>JAGDQP010000160.1:21171-62055 GCA_022664845.1 Lepisma saccharinum
GTGACGAAAAATGGATTTATTTTGATAACCCGAAGCGGAAAAAATCGTGGCTTTCACCTGGCGAAGCCGGTCCTTCAACACCAAGGCCAAATCGCTTCGGCAAGAAGACGGTACCAGAGCGTGACCCTTTGTGTCTGGTGGGACCAGAGCGGTATTGTATATTATGAACTCTTGAAGCCCGGCGAAACCGTTAATGCACAACGCTATCGCCAACAAATGATTAATTTAAATCACGCATTGATCGAAAGACGACCGGAACACGGAAAGAAATTAGTTTTAACTAAGTCAAGATTTTGCTAGGTTGATGACCAAAAGGGTTGCCCATAACCTACTGGTTGCTTACCACAACCCTTTCGAGACATGAAAGTACCTAATTCTGTAGGTAAATGGTAACCCATTGAAAAGGTTTAACAGAAATCAGGGTAAAAACAACCAATTCGTGGGTAGTCAGTTACCTACACGATGGGTACAAGAAGGAATAAACCAACAACACGGTTAATTTAAACAACATGATTAACCCACTGCTCGGTTATGCTAGCCGTTTAATGTGCAGGTAAATTTAACCTTCTGAGAATTAGTTATTTTTTAACCTTGATGAGGGTTAGCTGAACCGAGTCTCATCTATATGAGATGGCGGTCATTGAACTCTGAAGGGCTTCCACATGGAAGTTTTGTACCAACGCCAAAACGTTAAGGTAAAGCTTAGGAGGTAATCTAGCAACCCTAAATATAGGAATGTAGTGCTATATAAATTATTATTAATATTCTATTGATGAGAAAGTGTAATATGCAACATTGAGATTCATATAATGAATATCACAGTAGCGCAACTTGTGAAATACACGCATTATCGATTGCAAGCTCCAAGTGTTCGGTGGTGTAGTCGTTAGCGCTTCGGACTACAACGCATGAGGTCCCTGGTTTGATCCCAGCCCGGCGCGCATTTTTTCTTTTTTTCAAAGATAACTATAATAAGCTACACATAGTGTAAATCATAATAATAACATGCTTCCAGACGCTTTTACCACAATTTTTTTTACAAATTTTCGTTGGGATGGGTTAAAATAACTAAATACAGTTGTTTATCATAACCCTTTAAAATAACCTACGTGGAGGGTTAAATCAACCCACTGGATCTAACCTTTTTAGCTGGGTTGCGGTAACCTTGTACTTATTAGGCTCTATATTTACCAAGTCACTCTGTTACATTAACCCATTTTTGGGTTGCTAGTAACCTTTTATTTCGTTCCGTGACTGGGCCCGAAGACATGGCGAAGTGATTGTGTAACACGACAATGCGCCGTCTCACACAGCAAACCCAGTGAAAGACACCTTGAAATTGCTTGGATGGGACATCCTTCCGCACCCGCCGTACTCCCCAGACCTGGCGCCATCTGACTATCACCTCTTCGCATCAGTGGGGCACGCGCTCGCAGAACAGCACTTCAGCAATTTCGAAGTCGTTGGAAAATGGCTCGACGAATGGTTTGCCGCAAAAGACAAGCAGTTTTTCTGACATGGTATGCATCAATTACCTGAAAGATGGGCGAAATGTGTAGAAGCCGATTGCCAATATTTTGAATAAAACAAAATTAATTTCCCTTGAAAATTACGTGTTTTCTTTACCACAAAACCCGGCAAAAACTTATGCATACACCTGGTAGTTCCGATTTACAAAAAATCTAGTGAAGATGTGTCTCAGCGACCCCATCAGCAGAATACGGATAGGTAATAATATGTCAGATAGTTTAAAGATTCGCAACGGATTGAAACAAATGCGATGCCTTATCACCACTACTGTTTAACTTTGCGTTAGAATATGCGATTTAAAAAATTAAAGAGTACAAAAAGGGACTATCATTGAATGATTTGAATCAACTGTTCGTATACGCGGATGATGTAGATTTAATAGGGGGCGATATAGAAGCACTACAAAGCAACACCGATGTCTTATAGAAGCGTCGATGAGATAGGTCTACAAGTAAACATAAATAAAACAAATACATGATAACAAGCCGAAACACAGGGAATGAAGGAAATAAAAACATAAGAATTAGGGATGAGGTCATAGAGAAATTAATCACATTTAAATACTTGGGAGCATACGTAACAAGCAAAAATAAGGTCACGGAGGAAATAAAAAGTCGATTAGTATCGGGAAACGCATGTTTCTATTTACTCCAAAAGCTTCTAAAATAGCGATTAATATCAAGGAAATTGAAATTGAAAATATACAGAACGGTTATTCTGCCGGTAATACTTTACGGTTGCGAAAGTTGGAGTACGACCCTAGCTGATGAACATAAATTACGTGTATTTGAAAATCAGGTTTTAAGAAAGATATACCGGCCGAGATGATTGGAGAGTGGAAGAGACTGCATAATGATGAACTCCACGGACTGTACGATTCACCAGATGTAAAAATAATGAAATCGCGACGACTAATGTGGGCAGGCCATGTAGCTCGGATGGAGGAAAGACGAAGATTATATTCTACCTGGTTGGAAGGCCGGATGGAAGGAGACCATTGGGAAGACCGAGACGTCGTTGGGAGAACAACATTAGAAACGATCTTCGAGAAGTAGGTGTTCGTGATGAAAACTGGCTTGATGTTGCCCAGGATAGAATCCAATGGCGAACGTTTGTTACTGCGACGATGAACTTGCAGTTAGTTAACATGTCTGAGATCCAAGAGGCCGACAACAAAAATATTTTGCAGCTATATTTGGAACTTGACCGTTGGGTCAACTGTTATTTCAGTAGACGAAATTGGTAATATTTGCCAACCAAAACCCTCTGTGCGGTCAGCAACACATTTCTGAAACATTCTTGGATAAAGCCAGCAACCTAGCTGCCTGGAAATTTCCAGTAATTTGATTAATAAAAAAAAAAAACATTCATAATTCAGTTTTCAGGGCGACTGAAAACAGAAACATAGAAGCCTGAAGCGAGATTTGAACACGTGTTGTTCAGTTGGAAGCCCAGCGTCTTATTAACTAGACCAAGCTGCTAGCCATAAGAAAACACAAGATGAAAACAGTATAGATCAGAGGTTCCCAAACTGGGGTCCGCAGACATTTCTAACAAAAAAATAGGATATACCGCAATTTTCTCAAATGTTTATGTTCAAGCAATCGTAAGCCAGAGGTTTTAAAAAAAATAGTTAAAAAAATCACTTTTAATTATTAGCTAACAATGTATTCAATGTGTACGTCATTTCGTTATTTCAATTGGTTATGGCTGTTTAAGGAAAGTTTCAATGTGTATTTCTAAACAGCGGACAGTTTTCTTTATGCCCGATGATGTCCGCTATTCGGAAATTTCACAGTACAAACAGACAATGTATATGAATACGTGCAGTAAATACTTAATCTCCTTACTCAAACATAACACGCAAAGTTAAAACAAAAGGGAGGGTAAAACGAGGAAATTTAGAAAATATGAAAACAGAATGAGAAGCATGTGCTGGATTACACTAGTTTCGCAAACATAAGCGCTAACTATGGATGTATAGTGGTACTAACAATCAACAACAATCAAGAAAAAGCTAGTAAATCTTTGAGTTTAGTTTCATTATCAAATAATACAATTAAAAGAAGGATAGATGAAATGGCCGAAAATATTAGGAAGACATACATAAACAGACTGAAGGTCATACCAGGTGTGTAAATATCAAACCGGAATTTGTGCATAGACGGCGTTAGCTGTCACTGTGGTTACCGTAAAACTGCGTCCTTGGCGCCACTTGCTTGTTTTGACTGCTGATAACGATTTGCAACTCACAACTAGACAAGTTTCATGTCATAGTGTAGTGTTTAATAGCGTTGAACATGGCTCAATTTGTACCTACAAACTACGATGTGCGGACAACATTGATTTTTTTGTTACCATTTGAAAAAAAACTGCTGCAGAATCGTATCGCATGCTTGTCGAAGCTTACGGAGATCATGTTCTTGGTAAGTCACAGTGCTATGCGTGGTTTACAAAATTTAAAAGTGGCGATTTCGACGGGAGGAACGAAGAACGCGGAAGACAACCGACAAAGTTTGCAGACCGCGAATTACAAGCTTTGTTGGATGAGGATGACGCTCAAACGCAACAACAACTCGCGAATCAATTAAATGTGACACGAGAAGCAGTTTCCACACGTTTAAAACCCATGGGCAAGATTCAGAAGGTGGGAAAATGGATTCCACATGCATTGACTGAACGACAGCAGGAAAACCGAAAAACTACTTGCGAAATTCTGCTCGCCAGGTACAAAAGGAAATCATTTCTCCATCGAATTGTGACTGTTGACGAAAAGTTTATCTATTTCGAGAACCCTAAGCGTAAAAGATCATAGGTAACTCCAGAAGAACCGGCGACATCGACTGCAAAACCAAATCACTATGGACAGAAGACAATGCTTTGTGTTTGGTGGGATCAGAAGGGAGTGATCTATTATGAACTGCTGAAACCTGGCGAAACCGTTAATACCCAACGTTACAACAAATGGTCGATTTGCATCAAGCTTTGCGTGAAAAACGACCAGAATATGACCAAAGACAACATAAAGTGATTGTGCTTCACGCTAATGCACTCTCCCACACAGCAAAACCGGCCAAGGGAAGGATAACGACGTTTCTCTGGGAAATTCTTCCGCATGTGGCTTACTCACCAGTCTTGCGGCCTTCCGATTTCCACTTATTTGCATCCATGGGACACGCACTTGCTGACCAGCGCTTCGCATCTTACGAAGATGTACGAAAATGGCTTGATGACTGGTTTACAGCACAAGAGGCACAGTTTTTTTGGTCTGGTATCCACACCTTGCCGGAACGATGGCAGAAATGTATCGCTAGCGATGGCCAATACTTCGAATAAAATAGTTCTTTGCATTGTCATCCAGTTACTGTGTGTCTTTTACGCACGTGGTAAACAGAATTTTCTACCCAGTTAGATGAGAGTACTCGCACTGTGAATGATGAAAACTTAATTGCGTTGAGCCATTCTGGTTATGAAAGTAAATTGCACGAGGATTTTTATTGTAAACATCTACCATCATATACCACATCAGCAGAATTGTTTCAGGTGGTGAACAATTTCATGTGACAGTGGTATTAATTGGAATAAATGTGTGGGTGTTAGTATAAAAGGTCGATGTGTGGAGGGAAAGTGGGCTGCTTACTATAATGAAACTGTAGCACCATTTTCAGTGTGGATTCATTGCTGTATCCAAGAAGATGCCATCAGAACTCACGAGTTGCCTTGACGAGTTAATTCGGTTTGTGAATTTTGTTAAATCACGCCTTTTGAATTCTCGGTTATATCTGTGAAGAAGTGGAGAGTGGTCACAAGTGAGTTAATGTACTGTGAAATAAAATGGCTTTCCCGAGTAAAGGCTATTGAGTAGATTAGTTGCTTGTTTGTTCTCAACTTCGAATTTCAACAGGTTCCGTGACTTAAACTGGATTTTTAAGTTATCATACTTTGCTGATATCTTCAACAATCTGAATGTACTCAATTTAAGCATCTAGTATCACTATTTTTCAGGTTCGAAATAAAACAGAGGGGAATTAAAAAAAACAACTGAAACTTAAGATTAAGAGATTAGAATTTGAAATCTTCGAGCAATTCCCTTTCATGGCAGAGTTCGTTTAGATGTCAGAAGAAAATGTTCCAAAGGAGATCATCAATTGCGTTTGCAACTAAGGGAATATTTCTGGGGAACGGGTCTAAGTGACATGTGGATAAGAAATCCATTTGCTGATGGGCTATCAACCAACGTCTCTCTTACGCCACAAGATGATTATTCTTTGGCAGACCTTCAACTGACAGTTCATTAAAATTTCAGTTTTCACAATTACAACTAACTGACTTTTAGTTATATGTCATGCCTGACTATCCTGAGCTCTCAAGAAATTCTTTGAAGTACTTAACTGTGCTCCCACTACTTATTTATATGAAACCGCATTCTCCTACCTTACGTGTATGAAATCAAAATTAAGAATAACTAAACTTGAAGTTGAGAATGACTTAACATTAAAATTATCAGTCAAATAAAAGTAATAATAATAATGTGTGTGAAACCAACTATTGAATTTAAGTGTATTTAAAAAAAAATGTATTAAATTTATCATAACGAACTAATTTTTCGAAACTAACACGACTAAAAAATGTAATACCCTTTCGGGAGCTTTTGCTTGTAGCTGATTTAGTAGCTTAGGTGGTAGTGCGTCGGGTCACTAATCAGGCTGCCCGAGTTCAAATCCGCCCAGGTCAACTCCCTCTTCCTGTTTCCACAAAAAACATTCCTTTCTCTTGTTCTGTTTATGAATAAATTCTTTCTATGGTTTGTTTGTGCATTTCGTCATTTTATACATGTTTAACAGTCATTCAATGTCGAATTTTGTTGGGCCAGTATTGAGGATGCATTGTTTGGCAGGCCAAGCGTCCAAAACACACGGTTAGGCAACAGTGCTGCCCAACCATGGGCCAACCGTCTGGCGAATGATCGACCATTGTTATCAAGGAATGAAAATCGTCGCAAACTCACCGTGAACCAATAAGCTTCCAACAAGCTTACAAATCAGGAAATTTGCATTGGTATGCGTTCGTAACAGTAGCTTACGATGTTGAAATTGCTTGCAAAATCTCATTTGCAACAAGCGAACTGCATATTTTTTGTTTCGCACAATATCGAGCGAAATTCAACCTGGACCTAAATCTTCATGCTATTTCGATTGTTGATAATACACTTATATATATATAGGCTATTTTCAAATTTCGTGCAAGTCGGCAATCCTTTTTTTTTTTTTGTTATGGAGCTGCATAAAAATGTCCACACTCGTACCTCAGCATTCTTCATATCTACAGTTAAAAACTACATCCAAATGGTATCTTTTGCATTAAATAAGAGCAGTTAGAACTTTCCTTAATACTTACTGAAGTAATTCTTGACATTTTCTTATATTTCAATTTTCTAACATTGTTTCTTGATCATTTAATTTAACTCTGCTATGAAAGTTTCTTCCTTTCTATTTTCACAATAGATGCCAATACAGAAAAAGGGATTTTCCGCACTCACTCTTTCTCCTGATCCATAGCAGTTTTCTGAAAAAAGTATTAAAATTATGTGAATGAATAATAGTAACCGAATGGAATGTAACAGAGTGGACTTTTTCTAGGGCCAGAAAGTACACGCTAGATTTATTTCTGTAATCAGAAATAATTAATTTATCACATCTTATTTTGCTATATTCAAAATAAGTGATTTTTCAAAGTAAATATCAGAAAAATAGTTCTTCATGTGCTTTTATCGAATATATATATTTTAACTCAACTTCCAGTTGTAACTGGGGGATGCATATTTTTGACACTTTCTTTGATATTTTGAATTTTTGTTTGAAAAACAGAAGCGTTTTAAGGGAATATATATTTCTTTTAAAAAAAACTTATATTGTCTCTAATTTATGACGAGTTTATGTATTGCATTAACAACACATTTTTAACAGCCCTGCTCTGTAAACTCAGAACAACAAACTGGCACGGAATTTGAAAATGGCTCATATCCATCCATCCTTTACCCGTCACTCATGAATTTTCTCGTTGAAATTTTGTTCCCCTTCGTCGTAGGCAACCATACACAACATTAGCTCATTGTGGGTAATCTACGTTTCAGGATTACGCTCTTAAATTCTTTATGTGCACTTGTTCCGAAATTCATCTTATTTGTTCCTATCGGTAAACATGAATTACCTACCTGATCGACGTGTTTTTCAACAAGTTTTCAATTGAATTTTGCATTTAATTTTTACGACCTTTAGGCAACTTTTACTCAGGCCTCCCTTTTTCAATATTGTTTTCTTCTCTTAGTCGTAACACTATGTAGAACCAAGTAGATAGACAAGCGGCATTGGATTTTCTTAGTTGCTACAGCGTTGACTTCGCATTCTAGAGGTCCTGGTTTCGATACCTGGGGACAACTATTCGGACTGAAACTTTTCAGGTTTTTTCCTCATCACACCAGACAAATGCTGGGATGCTACCTTCAACTTAAGCCCTTTCCGACTCCTTCCCTTATCCTTCTCCCTACCCTGTCATGGCTCAAGGCTTAGATGCTTAGAAGCCATAAAATAAAATAAAATATATAAATTCCAATTCTAATTACATATAATAACTCTCAAAGGGTAGAAGGTATCAAAACGTTTTTCTTCGAAAACTGTTTAACATTAAGTAGCTTTTGCAACAAAATAAAAAAAATATCCCATTTTGTATTTAAGATTTTAAAGTTGATCCTCTTTAGACTTATTTCGTGAATGCCACTGTTGGCCAATACTATAATTCAATTTTTCGTATGCTATATTATGCATTTCTTTTGTTTCAATGCTCTACATTCAATACTTTTTGAGTTATTGCCTATCAGTGAAGTTGCTGGCTAAATATTGATTGGTTCCATCAAAATTAGCTACAGTAACTGTCAAACGAAAGGAAATATCAAATAATATTTCTTCTGAAAGATGTTTCGCTTTCAGTAGACATTATAATGAAACAAAAACTTACCCCACTTTCTGCTTGAAATTTTAAAGTTTGCTTCCAGTATAGATATTTTCTGCACGGCAATAATCTCGCGAGTATCATAATTCACTTCTATATATGTACTTATGCTATTGCATTTGATGCTTTGAAGCTGTACATAAATTATTTTCCAAGTTATAAGTCTGGTATGGACTTGCAGTCATGATAATGATGGTTTTTCTGCCTTGAGGAATATCTATGACTCGAAGGTCTCTGGGCAAGTTGAAGCAATGGTGGTTCGACATTGCCTTCCATCAGATGAAGATGACGTCCTATGGACGGTATCTACAGTTTAAAGTGGACTCCGAACCACTTATTTCTTCACCGGGAATGGAACCTAGGGCCCCCTTTGTTATAGTATCACCCCATAAACATTGTAATTTCGAGTAGGACTAGCGTCATGATATGTCACTGGATTTAATTAAGACTTTCTTATCGGATGTGTTTTAATATTTATTTTTAAATGTGTTCTGTTAGTTTATAATCAGTTGTGCATGTATCTTGCAGATAGGGAAGAGTAATTTTCACAGCCTATTTTGATAAATTATTAATTTGTGTCTATATTTGTTTATATTTTCTTGTTCATATCCTAATTATTCCATATCCTTGAACATCGGTAATTTTCGTGTATTCTCGTTAGGATCTTAAATTTTGTTTTATAGTGCTAATACTTGGATGAAACTATACAAATTTAAGCGTATTGTGTAACTCCTCTTGATATATTTCTTTTTACATAAACTTGATTGTTTCTAACATGTGTGAAATTGGCAGTGTTTCTGAAAACTTTAAAAGAGTTGGTCAGGCGGAACTGACCAAAGAACGAACATGCTTTTACCTGCTTGCCTGAGGATACAAGTAATCATTGAGCCGTATCTTTTGTGGTCAGATCAACCATTGAAGTCTGCTTCTTCATGTAGCCATTCTACGCGTCATTCCCCTCCTTCTTGCATTTATTTTCCTTATTCAACAGTCGTGCTGATAATCTGTTATGACTTATGAACGAGGGTTGTAAATACAAATTGGATTACAAACTCTTGCTCTTTACTATTTTGTCTTATATCTTGGACAGCTTTCTTTCTTTTGTTCCTCTATCTCTGAGTTTCTCGTAATTGCCTTTGTAACAACTAGTAAATAATAATAATAATAATGTGCAAGAATAATGTCTGTTATCGCGATTTAGTTTCGACAAATTACATTGTTTACATAAGATTTCATTCATAAGTGACATCGAATGAATAATTTTGTGAAATTTGGAAACAGCGAAAATTTTTCACTCTCTCACTCACTAGTCATTACTTACAACTTTTATTATGGCCTAGCAATGACGGATCTATACGGTAAACCCGTAAACCTTACAACTACAGGTCGATACTACTGTTTGATCGTTTCAAACGAATTGGAAAGAATGAGATCTGGGGGCACAATATTGTGAGCTAATGTGCCGAAGTACGCAAACAAACTTTGCTCTATCACTGATTGTGGTATCTGAAAATGTATTTTCATGGCTTTTTTTCTTGCTATATTTTTTAGCAGTTATTTAAACAACTTTGATTATAATTAACTTTATCTGTTCTTGTCAAAATGTTTGAGTAACTATAATAGAATCCAAAGAAATCCGCTCTAACTAATTTTTATTTTCAGGGGACTGAAATAAAATAACTTCGTCATTTTTTAGCATAGTCCTAATTTCGTTGAATACACTTTTTACGTCTACGAATTAATAACTCAATGCCTATGGAAAAATATTTTATCAGCAATTCGTACAATTATTGCTGCTTTCATATCCTTGTCGTCATTAAATTTTCTTCCCTTAAAATTTCTCTTCAAACTGAAAAAGTCTTAGTAGCCACCAGGGTGCTAGATCTTAGCTTTCCAATTTTTATTTTAGCCTTTGCAACAGAATTTCACACAGTGCTGCTTCTGAACTAACGAGAAAAGTCGGGATACCCATCTTACACTTACGTATCTTTGTTACATGAAACTTTTAGTGAGTGATGCAAAGGATTTTCAAATCCTAATCTTGCGGAGGTTTCTGTAAGCTTCATTTGCCTTTCACTGAGCAGCTCTCTCACGGATCAATTTCATAGAACAACCAACGCGACGATCTCTTCATATTTTGTTGATATTCAAAAGGTTGTTGCTTCCTTGGTGGAGCGTTGATTTCGCATTCGGACACTTCAGGAATAAAATCCAGCGGTTAATCATCCTTACGGAGGTTTTCAGGTTTATTTTTCTCAGTCACACCAAGCAAACGTCGGGATGAACCTTCAAACTAAGCTCAGACCGTCTTCCTTTTCACATTCCGTTCTATCATAAATACAGTTCAATTCAACCCGACTCTTTTTCCTTGATGCTGATATCCTTATCTGACTATTATTGTATGTGCTAATTTATTATTAAACATTTGCATTTTTTCTGTTCATGGCAGACTAGCATCCTGTATTTGACTATGGAGTTACCAATAATCGTTTTAATCTTAAAGCTTATTTCAATATGTTTACTTTATCTTTTAGTATTTCCCTTAAACGTCAGGGCTAATGTATTACGTAGATAAGGATTATTTTCGCGTTCACCATTAAATAATTACAACTAAATTCCAGGGTGCTAGAGCCCAAATTGGACCTTGTCCTATCAGATTTACTTCAATTAGGTATTGCATTGTCCGTGCAGCGACTCCCATTGCAGCTTTTCCTGACTTTCTTGATTTCTTTATTTAAATAGCTTGCCAGTTGTTCTTACGAAGCAGGGGTTAATACCAAAAGCCCATTAACCTGCACCCAAATCGAACCCGTGTTCGTTTGCACCGAATGCGTGAATTTTGACTATTTGGATAAGCTGGAGTCCGAATTAAATTCCAAGGTGATCAAGAAAGAGTGGCTAATCTTTAGGGGCTATCTAATTACTAAGGTAGATTTGTGTATGTATTTATGTACTGATTAACTCAATAAAGTCTGCCTACACTTAAAAAGTGAACATTGATGAAAAGGAGAAAACTTCTTCTAAATATTCAATTATAATTGAAAAGTAGAAAGTGTGTCAATGCGTATCTGGGCATCGCCATAGATACCTAAAAATTCATCAAAATGAAAGGAGCTCAAGAAACTGAAAATGATTCTCAACAATAAATTACAACACACATTATACAAATCGGATCATCTACCATCCACTTATTCTTCTCAGCACTTGACATACCACTGACAGTAATTTTCTTTTCGACGTAACCACAATGGTGAAAATAGTAATGAAGATTTTTACGTCATCATCACTGTGCCTAGCGATTACATAGCAATAATGACCAGATGGCCTTCTAACCAACATAGATGGGCGATGAAGGGAAAGGAACTTGTAACGTCTTTTAAAGCGCGATATAATCTTGCATGATAAAGTCAGAAAATGTCGAACTGCTATGACGTGCTCATCTGGATGGGAGAGATTGGCCTTGTAGAAAGGTACGCCTGATTTAATGCTGACCTTGAAAGAATAGTGCAGCAGACAACAGTGAGTTTCCAGAAAGAGACAACTTTTCTTGTTCAGAAATTCTTTCTTTTTTTTTAAAAAAAAAGAAAAAGTGGAAAGAAAAGAAAACTCACAATTTAAATATTTCCTAGAATACAGTTAGAACTCATGATCTTCCGTTCATTTATGATTATTTGTTAATTTAGAACTTTTATAACGTTAATCGGATCTATTTCGGTTTAACGTTGGCGATGCTGTTGGTCATGAAAAAAATTCGTGACAGAAAATTCTTGTCTTCGTTATTGTTTAGGGTATGTATGTTAAAGCTACGGAACCAACATTTTATTAATATATTTTACTAGAAAAGTCAGTTACTTCCCCACCTGCAACTGCAAGTGGAACGATTGCGAACAGGGCTTAATAGTTAATACTATGATTTGCTAGTATGTGGAGCTACAACCACCAGTTATTGTAATATATCGATACCAAACTCACTGACAGAGTTAAAGTCTGAGTTCTTCATCTGTTAGTGTGTTTTCTACATAATCAGACAATAAATTTAATTTGAATTTTATTGAAAGTTAATTTATAGTTGTTTGAACACTGGTAATGTTGAGTAGATCCAAATCTTTAAACGAGTGGATACAGGTGTAACGCATTAACTTGTTACTTTTCTTGTGAAATCAAAATATTTCACCTGGGAATTTCGTATTCCACTGACCAAATTCAGAAGAAACTCTGAATTGATTTGAAAAATTTGACATTACATAAATTTCGTTGTTACGTTTCTGCAAAATGTGTTTTTCGAACTACAAGGTGGTCTGATACGAACGTTTAATTATTGTAAAAATCTTGGAAAACAACGAACAATGTTGTGATGGCCATCCAAAACCAATGTTACACGCAGGGGACATTAAATTGTACTGTTAATTTGAAAGAATGAGGAAGAAACCATCTCAACAGAGCGACAATAGAAGAAAACAATGAAGCAGTAGCAGTGACTTGGCGATTCACCCTTTGTGTGCTTCGATGTCACCTTCTAATAGTATATCCACAGTGACCACATCAATCCGTGACACTGCCGGGACATTGGATCGTGACTGTGTTACGGAAGAGAAGCTCAGCGGTAGCGTGACTTTGCAGTTTGCACGTCTGCACCCTTTCCTTCACGCTTGTTCTTTTGTCGCAGTCACGCTGTTCCAGGATATATTAGCCTTCCAGTACAGCGAATTTACTCTTTTACGGGTGTAAACTTGAGAAAATGGGTTCAGATTCATTTTGTTTTTGCGAAAGTCTCCGAGACCCAAATTCACATATTTCTGAATCAAGAAGAAAAAAAAAATCGTTGTGAGAATGCACGTGAAGTGTAAGTTCATATTTTTTTTACAGCATCTGTATACGCCTACTCACAAGTTACAATAATTGAGTTTGCAATAACATTCTGGAATTTTATTTATTCTGATAAAATATTAAAGTTTAATTAAATTTTAAACTCAATTATCTGAAGGAACCACGAAACAATAAATAAATATTTTCCCTATAAAAATAATTTAGTATTTAATAGTTATTGATAATATTACAATAGTATCAATAATTTGCTATAATTGATTATAATAATTCCAATAAAATGAAATTTTAGTGCACTTTCTTCATGATTGTCAAGCGATTCGCTCACATCGACCTATACTTCACTCTTTTCCACTTTTTGTATTTTCTTTGTGATTCAGTTTTTTGTTTTAATTATCTACATTGATTATTTTCCGAATAATTGATGATGACCAAAGTTGTTGCTGTAATATTGGCTCCATAACACATACCAAACCGTAGGAAATACCAAAAAGGTTCCTCTTAAAACTTGTTTGTGTATTACGTTGAAAGGGAATGAAGAGAAACTATAATTTATATTTGAAATTCTTATCCTGTAAAGGTATGTCCTGTACGCCACTGATTTTCAAATGCCATACTTCAATCCTTCGTAAGCATTTTTGAAATTTCAGTTGTCTTATTCAAGCATACTATATTTATGTTGCATATACTCAATCAGCATTGCATTAGGAACACCTACCAAATAGTGGGCGACTGGGCGGGTAGATACGACGTTCCAGAGACGTCTTGAAACTACATCGACAAGATGTTTGATGTCCTTTATACACGACCGAATCCGTCTGTGTTTCAGAATAACTACTAATTAATTCATAGTGGCTTATCTATTTGCACAGTCTCTTCCGTACTAAAATGTTCAATGGAATTTCCTTCTAGTGAGTTAGAGGACCAAAACAACGTGGATAATTCGTTGTCGTGCTTGGCTCCATGGCGACGTTGGCATTGTGAATTGTCATGCTGAAACCCTGTTTGTTATGTAGTAAATAGACAGCTTAGCTGAAGGTATGTAGGTGGCCGTCTAGTAGCTGCAACTAGCCAAGACCATCAAGATATTTTGTACGATGACGAGAGACTAAAAGGTGCTATGGAAATACACTCTACAGAATCATACTATCATATCCAGCTTGGCAACTTTCATGTAGTTTACGACATAATCTGGGTGCTGAAGTAGAAAACATGACTTGTCGGATCACATAACGATTTTACACTGTCCCTTAGTCGAATCATTGCCCTCCAGGATCCTTGAAAGTTGTAATTGTTTATACCGTACTGTGAGCATAAGAAACATTGATGGACGTCTGCTGTCATAATAGCCTAAGCGAAGCACGGAACGACGCATGTTCCATGCGGAAATTTGTCATAGCGATCCAGGGTTATATGCCACTGTCATTTGTGCAGCTGTGGCTTGTTGTTTTAGCATCACTATCCGTGTTATCTGTATTCATGATTATCCATTTTCCAGAACTGGCAAATCCATGAAATGTTGCTTGATGTGAGGCCACAGTTCCTCCATTCTTGGTGGACTCTTTCCACGGTTTTACGAACATTCGACGACAAAAACTGTAGTTGAGACAAAAGATCCAGCTAGACGAGTTCCTACCAATCAGACCAAGGTCAGAGTCGTTTACATCATAATATTTCCCCATTACACGTGACGACTAGTCTGTATCAGGCTCCCGACACACCCGATACCCGGTTTACTCGCGTATGTTATGAGTATGAGTCATCACTAGGAAGAGGAGCTATACCAGAGCGTAGTGGGGAAAAGTACAACACACCGTGGTTTTCTTAATGCAATGCTTAATTAGTGTGTGTATTGAGAAAGGGATAAAAAGGGGAGAGAAAGATATTGAAAACGAAACATCAGCAACTAAAGGGTTAAATGTAAGTAATAAGAAAACATGAAAAAACAAGAAAGTAGAAAATGTTACGTTTCAAGTGGAACTCTCTAATCTCTATCATACTTAGAATATGAAACAGACTCTTCATGAAATTACAGACGGGAGTAAGGGATATACAAATATCAATACTATTTTTACTGGTGCTTTCATTGATTTGTCCTTATCGAACCATCTTTGTTATATTATCGTCGCTTATAACATTCTCTTTCGCGTAAATATATTTGTTCTGTTGTATTTCTTCAATAATACTAAATTTTCCTCTGATACAGTAAATGCTTAGCAATTTCTTTTCAGCTTTCGGGCAGGAAACAAACAAATGGAAGTTGTTTAAAACTCGTTCAACCGGTCGAAAAAAAAAATAAAGTCTCCTTCAGGATATTCGCAAGCCGAGACAGAGAAAAAGAAGAAGAAGAAAAAAGACTTGGTTAGCACTATACTAATTCAAATCTGGTATAGAAACGTGGTGTAATAAAGTGATATACCATTATTATTATAAAAAAAGAAATATTAATGGTTATTAGTTTTCTAAAATAAGAGAAACGAACCCAATGTAGACATAAATAACTTATTCAAAATGATGCTTTACTAAGTGATGTTTCTCTAATTTGGAATTCTGAAAATTTAAGTGCTCTATAACAAAACTAGCTCTGGATATTTCCTGAAGTATCATGATGTTTCACGCTTATGCTGCATATATTACTATATTTAGTATGCCAGTGCGCTTTCAGATACGTTCTTTGAATGTATATATTGTGTATGATAGGTAATTGCCTCCAGTTAAGTCTTAACAAGATCCTTTGTAAAGCATCGTTTGTCTTTGATTTATACGATATGAGTTCTTTTTTTTTTTTTATTCTGTTAATTTTGGTAAAACATTATATACATCAACAGATACATACTGGCGTGGTTTACTTACGTGATTACCTTGTGAAGTGATTGGACATGCAAGAATGATCATAGTAACAGGAGCCAGTCTTCCGTTTGCATCGTGAGAGAGAGAATATTACATATCCGTCTTCGTTAGTCTATATGTCCTTCCGTGAAGCCGAAGGAAGCAACATACATTGTTTTTGAAAAAGAAAGGAAAACAGATTTGCAGCTGTGAGTTACTTGACCAGTTAAGCAAGTAGGAAACGGGTGTATTTTTGTATCTTGGCAGAAAATAAAGTGATTCTCATTTACAGAGGATAAGTGAGATTTGTCAATATCTGTTTACAAAAAAATAATCAAGAACAAGCCCCATGAGGAAAACGCGGCGGGCCACCGGAGGCCCGCCGAGTTTTCCTCATGGGGATTAGTCTACAAAATTACGTACTAATATTAAAAGGAATGTATTAGAAAGACTAAAAGAGACATACCCATACGCACATAAGTTTCCGAAAATATGCGAGGAATGTAAAATTTACTGAACAAAAATCGATAGTCGAAACACTTAGCAACAGCACAACATGCAGCCAATAATATAGAATTGTTAAAGAAATCCAAAACAAACGTTAATAACAATTAATGTTGAGTCGATATATAAGGAATTGTTTAAACAGATTTAAGTAGTTATACAACCTTGAATCCTTATGCTTAATTTCATACAAATTTGTACGTTTCGTACCGAACAGTGAGGTACAATGTCAACAAAAAAGATTAGGTTAAAACAATATTAAGTTCTTTGGGTATATTTCTATAGTCTATATTCAGTGATGCTTTCAGTTTTGGGTATGAAAAAGGATTTCCCTTCCATGTATCATTTTCTTAACAGTTTGATCTTGTTTTGTTCAGTGATTACTTGTTCCAAGTGTTTCGTTAGTCCTCGTAAACACACTTTAAGTTTCTTATGAGTTCCTTTAACCTTATGTGAGCATCCCTATTTGATTTTCCGATGAATTCTTCGTCGTATTGACATGTAACTTTGTATACACCTAGTGTGCATATTCATTTGCGGAAATAATTTTCGAGTTCCGACACTTTCTTTGTGTATGTTCAAAAGTGTAATATTGCTTGTCGATAGTTTTTTTTTAAAACTTTCCATCATTATTACCACATTTATCTAATGCAATCCATTTATGTCTTCTGGATGTATGTCTTGTTTATTATTTTTGTCAATTCCAATGGGTTTTCGTGCACGTTTTTCCTCAATTTCTTATTAAATTACGATTGATATCCACTTTTCATTCCTAGTTGCAATATTCTATCCAGTTTCATCTTCAGAGCTCTTTCATTTTAAGATAGTTTATAGGCTTTTCTAAACATAAAAAGTTTAATTTGTTTATCATTGTGCGCTGGGTACTGCGTTTATGTAGTCGTTCTGGTATCTGCTTTCCTGAATATGGTGACTGTAATATTATTGCCTTTTATCTTAAAAGTTGAACGTTCTACTTTCTTCTTTTCTTGCACATAATTTAAACTCACGTAATAACTGTTTAGTTCCTTAAAAATTTCTTTCAGTGTATTTCCCTGATAATTGAATTGTCTTCGTATCTATAATATACAGTCCTATCATATTTTCGCTGTGGTAGGATTTCTGTTTTGATTTTATCTATTACTACATTAGCTAGAAAGTATGATACTGGATTACATATTCTTAATCCTGTTGTTTGTTTGATGAAAATGTCTTCAAAATATAGCAGTTTGTATTTAGACAAAGTTTTAATGGTTTTGGTTCATTATTTGGATTGATATCTGGTGTGAAAAGCTACATGATGTTAGTTTATTCTCAACACAATTCAATTGCTTGTTCCAGAGGAATAGAAATTATCTATGGATAACAATATAATAAGTCAGAAAAGTAGGAGAAAAGTGCAAAAACATTCCATTAGAATTGAAGAAAAAAATGGAGTGCTTACAGGTGTGTGGTAAGAAACAATAGATTTTTTAAAAAATATTTCAATAAATACAACCTATGTTCGAGCAACATTCCATTGCTGAACATAGAAAAGTGATCAAATTACAAACATTATTTCCGCGAGTTGCACGCCAGGTGTGTATAAAGTTACCTGTTAAAGAATTCTGCAGAAAATCAAACAGGGATGTTCATATAAGGCTAAAAGAACACATAAGATACGTGAAATATGTTGACAAGAAACCAATATCACGGCTAATGAAACACTTTTCAAGAAGTAATCACTCAACATAAGACATCAAACTGTTAAAGAAATTTAAAACAAGTGATAATCCATCGAAAAGCTGAAACCATCACTGAACAGAGGACTATGGAAATATATCAGAAGAACTAACGTTGTTACTTAAGGAACTATGTGTCATAATTTGACTCTGTCTTTGAAATTTAAATTTTTAATGGAATCTTTTTGTTGACAACCATCAAATTCGTTGTATTGATACCGGAGTGATCGGCTAGTATCGAAAGTTAGATGTCAGAGTAAACGATTCAATTAATCTACTAACAATCCCGGAATTTGATATTTTATCCGGTTTGGAAATCCACACGGTATTTCTGCTTCTGCTTTCGGTTTATCAAAGTAATAATTTCTAAATTGTAAAGTGCGTAGTCTAAGCGGAGCTCGCATCGTGTGGAGATCAGAAAGCAAGCTGTTACAGTTTCGTAATAAACAGAATGAGCAGCTCATTATACTCATAAGAAAACAAAACTACTGCTACAGTGCTACGTGTCTACACCTTGAGTGCGTACAATAATAGCACACTCCGGTTCCAAAAGTCAGATCAAGCGGCGATGGGAGTCGTTGCATCAGTCAGGTGACTCTCTTGTTAAACGAAACCCACCTGGAAGATCAAGAACTGTGGAGTTTTGATAATATTTTAATAATTCTATACATGTCTACTATGAATCAGAGTTAAGTACAGAGAAAAATAATGTGTAACCAATATATTGAAGTCATTTCACAACAGAAAACAACAAGAAGAAAACAAAAATGCTCATCATAGGTTGTTTTATTTGGCTCGAACAAGATGTGGGAATCATGAATACTTTACTTTTGTAATTTATTTTTCGTTTTTAAATCATGTAATATTTCTAAATGTCTTACGACGATATGTAAATCACCAGCTGAAATATAGGCAAACTTTCGAGAACAAGCTACAGCATAAACTTCCAGGTGTATATAAACTTACTTGCCGTTTGGAAAAGTATATATACATTGGTCAAACAGGAAGAATAATAGAAAGGAATGTGAAAATGTGACGATTTTTTTTATTAACAGTGTCGACACGAACTAAATTGTTACAACGGAGATGTTGACTAATCTGCACGGGTAGAACATTTTAAGTACGTGTAGAAACATTTTTCAATTAGATTTAATAAGCGTGTATGTTAGGGTCATATGGTGAATGATTGATTGATTTATTGCGTTCCTTAGACCAATACATTGTACTCATTTGCACATATGGTATAGAACATGTCCATAATAAGAATACATAAAAAAAAATTAAAAAAATACATAGAAAATTAAGTTTTGTGGCAATACTTCGACATTCTGGTATATATGACATATATTCACTTTCATTATCACCTGTTTTCTTTTCCCTTATAATAGTTAGTCTTGCAAGTACTCATCAACTGTATAGTAAGTTTTGTTTGTCAACATTTTCCTAACTTCACGACAAAATATATTGATATCCTTATTGTTTTTTAAAGTTTGTGGCAATTTATTGTATAGGGCTATACCGAAGTAATGCGGTGATCTTTCGAAAATTTTTGTTCTGTGGGACATTTGTCTAAGATTATTTTTCTTTCTTGTGTCGTGTCTATGTATATCAGAGTGTGTAGTGTAGCCGTCAATGTTACTTTTTATCTGGTTTAACACCTCGTATATGTACAAACATGGAAATTTTAGCAAGTTTAATTGCTTGAAAATTTTTCTGCAGCTCGCACGTAAATGTGTGTGTGTGTAATGATTCGAATAACTTCCTTTTGTAGTCTAAAAACTGTCAATAGCTCATTTGAGGATCCCCTAAAGAAATATCATATTTTACCCTCGTATAAAATGTACCATATTATAAGGATATTAATGCCTTTTTATTTAGAACAGTTGAGAGAGATCTTATTATGGAGATATTAGATCATAGTGTGCGACATAGATTTGTTATATGAGTTTTCCAATTTAGTTTGTCGTCAATATACAGCCCTAAAAACTTAGTACTTGTGACACATTCTGTGGTGGTGTTACTTATGGTTAATTTAGGATAAGCTGGGAAAGCAGTATACGAAGGAAAGAAAAAAAGACAATTAGTTTTATCGGCATTTAGGATTAAATTATTATGATAGAACCTTTTTTCAAGTTTATTGGAAACAGGATTTATGTTATCTTGCAGTTCTGAAGCATTACTGCCTTTAATTAAGATATTGGTATCATCAGCGTACAAGACCATAGTCCCTTGGTCAATATGTGATGGAAGATCATTTATGTATATGAGGAAAAGTAACGGACCCAGAACCGATCCTTGAGGAACACCTATATTGACAAGGGAGGGCTTGGATGATATTTTTTGTTTATGCATGTTTCGATCCGTGTATGTGAGTTCAACATACTGATGTCGACTTTTAAAATATGATGAAAACCATTCATTAGTAGTTCCCCGTACCCCATAGGAAGACAATTTCGATAAAAGTAGTGAATGATTAACACAATCGAAGGCTTTGCTTAAATCACAACATATTGAAAATGGATATGATTTATTGTCAATAGCAGATACTATTTCTTGTATGTAATTTAAGGTACCAGTAGTAGTAGTAGATCTATTTTTTTTAGAAATCCATGTTGTGAGTCAGAAATAATTTTGTTTTGTTCCAGATGAGATAATAATATTCTGTTTTTCATAATACTTTCTATAATTTTGGAAAATTTAGATGAGAGTGATATAGGTCGATAATTTTCACAATTACGTTTATCCCCTTTTTTATGTAGTGGTCTAATTAGTGACCATGATTAAATGATTCATTAATTAAATCAGACAGCGGCGTAGCAATAGCATGTATACATCTCTTGATTATAAACTCAGGTATTTCATCAGACCCTGCAGAACCACGGTTTTTAAATTTCTTTACAATAGCAATTATTTCGTACGGATCTGTGCGTGTAAGAAAGAAGGAATTTGATACATGCAGTATTGGATAGGGCTCGTCTAAAAACTTTGCAGTATATGACCTTGCATTAAGGAGTTTATCTATAACATTGTTGAAGAAAGAGTTGAATATCTCTGCAATTGTATGTGGCTCATTGCAGTTCTGATTATTTTCGATTTTAAGTTCTATATTGCCTGAAGCTGTATTGTTCATATTGGTTTCCTGTTTAATCAAGTTCCACGCCATTTTTGTTTTATTATCTTCTTTATTTATCAGGTTGTTATAATAGGAACTTTTTGCTTGCTTTATGATCTTTCTATAAATCATCTTGTAAGTTTTAAAATACTCAATAAATTTTGTCAGTAGTTTGTTTGCTTATTAAATTGAGGGTTTTCATTTGTTGACATGATATTCTAATGCGATTTGTGATCCATTTATTTCTCCTTTTATGGTTTACTCGTACAGTTATATGTGGGAAACAGTGGTCGAACAGTAATTTGAATTTAGTTAGGAACAGTTTAAACATTTCATCAACTGAAATAAACTCAGTTGCATATATGCTTGACCAGTCTTTCATTTCTAAGCATTCAATAAAACTGAATATTTTTTTCTCTGAAATCTCTCTCTCTTTTTTTATTTTCATAGTATGACTTTTTGAAGTAAAAACGTTTTGAATCGTGATAAGTTGTCCTAAATGGCTGTTAAGTCCGATGTTTAATATTTCAGATTTGTATATATTTGGTTTGATGTTCGTGATATTGTTGTCAATTGTTGAACACGATGTTTTTGTGAAGTGTGTGGGTGATATTATTGTCGCAGTTAAATTGAAAGAACTTAAGAGTTTCAAAAACATTTCACGTTTTTTGCTTGGTGCTTATAAATCCATGTTAAAATCACCGCATATTATAATTGAGGAATACTTCCGACTTAATTTATTTAACAACAGTTCCGTATTACGTAGAAAAATATCGAGGTCTGAGTCAGGAGTACGATAGATAACTAATAAGGCTAAATTTACTTCAGAACCTTCCATAATAGGTGCAGTGTATTCAAAATGTTTCTCAACGCATTTTATGCTATCTATTAACTTGCACTGGTTAGTTTTGATGTGTGTTGTTTTTTTTACAAATATACAAACGCCTCCATTTTTTATACTACTTCTACAATATTTTGCTACAATTTTATATCCATTAATAACAAATAACTCATTTTCTGCCAGCCAATGTTCAGATAAACAAAGGATATCGACTGGCGTTGTTTCGGTAATTACCTCAAGTACAATTTGTTTGTTTCCTAAGGATTGAATATTTTGGTGAACCACTGTGAGATTGTTTCTGTACCTTGTGTTCTTGTTATTAGCTATTACCACACCATGCTTGGGTATAAAAAATCGTCATTGAAATATCTTGGTAGTTTCCTTATTCTAGTACTTCTTCCTAACGAAGTAAGTGTCGATTTATCATTTCCTGAATCTAAGGAATTAATTGCGCAATCATTATTAATGTTTTCATTACCTACAACACCTTCCAATGATTTTTCACTATTATTGCCATTTACATAATTTTGACGCTCTGCTACAGATTTGTACAAATCAGGATTTATCCCCTGTAGATGTCCAGATACAATCGGCTCCGATATAGCATTATCATCATCAACATCGCTATGGTGCTGAGCCTCACAATTTACTTCAACACCAGGATCCATATAATATCCCTCCCCGCACAGGATCGGTCCATTTGCACTGCAATTATCCCTGTCAGGGCCTAGTTCCTGCTGTGATTTGTTCATCAACCCAATTATTTCCCGGCATAATTCTCTTTTGCCTCTCTTGTTTAGGTGTAGGCATGTGTATCAAATATACTAACATTTTGATATTTGTTACATAATTGGGGCAGTTGCATATTTATAGTATCTATTTCTGTATTCACACAAGAACTATCACTTAAATCGTATCTGTGTGTTGGTTATGTGAGAATCTAAATTGATATAGGAGTCTCTATAATAATAAAAAAACTAATTAGAAGTAGAACTCTGACGACGCTACTTAAAATGTGCATAAGTGAAAACATACATGATACAAAATAAAATAAAAATATCCAATATAGTTGTACTTGTATACATGTTTTCACTGTAAATTTATGAAAGAAAACGATCAAGCTGTCCTTTGTGGGTACAGTTCTCGATATTTCCCTATCTTTGAAGTACTTTTGCGCATAGAATGAGCGTGAAAAATCTCTGGCAACATGATCAGCAGCAACCAAACACGTAAATCGTACGTGGCGATTGTCTTGCAGAAGGTTGTGTTGAGAGACTCTTTGTTGTTCTCGCCCGGGCGATTTCTACGGTGCTTTAGAAAAAGTAGCTCAGGGCGAATAGATTCGGTCGAGTAGTTTTACATAAGCTCGGTCTTTGTATACAGCATTACAAATCAAGATCCTGTGTGAATACTTGATCGTCACGATTTGATTATTAAAGATATTCCTTCAATTTTGTACTTCGGTTTCTATAAAGAAGTATTACGGGACTTGTTAAATCTGGATCAAATTAGAGAAAAAGAATCAGATACAAGTTCTTGTGTCATGACTTCTTCATTCTCTAATTAGTTTTTTTTTCTATTTTAAAAAAGGAGGCATGCGCCAGTTCCGTGATTTAACATATTTTTTTTCCTGTGGAGAAAATAATGACAAATCCTTTGGTTATTTATTGTTGGTATCTTTTAGATTGTCTCCCAACTCCCTCTCCTCACAGTTTCTTTCACATACACACAGATTGCCATCAGTCTCATATCATAAAGAGGAAGGTTTCCAATATCACCCAGCCGCTATACATATATTTGTTTGTTTGTTTACGTGTTCCGCAAAGTTTTGTCATCTTCAGCATATCATTTTTGTGTTTTGGGACGATTTCAAATTCAAGATTACTAAAAATATTATTTTTTCTTCTTGATATGAACTTCTACAGCATGTAAAGAGTTCATTCGCTTTTCCTTATTTCTTTTGTCACTGCGTAGAAGGAAGGATCTGCAGAATAAAACAGTTTTGGCGTTAAATAAATGTATCTTCTAAGCTTTTCAGGCTGTGATAGAAAAAAGCAAGAAACTTAGACGGAGCTGTCCAACCTGGTTACGAATCAAATACCGCCATGATTGCGAGAAAAAAAAGCACTCTCCTGGTTAACCATCTTGCTTGGTCTTATTGCTCGTCTTGAAGAAGCAAACTTCAAGTACGATAACTTTTAGTAATTTTGAGACATTTTATAATATAACGTGAAATTTAAAGGATAGCTAGAACGGTCTAAAAGTACAACACTCTGGCTCTGTTCAGGAAACTAAATGTTTTTTGATTTAAATCACAAACTATAATTCGTTTCATCCTTTTAATGCATGAATCAACAACTTTTAATACTGGTTGTGCAACATGCATGTATCACGAAGGTAACAATACTACGAAATTGTAATACCCTACGCTTTGTTTCGTCTTCCTTATTTTACAAATTCTACTCGAGGATAAATTATGTGACGAAATTTATCATTTTGAGATTTTGGTCACCGTGAATGAAGATAGTATGCATCTACTTCCTCCCCCTTTCTTGATTTTAAAAAAATAGCTAAATCTTCATTTTTTAGGTAGATTTCGAAGAAAAATATACCTATTGAGATCGATACGATATGAAAGTATATATTTATATATATTTATATATTAACACGCTAGCGGCCATAATTTTGAAGATACTTGAACCAAATTTTTATATGTTGTTTCTAGGCTTAATAGCTCGGTTAAGTTCGTTAATGAGCAAAATCGGTCGCCATCTTGGATCCAAAATGGCCGCCGAACCCATTGTTTTATAGAATACACAGCCTAAACCGCTGGGGCTATTAAAATCAAAATTTGGTATAAAGGTACAACATCATTTTTTAATTACGAAAATGTTACCTAATGAGTTCAAAGACGCCATCTTGGATCCAAAATGGCGGAAGTAAGAAATCTATTTTCCACACCGTTTGAGCTAGAGATACGAAATTTGGCATAAAGGTGCATTATGACGAGTAGTTTAGGGAAATATTACAACATTTGGGAAAAGTCGCCATCTTGGATCCAAAATGACCGCCCAAAATCCCATTTTGCACAAGTTTGAGCTGGATAAATGAAATTTTACTTGAAGTTGTACCATCACAAGTAGGTCACGACAATATAAGAAAACCTTCAAAAAGTCGTCAACTTGGATCCAAAATAGCCGCCCCAAAAACCCAGTTTCCAAATCATTGAAGGTAGAGAAACGAAATTTTCTTTGAAGGTGTATGACCAAGAGTAGGTTACAATAAATGGGGCAAACCTTCCTTTTGGGGGCGCACAACCTCGTGGGAGGGTGCAGATGGATACCATGGTGGCGTAGTGCTGCAGTGAGATTTTGGTTAAGATAAAGGAGGCGCATCCTCTCAAAACCACTGAAGTTGGGGGCCGAACCTCCTACGGGGGTCTGGGGACAGCGCTCCAAGCGAAACAAAGCGAGTATATATATATATATAGTCTTGTGAAGTATCGTTGAACAGCTCTTGATGATTAATCTACAAAACAATAAATAGTTTCTCGATAGCTCTCATATAAGGCGAGATTTGAATTTTTGAAAATAAAAAAAAAACTTCGAGATCTACCTCATCCTGTAGGCCTACCGAAAGTTTTTTTTTTTTTTTTTTTTTTTTATAAAATCTAGAACTAATCGTTTCGGTTTTAATTCTTATTTTAGAAGCCTAGTTTATGAATTTACGTTGGAATTGTCTATGTAGTTTATCAGTTTCGTTCTCTTTCCACCTAAAGATATAGATTGGCATTTGCTGTTTGTGTTGGTTGTTCTGCAGGATACCAAATTGAATTTGACAATTCGTGATAAAATACAATTGCGCAAGTGGGATATATTGGCTCTTCCAAGCATAACGCAAATCAAATCAGAAAGATCCAATCATATGAATCTAATAATTCAGCCACACTGTGAATCGATAGAAATAGCAAAGAGAGAGAAAAAAAGAAAAAGCGAGAAAAAATGTAGTCCATCATGTAGTATTAGTATTTTAAAATCTATGTGTTAATAGTGTAGTGTGGGTGGACTATTGATAATTGTGTTCGTGGAATGTGTTTTTCTCAGTGTGTTATAGTATTGTTTTCTGAAAGTTTCCAGTATAAAATTAACCATGTCTAGACTGCTTTTTCCAACATTACGTAAAATAAAAAAGGTGTATTATGAAGAAGATGTTCTGCTATTTTGAAAAATGACTTAATATGAGCAGCCCAATACAAAACATAGTAAATCCATCTGGTACTTTTACAGAACACAAGGGAAAGTGAAAAAGATTTTGCATTTTTCTTATCAGGGAATAAATTAAGATTTAGAAGGTAAGGAATGAGATTTTCACTATGATCATGTGCTAATATTAAAGTCTAGCATATAAAGACTCTGAAGATACTTATATCTCATTTTTTCTAATACGCTTCGCTATTCATATGCATTCTACGTGTACTATTTCAATTACCGTATCTAGTTCAGTATTATGGAGTACTCTTAAATTTCTTACGATTAGTATCCCATTAATTTCACCATTGCTACACGTAGGCCTATGTATGTATTCCTACATTTTTTTTTTAACAAACCTCTCCGCCTTTTTCCGTTTCTGTCTTTCGCACTTTCTCGACAGCCGACAAAGGTCCCCTCTAGAAGGTAACTTTTCCTCTTGCGGTTCTTGAAGGATATTGTAGCCAGGAACTAATGCCATGATCAAAGGCTGCTGCAAACATTTGGCTGCCAACTTGTAAAATAGTTTTCTGACAACTACTAAAACATTTAATCCCCACCCCCAGAAAAAAAACACCAAATAAACGAAGTCCAAATAATAAAAACAGATACAAATATAATTTGCTTGGCGAAACCGTGCTTTTATTATATAAACATTTTTGAAGAACACATGCAAAAGTAGGCGGAACGTAAACTCTTACCCATCTTCAAACTTCGATGATGATTATATTTGGCTTTCTACCCGGAGGCAAGTCTATATTCCGAAGTTCCCCGATGATGGTTTTTCATTACCTTCCATCGGACGCAGATAATATCTTAAGGACAGATCTACAGTTTATAACAGCTTCTGAACTATTGCATTCAATGTATTCCCCATCAGGAATCATCGCTAAAACTCGTTGATTACAAAGAGACGAGCAAGATTGGATTGGCATATATGACATTGCTGTGTTATATATTAGATTATATTTCGTATATTTAATTAGCGTCATGAAATGATAATCAAATATACAAAAAAAGTTCTAATTGTTCATTTTAGTGTTATGTCAGATTTAACGATAAAAAAAAAAAAAAATGAAAATCCTGATAGAGCAGGACGAAAAGTAATCAAATGCACCGCCGCATATAACTCGAATGTTATTGTGAATGTAATATGTAGCCTCTTCATCTGTGATATCGAGTCAACTTATTCTATTCGATTCCTGTCCGATGTGTTCAGGAAGCGAAGGTCAGCAAGTTTGAAGTGACCACGGAAGCCTTCTTTTACGTCTGCCCCCGCTTTCCCCAGCAGCCAGTTCAAGATGACTTGTTCATCAGTAACAAGACATACGTGAAACAGAGTGGGAAATTTTTCAGATAAAAAGTATCCTGCGAACCTATCTGTAAGGTAATAGTTGTACTGTCTGTTTCTGAAATGTTCGTATTTTTAATACAGCGTGTCCGTAAAGTCGTGTTAATGTTTCAAATTGTATTACAACGAAACAGGCACGAGGAAAGAGATCTCGTAACTTTTACCTATGTGTTCACTGAAGTTCAGCGCAAGTTCCCCTGATAGCCCTACAGAATGTCTAGGTGGTACATGATTCCTGTCATACACGGCCAAATACATCAGAAGTAACAAATGTGCTTACTATCTATAACTGTGCTTGCTATTATAGCTGTCTCAGGGGGTTTCTTCACCCTTGTCCACTCGACACTAATAGGATTTATCTTTTATTTAGTGTCATTTTCGTTATACCAGAGGTCGTCTGCACGGAAGTTGATAAAAAGAATGAAATCAAATCAAATTCTCACGTTTCGTTACGATGGTGTGGTCATTTGGAACTCCACCATGATCTTATGGACACATTATAGGGTGTTGTTAAAACGTTACCAATTCTGGTGGACACTTTACTTCCTACATGCGAAGATTATTTCCATTTCTCTTTGTTTGCAAGAGTTAAAGTTCAATTTAGGTACATGTTCCAACCTTTCCAAACAGCCTACACTGTTAAAAATTTTCCGAAACATTCCTGGATAAAGTTAGGTAAAAATAGCTCCCTGGGAATTTTCAGTAACTTGACTAATAAAAATCAGTCATCATACTGGTAGAATAACCTTTGAGGAATACTGGGAGGAAAAGAGCGAGTGAAAAAGAAAAGGCTGAACCAGATTTGAAAACGGGTTGATCAGTTTGAAGTCCAACGTCGTACTAACTGCTTTAAATTGTCAGTTAAAAGGAAACAGTGATAAGAGTGTCACAAGTACAGAGCCTGTATCACAAAAACATACGTTGATACCACTGTTTACGCCACATTTTGATAATTTTTGTAATTATCAATTATGGTTCGGAATTATCATTCACTGAAAATATTTCCCATTTCTACCAAAATAAGAAGTGATCAAAATGATAGCATCAAACTCTTGATGAAAATTGCATTCACAGCTACGATAAGAAACAGTTTTCTCATTCTGCGCATGTGCAGAACTTAAAACAAAATATCCAGCTAATCATACGAAAAGTCTGAGTTTTTCTTGATTATAATGAAACAACATGAAATACAAAAAAAATCTGAGGAACTTTCCTGATAATTCCTTGCAACGTTTACAAAATTTTTAAGTGTACAAGATATCATTTGTGGATATCTTAGAATGCTATTATTCTATATGAAACCACGTACATGCTTATCAGCTAAACTGTAATCCATCTAACTAAATGTTTATTACGTCATAATTGGGGGGGGGGGGAATCAACACTCAGTATAACTGTAAGAACTTAAAAGTCGAGTTCATAATGTATTTTTTTTCTGATGATTAGGATCTTTATCTGGAAGTTGATCTCATCACCCCACTTCACTTCGAGCCCCAGGTCGGGGATATATGGAGCACTACCTCCACATCCCCCATGCGCCGGTCACGGTGCGTGCGCGTCGCACAGGTGGAGGGAGGGTGTATACCTCTATCTTCTTGGTAGAGGTAAGAATAGTAATTACAACCTGTTATTCACAAGATGACAAAATCTTTTTTTTCCCCGAAATTTATATACTGTATATCTACCTGCTAGGAAGAGCAGAAAATACTTGTGCTATAATTCCAAAGTTCACTGGCACTATATTCACAGTGTTTAGAACTATTGTGATCCGGATACTATAATTGACAGCTAATATCCAACACTGATGGACAGACTAGAAAGATCTCTGATGTATGAGGTCATCGGTGATCTCAACGGCAAGAAGTCGTTGATTGAAGACATATTACTAGTCCCTAAGATGATTTTCTTCCTTTTAACATCGCTTCACTACCTTGTATACACCTCGATTTGTCTTTCCCCGAGGTAGTAGGTCTATGCTTCTAATATGTAAGCAAGTGAGGATGAAGTAGAAAGGTTAGTGGGATGAGGTTACTGGAGAGAGAGAGAGAGGGAAGATGTATGAGACTGAAAACAAGTATTACTGGCAGCCTGCATAATTTACTCTGTTATCACGACAGCAGGTGTACTTCCAACCTGACAAGCTTTATACGCTGTAATGTTACCATCATTGCAATTCTCTTTAACAGTGGACACAGCATAACATGAAATCTTGTTGATAAAGAATGGATATCCTCATCGTCACTGCGCCAACTACTAATTTCTTGTATACAACTTCTTTCAGTTGCAGATTCCTCACGTACATAAACTAAGTGAGTACTTCAGATTATTTGTCTCGTTTTCTATTTGGCTACTGTTAATGCCAAAGGAAAATAAATACACTAGTTAAGATTGAAGAAATTCCTATTCTTACTTATCTGGTGACAAAACGAAAAAAAAAAGTGTTGTTTCCTAAATCCAGATACTTGGATTTGAAATATAATATTGACAGTGAGTGAGTGAATTGATATTAATGTCCTGAGCTTCTAAGGACGGGACTTACAGTTTTTGGTATAGTGGGCTCCATTCAATGGACCCCGGCGGGATTTGAACTGGTGACCACACGTACAGAGAGCGAGCGTTCTAACCTCTTGACCTCCCTGAGGTCTATTATTGACAGTGTTCAGTACGATGGGGGCGGATTTTTCACTGTCTGCAAATATCCAGACACATTGATTTGAAATATACTTACGAGTTTTCGATTTGAGCAAGGAATTGGTTGGAATTTCCCACCCTCTGCAAAAATATTCCCTATTTTTTTTTTCTTTAGTAAGTAATCCTACTCAGAAATATTGAATAATATGCATATACGCTATGTACCTGGAGAAAAATGCGTGGTTGTGGAAATTTACGCTCTTTCGGAAGAACAAATCGAATAGTGTTTATGACTAGCTGTAAAGCACAACAAGAAATAACTGTATCGTGACCATTTTCTAACTTTATCGACGGATATCAATCTAACCCAATTCCTGTGCTCTAGTAATTAGGGAGGCCGACTTCGGATTGGCACTAGCAACGCACGCAGGTTTGGGTTCTGTGCCGGCCATATTTATATTTGCAGGTTTACCTCCTAATGTTGGTGTGGTGCCGCGACAAACGCTCTGGCAGCTACTTTCCTTTTCCCTACCATATGTAGGAAAACTTCTAGCCGTGGTATGTCATCCCTAAGATATGAGAAGAAATGACCTCATATTTTTTGTTTTATCGTTGGTTATGCCGCACATTTAATTTATAATTGAAATATTTGGAAGTTTAATTACTCTTAAGTATCTTAATTTTTTTATGAACTCCCAACAGTGATATGTCATAAGTGAGCTCGAATCACATTGCAAGTTTAACGCAAGTCCATTTTCGTAAAATTTCGTATGAGTTGAGTTTTCGAGATGAGTTTGATTCAGAACAAAAAGCTTTCAATTCGGAAATTCAAGACGCATGGAATCTAAAAGACTAAAGGCTTCTTGCGAAATTGTACTAAATTTATGTAATTTCATACCAAGAGGTTGTGAAGAGCTTTTGAATTTCGAAATCCAATATGGCGGCAGAATGAAATAATTCTATTTTCGCGAAGTTTCATATCTTTAAGTTCTGAAGGTCTCAGGTTCGATTATGAAGTAAAAACTAGAATTTCCAAATATGCGATTGAATCCGAAAATCGAAGATGGCGACAGTCTAACTGCTTAATTCTAAATGGTCGCTAAACTTCTTAAAGTTTTAATATCTAGGGGATGTGAAGGATGGAATATTTAATAATGAATAAATAAATAAATAAATTCCGAAATCTTAGGTTGTGCCAATCTAAAACTACTTAACTCTGAAAAATCTAGCTGTTCTTTTAATTTCATATTTGGAGTTTCAAATAACTTTAAGTTTAATTATGAAAACTAAGAGTTGCGAAATCCAGTGTGACAGCAGCCCAAAAGGAAGTTCATTCGATTTTCGTGAAATTTCATCTCTAGAAGTTCGAAAGGTTGTTATTCTGATGTGGGATATTTTCAATTGCGAAATCCAAGATGGAGACAGCATGGAATAACTTAATTCTGGAAACTGTTCGATTTTCGTTAAATTTCATAGTTGCGAGCTTATGACGACCCTGAGTTAGTACGATTCTAAGGTTTTGAATTGCGAAGTCCTGATTTACTTTTGAACGCACGTACTATTTGTTATGTAGGATTCTTTTCCCTAAATGATCCTGTCTACTGATTCAGATTTTAAAAATGATCCTTGATTAATTTTATCAGATATGGCTTTTGAGAAATAGATTATTTCAATTTTCAAAAATGGCTATAAATCATTTTATTTAATTTCATGTTTTATTTTATATGTACACAGTGTTAATTTAACACTTTTCGGTGTCCCAGCGTGACGAAAAGTTTTGTTTTTTGTTAAATCAACACAACATACGGTGTTGATTTCGGTACTATCAGCAAGGAAAACAGGTACGGCTGCAGCGAGATTTGAACATGCGTTACTGAGTTGGAAGTTCAGTGTCTTACCATTTTGGCTAAATCGAGAGAATGAAAAACACTACATTCAAACTGTATAGGGATCAAAAAATATGTTGCTGAATCCCAAACACAAACAAAGTTACTTGCACGACTTATGTCATTGTTTAATCACCTTTCCATTTGTCAATTAAGGATCAGAATTCCCATTCATTGAGAATATGTTCCATTTCTATGAAAGGAAGCGATCAAGATGGCGACAGGCAAACACTTAATGTCTAATCAACACCATGTGTTGTATTGATTTTAACACAAAAAAGAGGTAGTCACGCTGGGACGTGTTGAATTAACACAGGCAATTTTTACTGAATACATACAGTCTATTATGTCAAACAATTTAATAAAAAATAGCAAACTTAACCTTTTTACAATCCTTCAGATGTTTGTCAAAGAAAACTGTCAACTATAAGTAGAGCAAAATCTCAGCTTGTTCTATTTAGGCGTACTTCTTTCGTCTTATGTTTCTTTTCAACACTGAATAAATGTTTATATTTTATCTGCTCACTAGTGCTTGTTCACACTTCACACCTTCGTTTAATATTTTACCATTTTATCGGCTTGGAAGAATTCAATTCTTGATGAGGAAATTTTCGTTCACATTGCAACTCAACCGCTTTAAGTATTTGTGCCAGAAGACAAAAAACGATATTTTGGTACAAAATGGGAGAACCAGATGAAACTTTTAGCACGTGTACACTGCATATATAGAGCACAAAAATACGTGATGGGCATTCCAAAAAATGTAGCTATCCAAAATGGCGGTCGACGCTATTTATTAAAATTAGCATATCTCGGCTCTGAGCTATCCAATTTCGATAATTCTTTTATTAAATTAAAGATAATTTTGTTCGCTAAAATGTTTGTTCTGAGTAATATTTTCATAAATCTAATAGTTTTTCAGTTAAATGTAAAAAATGTTTCATTTAAGCCTAAAATATTTTCTTATTTAATATTTTACTTTGAAACGACTCGTTTTAGAGAAACCTATGTTCTTAAGTAAATATAGCTTGTAACTCAGACTTTAATGTAAAAAACAGATCAACAAATCCGACAAGTATAACCCTAAATATGGACAATTATGTGAAAATTTCTGCAATACAAGGTAACATTGCGAAGGCAGTAATGCGTGTAGGGGTTACATGATGTTTAGGTATAAAATGGAGGGAACATGAAACTTTCAGCTCTTCAACACTTGTCTATGAAGACCACGAATATCGATGATAGACATCACAAAACGGTAGTTATTCAAAATGGTGGCTATCGCCAATTTTCAATGTTACATATATCAGCATCGTATATCTCGGCTCTGAGTTATCCGATTTCGATGGTTCCTTTCTTAAATGAAATATAATTTCTTTAACTTCAATGAGCAATATTTTCATAAATCTAATATTGTTTTCAGTTAAATTTAAAAATGCGAATTTTAACCGAAATCATTTTTATTTAATATTTGACTGAGGCAGATTTTAGGTTTAGGCGAAAATTTATTTTTAATAAAGGGAAGAAAAACAAAATTTTATGCACAATATTTTGTTATTTAAATTTATGTTAGAAAACTACTATTTTTAGATAAATCATGCTTTTGCAAAAGACGCTGCTTTTATTTGAAGAAAAGAGCAATAATGCGCTAACTGATAATCTGAACCAGAGCAATTACTGCATATTTCTGTAACAACTGCAACGCAGGATGGCAAGTACAACAGTTTCTGGTGCAGATGCTCCGGCGATCCAATTGATGCATAGCTTTCCTATGGTGTTCGTTCTCCATTCATGTCCTTCATCCTTTGGTGTACTTAAGAGTATTTTCCAAGTTTTCGTATCTAAATCCCTATCTGGAAATTTGCGCGTTCCAATGTATCCGTACACGATGGTAGTTAGCAACTAAAGACTTCATCCGCTTTTGGATGTAAATAATTTTATCGCAGCTCATTGGCACTTCCAATTTTTATTTTCTTGGAATACATGTCACGAGTAAACTTTCCAATTCTCTTAAATAACTCATCTGCAACAGTTCACTCGATTCCCAGGCTTCTGAATGTTGTGATATATTTTGTGCTGTTCCAGTACCTTTGGATCTTTTCTTGACCTGCAAATGCACTTACACTGTCACAACCTGACCTAAATGGAACCTTATTACAGCTGGTGCTACTTAATAAATTTCTAGGACACTTTGGTCAATATCAAGTACGTTTAGTTGGTTTCTAACACCTTTCACAATGTATTTACTTACCTTAACCTGTTTGTACGGTACAACCAGGGTTGAAAAAAATAATTATTTTTTACTTTAGAAAACTTCTACTTTACTTTCGTCTATAGGAGATGAACAAAGTGGTTTCAGAGGTATTTACACCGTAATTAAGTTCGAAAAAGAAAGATTTTACAATGTTTCTACATATCAGATTTCCTTCTGAAACGACCTCTCTGCCCTCCTTCCTTCCTAAATAACTTCAAATTTGATAATCCCAATTGCTTTTTTCCCACGCCAACCCCAAACGAAATGTTCCACCACTTAAGTTTTTTAAAGATATATTTTAGTTCATTTTAGTTACAGTTTACAGCTCTAGAAATTGTACTACCAATTTCGGAACATCTTATGACAATAAATTCCATAAAGTATGAGAGCTATTTTGAAGCCGCAGTCACTCAGTGGTAATACAAATAGTAAACTTATAATGTAAATAGGTTTCCTACGTTCTCTTCTAAAATTTCGCGTGTAATATGAAATGAACTTAATCAAATAGGTTGTTAAAATTCTAGGTCCATCACTTTGGTTTTGGTTTACATCATAAAAGCGTATTATCACAGAATGACTAAAAAGGTGATTTTCAAGCTTACACAAACTTATTAAAAATACTGTACTTTATTTCCACTTTTTTTTAAATGTATATATTTTTTTAATTTAAATCATTGATTTTATTTAAATCGCAATTTAAATCATGATTTAAATTACTTTGATTTAAATCAATCAACCTTGAGTACAACAGAAAACCAAACTTTCTATTTGTAGTGATTTCTTTGGTTCAGATTATCGGATATTATTGTCCTTTTCTTCAAATAAAAGGGTATATTAGAAGAAGCATCTTTTGAATTTAATTTTAAAATCCTTAGGCAGCTTTGGCTCAGACCATATGGATGATGAGATGAATTGGTGGAATAAAGAAACTGGTTGAAACCAGGAGATTCCCAAGAAAAGCCATGCATACGGTGTTAGTACACCACAAAATTCATATAACAGGAGCAGTAGTCCAACCGACCAGCCCTTAGCATCAGAGCTGAGCGCTAAACCATTGACACACCGCGGCCCAGCAGCATTTTTAATGCATATATTTATCTTTAAAAATATCGTTTCATAATAAGACCTTAAATAAGAAAATAATAAACATTTTATGTTATTTTTTAATTTCACTCAAAAAACTAAAACTAAATATACTTAAGTAAATTTTAAATAAAATAATTTAGGTTAAAAAGCACATTTTTAAATTTAACAAAACAAAAAATATATTTATGAAAATGTTGCTCTTAATTTAAATTGAAGTCAAAGAAATGATCTTTCATTTTTTTAAAAAAAGAAACCATCGAAATCTCGTAATGCGATGGCGATTGAAAATTGGCGATAGCCACCATTTTGAATAATTAACGTTTTGTGATGTCAATCACCCATATTCGTGCTCTTCATAGACAAATGTTCAAGAGCTGAAAGTTTCATGTTCCCTCCATTTTATACCAAAGCATCATGTAGTCCTTACACGCATTAATTCCTCCGCAATGTTATCTCGTATTGCAGAAATTTTCACATAATTGTCCATATCTCAGTTTATACTTGTCGGATTTAATTGATCTTTTTTTACATTAAAGCTTGAGTTACAAGCTATATTTTATGTAAGAACATAGGTTTATCTAAAACGAGTCGTTTCAAAGTAAAATATTAAATAAGAAAATATTTTAGGCTAAAATGAAACATTTTTGACATTTAACTGAAAAACTATTAGATTTATAAAAATATTGCTCATAAATAAAATTGTAGCCAATGAAATTATCTCTAATCTAAAAAAGAATAATCGAAATCGGATAACTCAGAGCCGAGATATGTTGATTTTAATAAATAGTGTCGGCCACCATTTTAAATGGCCGCCATCTTGGATAGCTACATTTTTTAAATGTCCATCACGTATTCTCGTGCTCTATACATGCCAGTGTACAAGTGCTGAAAGTTTCATCTGGGCCCCCCATTTTATACCAGCAACTTGTCTGGCACAAGGACTAAAGATGTTTACCATGTTTCTCCACCATTATTTTCACCTTTTCTGTTCGGCCAGTGTTCGATTTGTAGCGGGCGAAATTGGGATTTTCCCCTCTTTGCAAACCTCTTCCCTGACTCTGTTTATCTCTAGCCTGGGATATGGATGAAAACAAAATAACGTATCTCACTAGTTCTTCCCCCTCTCTAGAAATGGAATGCTGTCTGTTCTCAAGAAGGTTTTGGACAGCAGACATGAGGCCTAAGACATACAATCCTAATTTTATTTGTTTTCACGGCTTTTCAAATATTCTTAACCTTTTATGATTTTCTGTATCTGTGAACACGCTCAACTCAATTTGAATTTCTTTGTGGGTGGGTGAGGCCGGGATAGGATGAAAGGATGTTGAAAAGTAGAGGAAGATCTTGACTGCCTTCTTGTAGGTACATAGTTAATTATATTTGTACTGGAACTTGAAAATGATTTTCTGTCTACGGTAGCACTCTGGCCGAAATTAGCTTTCGCTGTTCACGCTTTAATCATTATAAAAATGTTTTGTCCAAAACTAAATGTATTATTAAGTAGATTTCATGAATTTGAATTTAGTTTTTAAGGCCTTTAGTCAACTTTGGTTCAGACCGGATGGATGAAGATGGGATGAATTGGTGGAATGAAGACAGTGGAAGGAAACGGGAAAACCCCGAGAGTCCACGCGCACAGTGTTTATTCACCACAAAGCTCACATGACATGAGCAGGGATTGAGCCGACGACCTCTAGCGCTAGAGGTGAGCGCACTACCCATTTTTAAAATTAAGTTATTTTATTAAATTTAACTGACATCTATATCAATTTTCACAAAAACTTAGCACATGCAGCATTCTTAATAATTACACTACAGTAATTTATCATTTTGCATTTTCTATCTTCTGTCAGTTCCAGCTAGGACAATAATATCGAATTACTATACAATTCCTTATTTAAAGGATTTGTAATCATCAATAATAAGCTTATCGTTTGAACAAACATTCATATAACAAATTTACGTCGAGCTGATGGAAAATATCGAAAATAGAAACGTGATACTGTTTGCATAATGTCACCAACTGAGCCACGTAACTTCCATGAGCTGTTGCAGAAACTATGATTTGTATGGCGCTCTCGAATGGAATAATACTGGTTTGATCAAAGTTGTATCTACAAATATGTCCAATGATTTATTACATTCTTTCCTTTGTAGCCTTTCTTGTGATTCAAATCTGGAAGATATTTCAGAAAGAAGTTAAGAAGTAAAAACTGAAAAGAAAAGACGATCATATGATGATGGTGACCTCAGTAATAATAGAAAAACAAAACATTTTTTTCTAGATCATTAGATCTAGATCTAGAAGTTAGTACTTTTCTAGATTAATTAATTGAACGGTCTTCTTTCAAGGATCCAGTTAACCTTATGATGTACGTACATATGAAAGTAATGGGCGGAAACAACCTGATAGGAAACTTAACTCCATATTGTGTAAGGAAACCACACTGCAAAAATGACTGTGTTAATTGAACACTTTTCGGTGTTCCAGGGTGACTACAACTCTTTTGTGTGTTAGATCAACACAACAAACGGTGTTGATTGAGGTGATTCAGCCAAATGAATGTGTTGTCAGTGCCGAATCAACACAACGGAGAGTGTCATACTAGTACTATCGTAGTGTTGGCTCAACATTGACAGTACATCGATTGTGTAGAATCACCGAAATCAACAACGCTTTTTGTGTTGATTTAACACACAAAAAAAAAGTGGTGTCAACCCTGTGACACCGAAAAATGGTGAATTAACACAGGCATTTTTTGAAGTGCATTATAATCGCAAAGCACTTACTTTTGGAATCTCTGTATATAGCAAAACATCTTGCTCCTTCTTCAAATGATCAGTTTTGGTTTAATATTTGGTTGGACTGATTTGGTAAAAAAAAAAAAAAAAAGAAAACAGAAAATGAAGTAACTGTATATGGGATGAAACAAATTACTAGATGGTCGAACATTGTGAAACAATATGTTCGTAATGAAGAAGTGTTCCTCGGAATTATCGACCTTGTTCATGGAGTGTTCAAGGACTTCCACCTGCTGACAAACAAAGCCTTGTCTTGTCGAGTGTGATTTTGCTAAGTAATCATGCAGTTGATTGAGCAAGCTAATTCCTTCCTCTTTTTCTGTACTCTCTGTGTTGTGGAGCATGTCCATTCGAAGAACGTAAAAAGAAATGACCAATCCCATCTTTGGAATGCTTCGTCTAACGGTTGTTTAGCAATTTAAACACAATTAATTTTTGGTGGATTTGTTTTGGTTTATGTACATTTCACAATTCCAAGAGATGGATACAGTATCGAGTAGCTTTTACGTTATGACATTGACCAAATAGGTTTCTGTCATTTTGAATCAGTTTTTCTTATATTGGTAGGTAAGTTAGCAGATTTGAATTCGTCTTAGGCAGAGGCGGACTGAGAAAACAAGGATGGCCCGGAGAAGGATAGTAAGGGTCAGTTCTATAATCGACCGCTAAATTTCTCTCATTTGCCAAAATCAGACTTGGTCTGAACTTAGCACTGAATAGAAGTTTAGCAGTCGATTATAGAACTGACCCTAAAGAACCTCTGGTCAGGCTCGTACCTAGAAGTTCGTTTTTGGGGGCTCGAGCTCTGTCTGGTTGTAAAATTTACGTAAAATGCATATAGTTTTGCTAAAAATTGTACTACTTTTGAAAAAAAAAATCTTAATTCGGAGAGGAGTAGGTCCGGACCCCTCAACCCCCTCCCCATCCTCTCGGTACGTCCCAACCTCTGGTCCATGAAGACCGAAGTTGTCTGAACTGAAGGGGAACCTTCAGGAGGGGATACAAACATTGTCGGGAGGAGGACGGGTGTCTGGATGACAGAGTCGTATCCTTCGGGGCCTCGTCCGCATTCCGGTTCCAAGAGCATAAAATCTGCGCCTCAGCCTATGAAAAATTCAACTACTAGAATTTGAAGACTTTGAAAGAAAACACCACATGAACTAGGAGTCGCCCGGAAATTTCCGGGTATTCGGGCGGCCCAGTTCTCCTCTGCTTTAGGTGACAACTACTCCGCATGAAGTACCCAATGCTACGGGCGAGACAGAAGCAGTAATAGCTCATTCAAATAACGTTATAAAACAAACTTATGAATTATTATTAGGGTAAAGCCGGGAGAGATGGCGCAGCAGGTCCTGGAAAGACGAGAAGGAATTGAACTGACGTGTTGCAAGTGAAAGACAAGTGAATATGTTACTGGCAGACTCGTCAGTTGAATTCGTGTGTTTTAGAGAGTTGTTGGTGAAAGTTATCATCATTGTATTGCGCCTACGTTGAAGTTTCATAAGCGTTGAATATATTTTCAAAGGAAAAGTTTTACTGTTAAAGAATTATAAATCAAGATGTATCTGAGCTAGTTCTGTGTCAGAACTAGTGTTGTACGTAGTTCGCGGTCATTCTGGAAATTTGCATTCAAGCTATGTGGTGCGTAATCTCTCCTACCTAATGAGGATAGTTCGTGCAGCGTCAAGTAGAAGAGATGCGCAGTACGTTCATTTAATACAATGAGAGGACAGATCGCGCAAAGTTATCTATAAATCAGGGCTAGATTTCGGTGTCATTTTTGGTCCTGGCCCACTACTTGACCAAGGAATACTCTTTGTGAAGAGCATACAATTATTTTCCTCAGTTCACTAATGAAGTTCATAAACACTGCCAAGAGTAACAAATGTAACATTTACTAGGAATATTCAGACTGATGTAGCTAATTACTTTTTGCAATACAACAGTTTCTGTTTTCGATAACAACAGGTAGTTTCAATTTGGTTCGTATTATCGAATGTTATCTTATTCTCATTCGCATTCTCTCCTACCCATATGCAAAATCTTACCTACCCTAGCAGGATAGTTTGCACAAATGAAGGGTTTTGAAAAAATCATTATCATTAAGCATACAATGATTTCAAGGACTAATATATTGTACTTCTGTATAAGATAATCCGAACAAAAACACCAGAGGTGCAAAAAGTGGAGCCAAGCTCTTTAGCCCTAAAAAGGTGTGAAATGGGAGACGGATGAGCCAAGTTCCTTGGTGACAGCATGTA
>JAGDQP010000160.1:62455-200612 GCA_022664845.1 Lepisma saccharinum
TGATGATACAGCAAATTTGCTTCCTGCTGGCGGCCCTAAAATCCACCACCACCAACCCTAAGGCTCGAACATCATCTGGTGTTTTGCTCGGATTTCACAGCTTTTTATACGTGTATATATATACTGGGTTCGCCTCGCTGCTGCCCCAGAATTCCGTGTGCGCCCCCACTTCAAATTTTTAGGGCTACGCCCCTTTATTGTGATCAGACTTTCTGGGGACAGCGCCCCATGCTGTGCAGACCTTTTCCCATATCGCCTCGGGGGCTGCAAGCTCATAGCAGTGGTTTGATCCATTTAGTGAAACATTTTCGTGATGGTACACCTTCATACCAAATTTCGTTTCTCTAGCTTCAGTGGTTTGGAAAATGGTATTTGGGTGGCTATGTTGAATTAAAGAAAGCAAGTTTTAAAAAGTTTTCTTACATTGCCGTTACCTACTTGTGATGGTACACCTTCATACCAAATTTCGTTTCTATAGCTCGAATGGTGTGGAAAAAGTTTTTGTGCGGCCATTTTGATCCAAGTTAACAACTTTTTCAAAAATATAAATTATTCCTAAACTACTCTTGTTAATACACCTTTATGCCAAATTTCGTATCCCTAGTTCAAACGGTCTGGAAAATGGATTATGAAGTCAGCCATTTTGGATTCAAAATGGTGTCTTTGCAGATATTTTGTAATCTGCTAGTGATGATATACCGTCATACTTCGAAATTTCATATTTCAATTTTTAACATCTTTTTTCTTACAGAACCTCAAAATCGCTGATTTCGCAATAAACTCTTGTTCCTATATAGCATGCTGACGTTTTGTGACACGCGGAACTCGGCTGCATGCACTACCGTACGTGTTGATACTCCCCTCGATTCGTTCGCGTCGCCGCGCCAAGAATCCCACTGCAGGCCGCGCATCGAACTTGAGGAGTTTGGAGGAACTGCGTCTTTTTATCACAACCAGAATCTGCAGTGCTCTGCGCCACATGATGCAGATATTCCCTCATACTCCAGAGCGCTGCGTTCGAATGGGGAAACTTCCACATTCTGCCTGTATAACATGCTCCTGGTAGTGCTAACGTTTGTGACGAGTAAAACTTGGTGGGACACGCAGGAGTATTGGAAGTTGGCGCGAGGAAATAGGCTCATCCATATTCCATTTCACCACTTTTTAAGGTTGAAGGAGTTGACTGGACAGTTTGCACCCCTGGTGCTTTTGCTCGTATTTCGCAGCTTTTTACACTTGTGTAATCGTATATACTCGCTTCGCCTCATTGGGGCGTTGCCCCCAGAATTCCAAGATGGCCTCGCTGGGGCGCACCCCTTTATCGCAATCAGGCTCCAGCTGGGAACTGTACCCTAGTAGGGGAGACGAGCCGAATTTATTCTAACCTACTCGTAATGGTACACCTTCATACCAAATTTCGTTTCTCTAGCTTCAGTCATTATAAAGTGGGGCTTAGGCGGGCATTTTGGATAAAAGATGGACACATTTTTAACGTTTTCTTATATTTTCGTGACATACTCGTGATGATACACTGTCATACCAAATTTCATTTCTCTATCTCGAACGATGTGAAAAATGGTATTTCAGCTGTCATTTTGAATCAAAGATGGTGAATTTTTTAAAACCTTGTTATGTTTTCCTAAACTACTCTTGATAATACATCATTATGCCAAATTTCGTATCTCTGGCTCAAGCAGTTGGAAAATGGATTTATGACGCCCGCCATTTTGGATCCAAGATGGCGTCTTTAGAGATATTTTGTAATATTTTCATAATCTACTAATAATGTTGTACTGTCAAACTAAATTTCGTTATTCTAGCGGCAGCCGTTTAGGCTGTGTATTCTTTAAAATTTTAGGGCTGGCGGCCATTTTGAATCCAAGATGGCGAGTTTTTCAAATTTTTAAAAAGTTTTCTTAATTTGCTATCAATGATGTAGTTTCATACCAAATTTCACTGTTCTATCTTTAGTCGTTTAGGCTGTGTATTCTTTGAAATTTTAGGTTTGGCGGCCATTTTGAATCCAAGATGGCGACCTTTTCAAAATGTCGGAATTTTTCCTTTATCTACTTATCATCCTCTACCTTCATACCAAATTTCATGTTTCTAGCTTACTCCAAACACCCTAAACAATATGATGAGTGAGTGAGTGAGTGAGTCAGTTAGCCTAAAATGTGCAATTTCAGGGGTCCACAACTAGAACATAGTTTGAGATACGAATATGAAATTTTGTACATCTGCACATATTTACCATATCTCCTAAACGGCAAAAGCTCATATTCCTATCTTTAACATCTTTTTTCTTACGGGGCCCCCAAATCGTCGATTTTGCCATAAACTCTTGTTCCTGTATAACATGCTTCTGGCAGTGCTGGCGTTTTCTGACGTGAAGAACTTGGCTCATGCACTGCCGTGCATGTTGATAAAGAAAGTATTGGGTAATTTTTAGACGTTTGCATAAAAAGTAGAATTTTAGTGAATTTTGAATTGTGCGCTATCTCTCCCGGCTTTACCCTAAGTACAAGAAACGCATATCTAAGATCCCATTGTTCTGGAGCTATTAAATCATACAAAAGAATCGTAGACCATAAATCCTACATCAGAATTTAGAATTCAAATGGTAATATAGCATATTTAAGTTAAGCATGTCTTATGTTGTAGCCCTTTTAGACTTTTAGTCAACTTACTAAACATAATCCCACTGTTAAAAATTTTCAATCACGTTCCTAAAACTAATCAGGCAAATTGTCTGCTTGAAAATTTCCAGTAACGTTCTTGACAAAAAATTAGAAACTTTTAGAAATCCAAGAGTAACCATTCTCTCAATAATTTTCTTTTCCACTTCTTTGGTTACTATGGAGAATAATTTTCACGAATGGAAAATAATTTTGAATGAATAATAGTCTTCCCCATCATTCTATACTTGAAAATGTTAGCCGAGAGACTTCATCCATTAGACGTAACAGCCTGCAGCCCTAAGGCGCTGTAAAGTCCAAAATGTAGAGTTTCAATAACAACCTGTTTGTTTGTGCTCTATCAAGCACCGCATAATAAAAATCAAACATGAACTTTGTATGATCTTTGCAAATCCGTTGCCTAGGGGACGAGAGAAAACACCCACAGTTACATGGAGAGGATGCTGCGTATAAGTAAATAATTTGTGTTCTTAGCACCTTATTTCAAACCTTATGTGTATGTTTTCTAGGTATAAATGAAACAAAGATACGTCATCGGATGGAAATGTATGAGCTAGAATCCATTCCATTCCATAGTATATTAGTCGAACACTTCTATCAAATTAGGAGACGTCTCCGCGTGATGCCATCCTTTCCTCCCCTGTTTCTAGGACGAAGCTTGATTTCCTCCCTTTAAAGAAGAAATTCCAGAGTTAAACTATGGAAGTATGATATGTGAAAAACATATCTCAGACATTAAGTTACATAAAGAAAACAAAAATATTTTCATGAATATTTAGTGCAAATTATTTTTTAATAAGTGCGATCTGAAGTAATAAAGAAAGTTTCTTAATTTAGGAAGAGTCAATGCCCAAATGAAGCGAACCACATTAAGTAAAATTGAACATAAATGAAAGTTTTAAAATATACAAAAATACATTTTGTTTAGTTACATAAGTATTCAGTATTTAAACAAATTACAAGATTATGGTGGACTTATGCAGATGTAATACAAATGTGTATCTATCGTCAAAGGATTATTGCGTAAATATTTATATTATATTTCTTTATTTTATTTTCATTGTAGTAAATTAATTAGACTATGTACTTGTTAAATGTATATCATACTTTGAAGATGCTTTTGTGGTGCTTTATAATACTACGTTACGATAATTTAAGAATTAAAATATTTTAAACGAAATAGAAATTATTAAAATACTTGTAATATAAAACTCATCTAGAAGCTAGAGAAAGGTCTTCAGTTCTTCCTCATTTCTTTATTTTAAGGGTGGAAACATGTGAAGGAATAAAATAACACTGAATGTATAAATAAGTGGGACTAAAATAGTAATTCATATTCGACCAAGGGATAATTAGATGATAGATAAAAATGATAGATTTAGTTACAATACGACTCAATGTAACCAAAATATGTTTTATAGATTCGTATATCTTTAAAATATATTGCACATGTGTGAAGTCGTTGAGATCTATATAAAATGGTTTACTCCTAATAGGATTATAAAAGAACCATTGGCTCAAACATCTAACTACTTTTTTCACATAAACAAAGCTACATCGTTGGAAAATTACTCTTTCGACTATTAGCTAAAGTAACTAAGAAAGTACCTAATATTTAGGTACAAGGCAGAGCAAAAAGTGTGTGTATATACAGGGTAAGTCAAAATGATGGACCCGATTTCATAAATTTATTTTGTGAAATATAATGAACATATCTTAATGTGAGCTACGCGCAAGGAAAGGCAAAGTTCAAAGTTTAGTTGAGTTTAGTTTATGTCCCGCGTGGTTGCATTGTCTACCGCTACGCGGCGCTGGAAGCAGTTAACGAAAATGGCGCTGAGTGGAGAGCAGAAATCGTTCTGTGTGCTGGATTACCATGTAAACAACTCTGTGATGTGTTCAACGGCATTTCCGTACCAAGTATGGCAGAGACCCACCTACTGGAAAAAACATTCGTATGTGGTATGAAAAATTCAGAGATACGGGCTGCATCTGTAAGCGAAAATCGACTGGCCGTCCTTCAGCTGAGGAAAAGACAGTGGAACGTGTTAGTGCCAGTTTTGTGCGGAGTCCACAGAAGTCTACCTACCGGGCAGCGAGGGAACTTGAAATGCCACAGAAAACTGTATGGCGAATTCTGCGGAAACGTTTACAAATGAAATCCTATTGCTTGCAACTGCTACAAGCCTTAAGAGACACTGATTATGCTGCTCGAGCGTCTTTTTGTGCCGTGACACACTACACAAGGTTTGACAGGAGATAGACTATCGGCTTGATGTGTGCCGTGTTACGCGAGGTGCTCACATAGAGCACTTGTGATGTGACTGAAAAAAACTTTGAGAGTTACCCTTCTTACCACATGTATTACATTCAGATATGTTCATTATATTTCACAAAATAAATTTATGAAATCGGGTACATCATTTTGACTTACCCTGTATATGAATATATGATTAGAGGTACTACATGTAAAATATACCTATGTACATGGTCTAGGTACATATTTTGTTCCTAGGTAAAATGTACCTGGGAATGTTTATTTTAATCTAGACCGAATATAGGTTCGACGTTGCCATATGCAACTATTCGGACTTAGAAAGGATACCTTCCGGTCATTTCTATGAATTTAAGTTTACATTAACATCTTATGTGTCCAAATGTGAAATTGTTTGGGATTAGCATTTGCAGCATTGCTAAGCAGAAAGCATTTACATACAATGACGGAGTATCTAAATCCTGACAGTATCTAAATCCTGGCCTATGATCCTTTGCGCTACAATGTCCCTTTTTCATGCCTGTTACACGGGAAGCGCTACTGCTTATCTGAAAGTCATCATTTTGGTCTTAACAAACTTTTGGCACGAAGCACTTTTAAGTTTTTGACTTGAGATTATGTTTTAAAAATCAGTGTAACTGACATTTGACGTATGCATGTCAAAAATAGCCACAATTGTTGAAATGCTTAACCTATATCTGGCCTCAGTTCACTGGCTCTCTCTCTCTCTCTCTTACATTGAGATTATGTCCAGACAGAGAGAAATAAAACTGGGCATTTCTATTTCAGCACTTCAGAATATTGATTGTCTGCAGCATAGGACTCAAATCAAAATATTTGTAGTAAAGTATATTAGTGCAACATTAGTAAGGTTTGGAGGTTTGTGATAAATTTATACAGTACAAGCAAAGAAAAAGAAAATATTCCTGTGTGTTTTCGTTACTTCTGAAGATTTGATATATAACTCAGTAACCGTTACTATCTTCTTGGAAAGGAATTATTCACAATATGTTAGTATTATTGTTCGATCTATTTCCAAAGTAAATAAAACAGAAATAATAAATTTCTTCGAACGTATATGGTCTAGGATATTACCCAGAAAATTTAGGGAGGGTCAGATATTATTACGCATGTTTGATTCCCTCGGCTATCAACGATATTATATAGGAGAACCGCCACAAGTCTGGTGAAATCTTCCAATTCATCACTGACCAATTCCCTTACTGTACCCTATAACAGAGAGAGAGAGAGAGAGAGAGAGAGAGAGAGAGAGAGACAAAATGAAGAAGAGAAAGAAAACGAGCTCCGACTCCAGAACACCATTAATCATAAACCCCTCCTGTTTCTCAGGGAAATCTTCCTACAAGAATCTAGCGGTCCATACCAATTCTGAAAGACAATGACCGTTCTGTTTCAAAGCTTTATTTCACCAAAGAATCATGTAAGATCTCAAAGTTAGGCGACTTTGTCTTCAGACAATAAAGTTGATCTTAAAAATTTTATAATAAAACAGTTTGTCCCCCCACCAATAAAAAAAGGGAGGGGGAAAGTAAGTTCACAAACAGCAATGAACGTTGAAGAACTTAAAGAGAATCTACTTGCAATAACAATAGAATGTCATTTCGAGCGATTATTGCTAACTCCATTGAATCTAAGCACCTATTTTTGTTATAAATTAATGAGATACAGTATTTTGTATTATAATTACAAAATAAAATACGGACAACAAATTGAATTACTTATATGGTAACTACATAATTATACTTGAAGTAATACTTTCATTACATACCGCAAATACTTTTTTTTAAGAGCATGATGTTTCACGTTAGAGTTAGTCATAAAAATATTATTATTTGATACATAGGTTGAAAGCGAAATCTACATGGTACAATTTGTTGGTACTGTTCAGTGTACAGTACTAATTCTTATTGTTAAGATAGGAATAGAATAGAAAACCCCACAGTAACAGGTTAACCGAATAATTCTATTTATCCACAAAATTAAAGTTTAACCCGAATAATTTTCTTCTTGGTTTCCATTATGTTGTGTTACATTTACACAATCAAATAGATTAACAAACATAAAATATCACTTTGATATCGTTTCCTTTCTGTATAACTTATGATCTCCCATTAACTTGCACATAACGATACTGGACTGATCGATCAGTGTCTCCAGATAAATGCCAGAGCAAACATTTAATCTCGTTCGTCAATTTTCGATTTAATCCAAAATAGATAAAACTTTTAGCTTGTAATGGCACCAAGCAATCGAGTATCATTTTAGATAGAGGTCAATCATTATCTCTATGAACAAACTTTTCTTTTTTCCTTTTCGTTCTGCATTCTGCCTCTGACTGCTTTCTGCCCTATGGCCGAAATACACTAGATCAAGTATCATTTGTTTTCACTTTCATAATGTTCTTGTAACTCTTTCTTCTTTGTTGCTTACAATGCAGAAAATAAAACCAATGTTTATATAATAGAAGTGAAACATGACGCAAAGACAAATAAACAAATGAAATGTGTACCGTAATACACAATATAGTCTACTGAAATTAGACAAACAATGGGTGTTTAGATAAATTAATTCGCACTCATCAGTTTCTTTTTACCAAAACACACAGAACAGTGTTCTAAACAACATATAAAAGATCTCGGGAAAGCCGACTGGAGCATTAACCTATGAAATATGGTACCCGAAAGGGACCCTTAAAATTAAAATAAATAATAACTTCGAAACATTGCATTCTACATAAAACATTAAGGCAATCAAAATAAGAGAGCATAACATGTTTTATAGCGTTAGCATAATTATTTATGAAATTAGAAACCTTTCAATTTTTAATATTTGTTTCAATTTTTTAAGTTAACGAAAAAATTGGTTTCTGCCACAAAGAATTGCAAATACTTAAAAAATTAAGTAAAATTACTTTACGCTGTAACACTACTGGACCAATTTTACTGGACATCAGCTAAAAACAAGTACACAACAGACATGGGATCTGTATGTCATTGCATTCAGTATCATCCCATGACTTAGCTTGAAAAACAATGAAAATTACATTATTCCAACTGCATTGTATTCTATAAAAGAAAAGGAGTATCCAACTCCGGTAATCGGTCCGGAGATCCGAATGTGGAACTTGTTTACCTCCGGAATATTTTACCCCAGAACCCATAAAACCATTTCTTGACATATTTTGACTACGTAGAGTTGTCAACTCTACGACCTCGCAGTAAAGGCAGAAATTCAAGATGTCGTCCTCTGTCCATCTCTGTGCCTTGTCAATGTCATTCACCTTCAGCCTCATACTGGTAATGAGCCACGGTGTCTCAGTTGGTAGAGCGCTCACCTCTGGTGCTAGGGGTCTTCGGACCGATCTCTGCTATGTGGACTTTGTGGTGGACAAACACCGTGTGGATGGGTTTTCTCGGGGTGCTCCTGTTTCCTCAGATACTCCTGGGGTGCAAAATAGCACATAACATAAATAAATGACCGAAACATTAAGTTGGTTTAAAATATTAATTTCTTCCTCTTGATGTCGGGGATAAATTTCCGCTGCCTGTTGGGGGTGGGGAGAACTTCCTACCGTTACTCCTTGGATTCATCACTGGTCCACATATAAGCTGCTTCATTCTTAAGCTTATTAGATCAAATTTAGAATGTTTCACTTTTGATTATAGACCTTTTTACCGTGATTGTCACTGTAAACTAGCTAAAACTGTTTAGTGAGTAGCATCTACTAGCAACAATTTTTCCAAGATGGCGGCTAACGCTCCAGTCGGATTTTCGGGGACTTTTGATATGTTATTTAGGACATTGTTCTGAGCACTTTGGTAAAATAAAATCTGCTGGGTGGGAATTAGTTCTTAAAAAAACAAAAACTAATTTCAGTAGACTAACACAAAATAGTGAATGGAGAAACTTTCATGCAAACTTGCATCGTATAGGCTGGGACTAAAGTACAGTTTTACATTCCTTTTGTTTGGGACATGGAGGTATTTATTTACGTTTTACGTAAATTCATACGCTTGACATCACATAATAACCTTAAATTACCTTTTCTGAGAAGGTTTTGTGTAGTACTCGTCAGTTAGTTAATTTATCGTAGGATTCTCTTTGATGGGTGATTTTCTTGAATAATTGGATTATAAGCCTAAACATTATTTACATTTTAGAAATATTTACATGGTATGTTAAGTAACAACCACTGTTGAAACAAGAGTAGAGAGCTATAGACGAACCTTGTTTTGCATAAACTCCATAACATCAAAAGGAACTTGTGGTGCCTTCTGACGCTCGGGGACTACCTTGTCTGGAATAAAGTCTAGTGACAATGTTGCAGCATCAACCTACGAAATATTGCAAACGATCGGCTTACATACAAATGTCGCTAGTATCGAAGTTGTGTGCGAAAATGTCGTTCCTAGACTTATTTTTTTTTGTCGACAACCACACTCTGGCTCACGTTACGACTTGCATTGAAAAACTATGCAGCAAAACATTGAAATACCACTCAGTGTGTCTTCCTATTTCTTTGAAGCTCTACGCATATCATGCCCATTATGTAGAACTTATGGAATTGTAGAACAGAATATGCAACATCGACAGAACGAAATTTCCGATAGTTTCACAGATTAGACAGAAACACCTCTAGTTGTTGGCGGAACTTATTGTTTGAGAAAAGGAACATTTTCTTCTCATTTGTAACCGTTGTTGTCTGCTAAGGACGTAAGGTCAAGGCACAAATGACCTTGACCTCACTTCTCTTTTCCTTCGTTAATGACCCACTTTTCGCACGTTTGTATTTTACTCGTATCGTTGTGGAATTTCTTTTGTGGGTATGTGTGTTTTAGTATTGTATGTGTGAGTGTATGGAAAATGACTCAACAATATGAAGAGAAAACATTGTTATTTTAGCCACAGAGGTGTGCAGATTGCACGTCCTTCTGACTTCCTGCAATGACTTTCATGTACCGTGTAATTACTGCATATAGCAGTTTGTCGAGCAACAAATTAGATAGCTTCCGAAGCACGAACTGGGAAAATGGGAACTATTTACTCGCCCTTTTATTGTCTGCATATTAATTATAAGAAAAATAACACCTTCTTTTTTATCTTCTTCTTTCTTTTAACAACCTTGTTTCATAATTCTTGGGATTAAAGAAGTGCTGCAATATTTCCTAGTTTTAGTTTTTTTCATAACATACAATTTGTACTCCATTTTGTTGGCGTGCATTCCGAATTGAAAGAACTAATACCAACAGGATTCTCTTAGATAAATCTTAGAGACAAGAATTATGTAATTTAATGAGGATGGGAAAGCGAGTTTAATAAGGTTTTAAAGCCAGCATAAATCCGACCAGACTCTACCACATGTTAGTCTTCCCATGTCTGTAAAATATGTATAGGTACCTGGGAATGAAATAAAAAATGCACGGTAATAGGATCGCATCTTATATAATCCTTAGTATACACGTGCAGTGTAAGATATATATAGACCCTACCCTTACATACATTGCAAAAACTGTACCTTTGTATATTGGGTACAAAGTGCCAATTTTGTACCCACAATTTTTGAGAGGCCGTGGTGAACCTAGGGTTGGGTATAGAGGGGCGTTTCTTTGCCACCCAATTCTTGGGATGGAACAGATCAATAAAAAAAATTGGTAAAATATGAATTCCTGTGCCCGTCACTGATTCTCAAACATTGTAGGTACATTATACCACCTATTTGTCAGAGGTAGTGACGGGCACAGGGGATTCATATTTTATCATCGTTTTTTCTTTCTATTAATTTGTTCCTCCCAAGAACTGGGAGGCAAAGAACCACTCCTCTAAACCCAACCCTGGATTCACCACTGCCTCTCAAAATTATTGGGTACAACACTATTCAAAGGTACAGTTTTTTGCAGTGTAGTATTTACCTCTTTGATGTACAGCGACCTACAAAAGTCTTTGAACGTACTCTACTATACGTTTGAGGCCCTTTTTTTGGGCATCTCCATCCAACCGCGCTTCAGCTAGAGAATATTTGCCACTTTTTGGCGTATCCGTGGTGTTTGGTCATCTCAATTACCATCTGCTGGGTTAGAGGAAAAAGTCATCATTATGAATGCAGTGTTGTGTTGTTGTAGCAATGAAAAGGTTACACAGTGCAATGGCTTGCTAAAACATCAGATTGTTGTTATGTGGGTAGTCAACCTGAATAATGGGATACTGCTGGGTTAACTATTAACTCCCGGTAGTGTCGAGAAATTGTGGTACAATGACACCGTAACAAAGATAGTTAGTCAGTATTATAAAATGTGCAACTACAAAGAATCATCGCTGAAGAGGTTTGTCCGAGTGTATTGGTAAGCAGAAAGAAATACCTTCGGTATTTCAAAAGGAATTGTAAATTACTTTACATTCGTTCTGCAATGTACACCAAAAAATAAGAGGAAGTTACGTTATTTCAGTGACTATCGAACGTTCTGTTAAAAAAAAAAAAATGGCTTCCAATAGAACAGCTGTTTTTTACATGTTGTTCTGTTAGACGCAAAAGAGGACCTATACCTCTAGCAACATAAAAATATTAACTTATACAGGAAATCGACCTGTGACTTTAACCAAACGTTCTATAAGTTGTAAGCATCATTACGATATTCATTCAGTAAGCGAAATTAAGAAATGGTTTGTTCAAAGTTAAGTAGGATAGTTATGTTTGTAAAGTTTGTAATAGGATAATTGTTTTAATTTTTAGAAGTTATTATGTTCCTTGATTCTGTACTGAACTCTAAAGTAGTTCAACTTTGATTCACTAGGCATATGGTCCAAGGATCGAATCCCATCTGGCATTTGGATGTTGTTACAAACTTTGTTCTGTGTTAAATGACAATGTCTGAAACGTTAAATAAATAAAGTATAAGTTAGACCTAATTCGAGTGAAAATTTTTGAAAGGGCAGTATAACTTACGTCTGTTCATTTTGCCCCTTATGTTTTCATGAATTCAGAAGTTAGTAAAATACATATTTTGAAAAAAAGAAATCAAAATATAATTTAAAGTTCAGTAAACGGGCATATATTCGTACTCACAGTCCAAATCCAAAAGTGGTGCCGAGCCCGAAGGCCCGAAGTATTGGTTGTCGATGAAGTAGCGATCAGTGCTTTTGTTATACGTACTGGTACCATTGTGGCATTTGTTTGGTACTACTAAGGAAATACTCAGTAGATACCGCAGTCAGATTCGTAGCTGCAAACATCGCCACTAAGCCACGGAAAAATGGTACCTATTGTTGATGTTACTAAAGCTTTTTGCTATGGAGACTGGAGATATTCACATGTGAACGGTGAATTCACGCTTATTATTCAGCTAGTACCATTTCTTACTCCATTGAGCAAAATACTGACTCTAAACGATGGTTTTATGTACACTGCTTGTTCAGTAAAACACCAAACAAGGAAGTAAACGTACTTGCTTCGGTGATACATATAGGCCCTACTAAAATTGGAAGCAAGGAAGTATATCATAATAGTCTGCCATAACAACAACAGCAGACTGATATATGACCAACTTTAAAAAAAATATTTAAAAGCGAATTCATTTACAAGCATACATTTTGTTATTGAAGTTGAGAAGTGGGCAAAAAATAATTAATTATTAAAATTACTACCCATAGGGTATACGAATCGCCGTGGCTAAGGCGGTAGCGCGTGTGACTACTATCGGGTAGCCCGGCTTCAAATCCCGGCCAGGACACTGGAGACTTTTCTTGGTATTTTCTTATGCCTGGTGCTCTGGCTAATTTTAGGTAATCGTGACTAATTTTTTTAAACATTTTTTTTTTTCAGTGGTGATTACCTAATGTTTGGTCCGCTCATGGGCGGATTTAAGAGAGAGACTCTGGAGGAGGGGGCGCGAGAGACCCTAATGAAACATCTAAAGTCATTGCCCCCCCCATGCCCCCCATAAATCTGCCCATGGGTCCGCTATATATCAACTACATAGTTTGATACTGGTTGCAGTAAAAAAGGGTTTTCATTACCAAACTGTTTCTTCTGTGTATGACGTTATTTCCGGGAATAAAATAAGAGTCCATATTCTGTTTCTAATGCTCCACTCACGCTATTCGGATGTCAAAACTAACTGGACTTACGAAGTTGATTAAAATTCTTGTCCTGAATTTTTAACTGGATACATCCCGACTACAACAGCAAACACACTACAGCCGAAAAACGGCACCCAGTTCTTTTATTGTTTGTGCTGTAGATGTAAATAGTCTCGTTAGAGCAGGACATACGTCCACCTACGCCTTCTTCATCGCTAAAGATAAGCATGACCCATTGACAAAATAAAAGAGCCTTAGTTAAGGTAGCCAAAGCAGTAGTACGAGTTATGTAAATGTGTTTATTTAGAAGGAAAGTATAATAATAATAATAAAAAAAGTTACTTAGACATCTTTTTTGATTTCGATACTTCACAGTAACGTTCAATTGCGGGGAAAAAAATATGCATTGTATTACAATTACCATTTCTGAATACAAATTTGATAAACTAATTTAAATTTTCTTCACTCTTTTTCTCGTTTTTCATTTCGTTCCTAAGACAAATTCAATGATTAATATTTTTAATGGCCGATAGTGCTTTCAGTGTAGCCATCTATATTTCTATCTTCTTTTAAAACGTAATCTTTGTGAAACAACCCACCGAGACTAGTTTTGTGATGAATTTATTTTCTTTTGATTTTTTGGGGCTCTGCTTTGATATTTTTTTTATTTCTCGCTTTATGCTGTTGTTCTTTACGAACTAAACCATTATAATAATATGAACAAGTTTTTATTTTTGTCTTTTTTTTTTTTTGTAACAAGTAGTCACTCTATTATCTTTTTATCATCTCTCTCTTTCTTTTCCTTTCTTCTTTTTTTCTGTTTCTCACTATCACTTGTTTTTCCTTTCTGTATACTGACAATTATCACATTCACAACACGTATTCCATAGCGACCTTAGGCAGAAGATAACTTTATTACTCGAGATCGTTGTTCTTCTACGTTTCTAGGCTCACATTTACTACATAGTTGCCATCTTTCAATCTTCAAACTTCCGACTATTTTCCATATCCTGCTAATTTTGTTAGAATAATCCGTTATATCTTAACAAGACTTTTAAGGTAATTGAGAAGAAAAGGGATACAAGTGACATTGAAAAATTAAAAGAAGTTCATCTTCTACATGCAGGGGATCCCCAAAATAATGGTGCAAACTTCGGGAGGTGACACGAAAAAAAATATATATATCATATTTTGTTTATATTTCGTGTCATACTCGTATATAAAAGAGAACCCGAACTTCTTTTCAGTTTTTAACGTCACTTGCATTTTTGAGCCCCTCAAATATTCAACTTTGTGAACTGTCACACACAAAAATGTTATTCAACGTATACTAATCTTGACTGTCATATAATATTCTATTACTAATAATACAATTGTGCTGAAAATTAAGTATTTTACTGCAATTGTGAACAAATATTTCTTATCGATTTGTTGCATAATGTCATAACATACATATTTTGAATCGTGACGTGTAATATAATCATATAATCCTGCTTACAACAGAGATTATTTTACAGGTTAATAGAAAGAAGGAATTGAAATTAACGCCATTAGGAACGAGCATAGTTACAACGTGTCACGATTCCATAACTGTATTTCTAACGAATTACCAATAAAAATAATTATTTAATAAAATCTAACCCACAGAGATTACTAATCATAATATCGTTCTTCGATAGAATACATATAGTTAATTGTTACAAATCATTTCGAATTTTAATAGGATGACTATTTCACAAGATTTGGTTGATAGTCATTTCATCATCTGTGATTAACTTACATGTAGTCCTTAGGGAAAATATTGCCTACCATAATGCTTATTGGGAAGTATTTAACATGAATGAATAACATAAGCTTCTGTGAATTATTTTGATCTGTAATTTCTCCATAATATCAAAACATATTTCTATTTCTGCTCTATAATTCTGTATTTCTGATTACATAATACTTCTCTTAATTACTATCCGTAAATAAAAGGGGATTTTGTTGAATTAACAGGTAGAGTTAAAGTTTGAATGTTCCTTCCAATTGAATTCGGTAGTTTCTTTTGTAGCTTAATTGGAACATTTTTTTTAATAAGCTGCTATGATTTGTGTAGTAAAAGTCTCGGAACATTTTGCATCTTTACAGGCCTATACTAATTCACTCGTTTAGAACATTATTAGAGCTACTATATATGTCCTTATTTTAAAGGTTCTGTCCGTGTTCGTAACGTACGTGGTAAAAAGTAACTAAATGTCTTTATTTTTAATTTAATAAACGAAATATTTGTTAAATCTTAATTATTTTAAACCTACATATTTCTTCAAACGCATACCATATCACACAGTTTGCAAAGAATTTTTGTGTTACACACAAATGTAAATGGATCCTGCAATATTAAAAGATGTTCTTAAAGTGATTACATTATCTACTTAATACTTATGCTTTAAATCTGAATCGTTAGAATTAACATGAACTAACTACATATGATATTATGTCCGTCTATTGCTTTTAAAACCGACTACCTGTCATACTTAGTTCCATTCTACATGGTCTATGTTGTAGAAAATGACGATTCGTAGTTTTTCTAACCATGACAGTTAGTTTTCTACGCCACCAGTCAATACAGATACAATTGAGAGGGCGGTATTTGTAATGAACACATTTTGACATTAAAATGTACTTAGTTGTCTTTAATTCTCACAGATTCATTTACAAACTCAACCATAATACGTATTTTGTGTGTGTTTGCATGTAGAAGTAACCGTGTAAACAATAATCCTACAAAATTTGTTATCACCTAGCAATGTTCTATTGGGTAAGTGTTAAGCTTCTAACGGTTTTGATATGTCACAAGTTAGCGGAATACTGACCTCACAGATGGCGTTGACAGTGCGTGAATCGGTACCTACTAAACCGGGACAACATTAGAGAAGGCACAGGTGCAGGCAGTCATTATGGACAAGCAAATAGGGATAACGTAATAGTCGGTGAAATGGAGACCGGCAGGAGCACATCAGACACTGTTTATTTTTTGAATTCGATAAAGGCAGTAAAACGATTGCAGTCTGTCGCAACATTCGGCTAGTGTATAGTGAAGATGCAGTTGATGATATTACATGTCGTCGGTGTTGTTCGAAAATTCAGAGTCGGAGGGATAATGTGTTAAGATCAACGTTCTGAACGTCCGTGTTTAACGAATAGGATCTCGGCCAAGCTATACAAAACAGCCTGAATCCAACCGTAGAGGAATTAGAGGAAACCTTCCAGGCACACAGGACTACAGTTAAAAGACTGATCGATCCGCTGAGTTACACCACAAAGTTCCATCGATGGGCTCAACACGATAATGCAACTCAACGGGAGAGACGCGTCACGACTCGCAACCTGTGCTTCCTTGCCTCCTGTTTAAAAAATGATCGGTTCTTGACGCGTATTATCACGGGTGATGAGAAGTGGATTCTGTACCGGAACGTAAAGCTTCGAAGAACTGTATGTCGCGTTTCTGCATTGCCTCTATCAACGTTCAAACCAGAACTTCATCCAAAGAAGGCCATGTTAAGTGTATGGTTTGGAGGTTTTATCCCACCCGTCCTATTCTACTGACTACCTACAAATTCTACTGACTACCTACAAATCTATAGGCACCTACAAATTATCACTCTTTTCGCGCTTTGCAGAACTTCTTCGCTCGGTAAATGTTTAATGATGTGGAGGTTGTGAAATCTACCTTACAACAGTTCTGCAACTCAAAACCTCAGGACTTCTATCGGCAGTGTGGGATTTATCTCCTATCAGAAAGATAGCAAGATGTCATTGATTGCGATGATGATTATGCGCAGTCCTAGGTGAGTTCCATTCTCTGCCCTCCAAACTTCTATATAGGCACCAAAAACGGTTAGAACTTTTGCACGTAGCTAATGAAAACATCAATGTACTGAATGCAAATGACAAAATGATGCTTCGACTCTGACAATACAGAAAATACGAATGTAAACGATTACCAATGATTAGTATTAAGTGTTTATTTCATATTGATTTTGCAAGAATTTGTTCGGAGTTGCACTCTATTTGTTTAAATGGGATGTAAGCTAATTCGTTCATGTCGAAGAATCGTTGAAAATTTAATATAATTCATATCAAAATATTATTGGAATCGAACATTGATCATTTCAAAATATACTTTGATATCTATATTCGATGTATTGATTTTCAATTTTTCTCACCACCCATATTTTGATATTCCAAAATTTCGATTGAAAAATCGCACAATCCTAGTTTATAGCATAGAGAACAAAATATGATGTCGGTAAAGTTTTCTTTTTTTGTCTGCGTGTATGTGTGAGAAATTGAAAAGAGATTGCAACCCTGTTTGAGATCCTTAGCTAGATCATCAGGCAAAAGGAACTTGTTGATAAACCACTTCTCCTTTTCTCCACCTTTATCTTATTTTAGTTTTTACCTTCCACACCTTTTTTTTCCCTCTTTCTTTTCGATTCCCGTCCCATACTTTCTTTACCTCCTTTTTTTTTTCTAATCCTGTGGTCACTTTAGAAAGATTATCATTTTCAGTTGTTTCTTGCTTTCGCAATAGACACAATTTAATGTTTGTAATTTGCATGTTAGTAAGCCATAAAGTATTTCGCGAGAGGCAACATCGTATCGATATTATTTCGTAGAACAAAATGAAAGAAGAACAGAAGAAGAATCGAGAAGAAACAATAAAGAGGAATTAAGAGAGAAAAAAGTCTGAGGCAGGAAAATTAAAAAGTGTTGTTGTACGTGCGCTGATCATAAATTTGCTTCAATGATATTTATGAGCAGGTAATTTCTTTAAAACTTTTTTCTTTTTGTATTCATATATATTTTACCTATACCTAACGGGAAAATGTTGTCAGGTTTAACACATCTTTAATTGGCCTGACATTTCGATTAAACGTAATAAAAACTAGAATATTTAATGAAAGATGATACTTTTGGTTTTGTAAGATATAAATTTTACGTTCTAATGATATCATTAAAATATGATTAAAATTTGAGTGAGCTTGTCTTGGTTACGCTTTATTTTCTCCTTTCCTCTTCGACAATCTAAATACTTTCATTAAAAAGGTAAGTAAATAAACTAGTATAAATCACTTGTCGATGAGATGTTTCCTTTTATTGGCTAGAAATCTGTTTGTATGCTAATAAAAAGGAAACAAAAACGTAAACATAGACAGATGACGCACAGAGAAAAAGCTATTCTTAATAACGAACTCAACACTCTTCATTCTATCCCCTACTCACGCTCTTTTTCTTATAGAATTTGTAGACATCTGAACGGTACAGGGAAATTTAAGGAGGCTCGAATCATGCTCCCGGCCATCCTAACTATCCTTTTCCTAATTTCACCACACCAGGCGAATGCTGGGATAGTTTCTCAACTGAGATACTGGTTTCTTCCTTCCCGTTCTGGGTTCCCGGCATAGTGCTCGCCGAGGGACGGTACCCCCTCAGTAATGTGATGGATCTAGGCCTGATAGCCTATAAAATAAAATAAAATAATTTTTCGTTTTCGTATTGCTACTGTATCTATTTTCTATGTCAGTACGTGTTCAATAATAGAACGTGCACGTCGGTGATACAAGGTGAATTATTTCAAACAATTCTCGTTTTGAAATATTTCAATGTCCATTTTGGAGGGTATGTGATTATACTATCCTGTAATTTGTTAAAGTTGTAGGGATTTAATTGAGTTGAAATCATTTATGGGCCTTAGGCATCTCAGGCCTTAGGCGTTTTGAATAGGGTATGGGAAGGTTGAAAAGGTCCTCGGCCAGCTTACCTTGGTCGGCCAGGACGTAGTTGGAAGGTATCTGGTATTTGCCTGGTATGGCAATAATAAAACCTCGTGTAGTGCCTTAGCTACTGCTGCTTGGTTTAATTTTTTTAATATGTTGTCTCATATAAATTCTTATCTACTACAACTAAGGAGCTATCGAAGAATAATTAACATTATTTAGGATTTATCCACAAGAGTCACAGGATCTTTATACATCAATCCTAAGAATATTAATAGTTTGAAAACTACTTGGCTATTTAACATAAAAAATACCTGGGTGTATAACAGTAACATTGGATTAGCTCCAGACTTTTTGCACAAACACGATTAAGAAAACCCGAAGCTTAAACATTCCTTCCGCCTCAGTTCGTTATCTAAAATCATTGAAATAGCTTCCCGTACACTCATATGAAAATATCAGATAAAAACTTCAGAAAGAATCGTTGTTTTATATGAATTCTCTTTAGTTTATTCTTAACAGTTATTGGTTAGAATAGATGTATGTTTTGTGAAGTCAAAAGCACAGTTAAAGATGGTAGTATCCAGCTTTTATGTTTCAGTAATTACCGTGCCATTGGTGAGGTACTTGGGTTGAGGATAGGATGCGTGCAGAATTAAGCCAAGCAGATAAACACGTGGTTTCCCAACAGTGCTGCCTAACCGTGATTTAGTCTTTTCACCAACGAACATGCAACCATCTGAGCTACTTTGTCACATAGCTTTCAAAAAACGTCCTCTTGAATTTCTTCCCTCCCTCAGATATGGATGGACACAGTAAGAGAACGTTTATATGTATACGAACTATGGCGATGATCTGTTTGTGCCACTCAGGGTACATTCCTTGTCAATGTAACAGAATATTAAATCGGATATTGGACAGTGCAGCGGAGTGTCTCTGGACTAACATTAAAGAGTTTCGTGTATGAAATTTTGTAAATAAATAAGTAAAGCTCGGTTAGGTGTTATTTGTATCATCCAGTCCTTGGGTTTGATGTACCTAGAAGCATGGATAATGCATTGTTGTCCCTCTATTATAACATTTGTCTCTCATCGTATTAAGTTTGAATCGGCAACTTTTTTTGTCGCTTAGTTTTCACAGACTTTTAAAGGAACACAGGACTAAGGTGTTGTTCGTAGTTTTTTTTTTTAATTGCTTGGCCCATTTCAACATGTTTTCTTTCAGCTTTGTGTCGACCTATAAAAATACAGCGTTCCTTTCTATGTTATGTTTCTTCTCTTGAAGATCCTCTGTGGTTGTTTTAGATTCCTTTTGTCTCCATTGGATACAAGCAGAAACAGTCAACGAATGATTTTTGTTCTTATTTTTATTACTTCCTGGTAACATTTTTATACTGTCAAACAACTACTACCATTGATCCATTGACAAAAGAGTGCTACATTGCTTGTTTTGGTCCTAAAACCTTATTTACTTTATAGATGGTCAGTAGTCGGGAATTATGCGCTTCCTCCTCGAACATATCTAAACAACTTCTGGCTTGTTCCAGTCGTCGTTATGTTTCTATTTCTTTTCTTTTAGCTTATTCTTTGCCGGCACTGTAACGAATTGTAACGAAAACATTTTTGTGCAGGTAAGTTTTCAGCCCTCATTTATGTTTGGAATTTGTGTTTGTCTCATTTCGTATTCCACAGCCATGAGCCTTTGGGATTTCTGTTCCCAACATACGTGGTGGTAGCAATGTTTGACTGAGCACTTGAATTCCAAAAATATGGGCCAATGAATATCCTTTATTGGCTATCTGTTGACGATTCTGAATTTAATAGATGAACACTAGGAGTTAAGTTCTTCACTATAACTTGATCGATCTATTTTCAGTATTAGAACAAAAACATTAAATTCTTGGAAAACATTTGTAGAGAATATATACGTCTATGTAATTCACCACTGTAAATATTGATAATAATAACAATAATGATCGAAGACGTTCATGGGATCCAGTGGGCCTGCCCTACCAACCTGACGGAAATTTTCCCACGCATGTCTTTGTCCTAGAACTCCCCTACCAAATATTTGTATACTACCTCTAATACAAGTCCTTCTGCTTCATTCATATTAAGAGTAATCCTTTCGACTTAAGACACAATTAGATGTGACCATTTATTTGGGAAGACAAAATTGTAAGAGCTCTTTAATACGACGGGAAAATGCCGATATCACAACACGCAAGCCTTTGGAGTAGTCTCATAATCTAAGTTTGGTGAGTGTTAAGCGTGTCTTTGTTTAATCCAATGTAGTGTTACTGTCTTTCAAGACGCTGATATATTGCAAATGCATATGTAACTCACAGCGATAAGTATGTATCATGATAAGTGACATCGTTAATCACAAATGGGAAACGAATGACCTGTTATGATGAACATACGGAAGGGTCGGCCTGAGCCTTAAAACAGATTCAAATTCCAATACGGAGGGGTGCCCGTTCCCCCAATGACTGTGACGCAGCCCCCTAATTTGATAGGCTCATACTGCTTCAAATAAATACCCTTTTATAAACTTTGCCAATTGTTTCTGTTTCATTTTTCGCAAGACCAAGTCTTTCCAATCTTACAGTTGTAATTTCAAAAGGAATTATAATGAACATAAAACAAATTTGATAACATAATATAATATCTTGATGATATTATTTATATTAATATAGATTACAACTGGAAGTAGGAATAACTCATATATTGATAATTAAATAATATCAATGGGTTAGGCCTACATGTCTTGGGATAATTTGTGCCGCTGGAACATTGCTGCAGCATACTGTTGAATAATTTCTTTGTTGAATGCTTCTCGAAGAATGTCGAATGCACATGAAGAAATTATAGTGGACAGTAGCCAATTGTCTGTCAAGGAAGAACTTAATCTATTTTTATTATTCTCAAGGAACTTATTGTACGTTCTGCTTTGGTATAACAACTAGTGACTAGGGATGGCAATCCGCTCGGCTCGAGCGGTGAGTATAACGCTCGAGTCGAGTCGTCGCTCGAGCTCGACTCATTGTAATAATAATAATAATAATAATAATAATAATAATAATTTTATTAGTCGTTAGACAACTATTTACAGTTGTAATAGACTTCGTCATAAAAATAATACAATAAAATATAGAATTATATAATAAAAGTTAAGATTATACAATATGTACGTAGTTTAATAATGGTCCCTTAAATAAGTTTCAAATTCACCTACGCTATATAGGCAACTATTTTTAAGCATATTTTTAATATAGCTGTCAAACCTTTTCTGATTCATATCACGAATAAATGATGGTAACAAATTAAAATATTTCACTCCACAGTACCTATAACTATGTTGCGTCTTACTTAGTCTTACATACGGCGTATCCATATTATCTTTCTGTCTTGTATTATAGTCATGGATATCGGTACGTCTTGTAATTTGAGCATAGTTTTCTTTGACATACATTAAACTCTGGTATACAAATATCGATGGTACAGTCATTATTTTATATTCACTATATAATTTTTTACAAGATACTCTATCAGATACACCCTTTATACATCTAACCGCTTTCTTTTGCCATTTAAATACATTTAAAGCCCCTTTAGAATTTCCCCAAAACAAGTTACCATATAGTAGATGGGGATGAAAAAAAGCATAATACGCAGAGATCAATAGGTCTTCTCCTACAGATGTCTTTAACTTTCGGAGCATATATAAAACTCTAGCAAGTTTTTTACACATTTCGTCAGTATGTCTATTCCAATTTAGTTTTGCATCCATATATATACCCAAAAGTTTGACAGATTCAATATTACTATCATTAGCATTTTCGTGATTCAAATTGAAATAGAGTGCAACAGTTTTTGCAGCATTCAAGGTTAGTTCATTATGCAAAAACCAACTTGAGGACGCTATTATCATTTCTTCATTCTTTTCTTGTAGTGACTTTGTGTTTTCTGCATTTGTAATAAAGGTGGTATCATCAGCATACAAAACAGATTTATGTGGTAAACAACTAGGCAAATCATTCATATATACAACAAAGAGAAAAGGACCAAGAACCGAGCCCTGCGGTACTCCAGTTTGTATGATTAATTCTTCTGACTTTACAGTCATAATTTTAACAATTTGATGTCTATTAGTGAGATACGATTTAATTAAATTGAGTTCATTACTCTGGATACCATAAAACTGTAATTTTGATGCTAGAATATCATGTGAGACACTATCAAATGCTTTACTTAAATCAACTAGAGTGACACAGGTGTAAGAGCGAGATTCAAACCCTCTTATTATTTCTGAAACAACTGATTCAACTGCTTTTATAGTGGAAAGACCAGTTCTAAATCCATATTGCGACATATTTAAAACATTATTATGTTCAAAGTACCTTGACAACTGCATTTTCATACATTGTTCAATAACTTTAGAAAATATCGGCACGAGAGAAATCGGACGATAATTATTCGGATCGCTTTTATCTCCTTTTTTATGAATAGGTATAGTTATGGTAATTTTAAGACAATCAGGGAAAGTACCTTCAAGGAGTGTCCAATTAACAAGATATGTAACAGGATAGATAATTGTGTGTATTATTTGCTTCAGTATAAAATTTGATAATCCGTAGTAATCTTCACTATGAGAGTTTCGCATATTAAGAATTATTTTCAGTATTTGTTCAGGTGTAATTTCCATCCATTTAAAAACTAAACTATTGCTCTGTGGTATATTCTGTCTAAGTAAATAGTTTTTATACTGGTTTCTGTTGTCAGTGTTATTACAGTAGGTAGATCCAGCACGCTGTGCACTATTTATAAAATGTTCGTTAAATTCATCCGGAGTTATAGTTATACATTCATTAGATAGCCTATTCCCTGTTTCATGTTTAATCACAGACCAAGCAGCTTTGTACTTATCATGAGAATGTGATATGAATTCTTCATTAGCTTCTATTTTGGCTAACCTAATTTCCTTTCTGTAAAGCTGTCTTATCTTTTTGTATCTTTCCTTATCTCTTATGTTACCTTCTTTCGCTATATAATATAGCCTAATGACTTTCTCCCTCAATTCGGCCAGTTTCGTCGTAAACCAATTTAAATGCAGCTTATTTTGTTTTGACATACCCTCATTAACAGTTTTAACCTTCCTTGGACAACACTCATTCAACCTATTAGATACATTCCTCACAAATAACTTCCAAGCTTCAGATACATTACTGCAATTTAAAATTTCATGTACATCAAGTTCATTTAGCTTAGTCCTTAGTAACATAATATTAGTTTCATGTAACAGTCTATAACTTATTTGTTTAGTCGTAATTTTATCGTTTCGTGGAACAGTAATAGTAAGCCAGAGACCTCTGTGATCTGATAAGTACGGTTCTATAGTACCACAAGCTAACTCAGGTTTCTGCATATTGGTGATAGCATTATCTAAGCATGATTTCTTCCTTGTTGGTTGATCATTGATATAATAATAGTCTAGAGATCTAAGCGTGTCACAAAATACATTTTTTGTCGGAGTATCATTTAGTACATTAATATTTATATCCCCCATATATACGACCTTATAATGCTTATATCTTTCAATATATTTTGTAAGTTTTTCCCATTGCGTTATGAACACACTAGCATCAGAGTCAGGAGTTCGATATATGGATAATACTATTAACTTTATAGTGCTAAACAGGATACCAGTTACCTCAAATACTTCATCCATACTATAATTATCAACATCTAAGATTTTGTAGTTAGTTATATCAGATTTGACGTAAATAGCAACTCCTCCATGACTAAGTGTTTTTCTACAATATATTGTAGCTAGCTTGTAATTTGCAGGTATATACAGGTTAATTTCGTCTTTCGATAGCCAGTGCTCATTAACGCACAAGATGTGACACGGAAATTCGTCTAAAAATATATCTAATTCAGAGAGCTTATTTCTAATGGATTGTAAATTAAGATGTAAAAGTAGGATGGGTTTAACAGACATAGTATCCAGATTTATATTATTGGTTGGGTTATTTCGAATTTCGTTGTAACCGAGTCGCAAGGTGAGTCTCTCTGAGCGCCGACTCGACTCGACTCGAGCACCTACTGAGCGCCGACTTGACTCGACTCGAGCACACAGTGAGCGCCGACTCGACTCAACTCGAGATGTTGTGACCACTGACTCGACTCGAGTAGGCACTGAGCACCGACTCCACTCGACTCGAGTCTGACCGAGTCGTGACTCGAGTCGAGCGAGTCGTTGACATCGAAATAACTCGAAAAAACTTTTTAAAGACATTCTTTTCTTAATCAATTCGTACTAAACTGTAAAAAAAAAAAAAAAAAAAAAAAAAAAAGTTTATGCATGACTAAAAAGAAAAGAATGGGGCACATCATTTCAAGAATTTATAAAGTGATTGTATATGAGAGAGCGCCTCGTGCTTTTCTTTATAAGCATGCATAAACATTATTTTCCTCTTTAGTACGAATTGATTAAGAAAAGAATGTCTTTAAGAAGTTTTTTATTATTTTGTTATGTAATTTAGTTTCACTATTTGCTGTTTCTTTCCTACTAACTTTGGAAACAATGATACTAGAAAGCATGATAGTCGATGCGAAGTTAGTTTATTGATCTCCTTGGCAAAGTAATTAGTTGTTGTAAGTGTTCTCGAATAACTGAACAAGTAGAAACCGAGATAGCTGTGTATAAATTATGAGGTAAGATAACTTTGCATTACTATGACATCGTCTACTGACTACTTTTCAGACGGTTATATCAATCCGCTCGGCTCGAGCGGCGAGTCTAACGCTCGATTCGAGTCGTCGCTCGAACTCGACTCACTGTAACCGAGTCGCAAGGTGAGTCTCTCTGAGCAGCGACTCGGCTCGACTCGAGCACATAGTGAGTTCCGACTCGAATCGACTAGAACAGTTCTGAGTACCGACTCGACTCGACTCGACCCGAGCATATAGTGAGCGCCGACTCGACTCGACTCGAGCACATAGTGAGCACCGACTCGACTCGAGCACATAGTGAGTTCCGACTCGAATCGACTAGAACAGTTCTGAGTACCGACTCGACTCGACCCGAGCATATAGTGAGCGCCGACTCGACTCGACTCGAGCACATAGTGAGCACCGACTCGACTCGAGCACATAGTGAGCGCCGACTCGACTCGACTCGAGCAGTTGTGAGCACCGACTCGACTCGACTCGAGTAGGTACTGAGCACCGTTGACATCCCTGCTAGTGACTGAGACAATAATAAGAAACTTGTACAAAATCTTATGTTTTAGAAATTAGTGAACTGGACGACATTCTAATATTGTTTCAAAAATTCCATCTGAACCCAGTGTTGTTTTAGTTCTTCAATTTCTGCAAACTCCTCGGTCGAAAATGCAATATCAATTTCATTTTTATTTAGATAGAATTCTTTCAGCCGCATTCTGCTTCTTCTTATATCTTCCTAAACCAACATAAGTTAAATGGATGCCTTTCACCACAGACGAGTAGATTGTATGGAAAGCTTGAAATTCTTCTGCAATACTTCCAGCATCTATATTGCAAAATTCGTAAATATTCATACTATTTATTTCTTCTGAGGTTTGTAAGACACCAGTAGAAAAAGATCACCTGTGTAAATAATGGTAACAATTGCTCTGAAAACTGTCATCAAGCTGCGAGAGTGTATTGTCAATGCACTAACAGAAAACTTTTGTGTCAGTCACCGAAAATAATCTGTTATTAGATAGTTAATTACCACTTCATCGAGAAACCTTTTACGACGTCTTGTACTTGTCTTCACTCGCTGTAATTCATGTTTTGTATCAAAATATCTATGTAATAGACTCAAGCCACGAATTCCAACAATCATCTATTTCCTGCTTCTATAGCTTATTTTTGGTTGAAGCAATTACTGTTTCTAAAACACCATAGGCACAGACAATTCCTTGTAAGCATTTGGTGGCAGGCGAAAGTATCTTGAAAGTATCAGTGAAAGCAACAACAGTATCGACAGTGAACACTGAACAGTCTTTTTCTTAGCCCTACACCAAAGTGATTCTTAGCTCTATATCCCTACACTCTTTTCCACATTCCTTCCAAAACTGTAAATGTATGAAGTATGCAAAATGTCTAAAGAAACAGCACACACTACTGTTGTAATTTCCTCTTTGCTTGACCAACTTGTAAATAAACGTATTTTCAATCAATAAAAATTACATTAAGAATGCTGCTTCCTTCAACCGATCATACATTCCTGTACAAATTGTCAGAAATACTACGATAGTTTACAAAGGTTAATCCAAACTCTACACCTATTTCCTGCGATTTGTCTAATCACAGGACCTTGTATCTCGACTGTGTTTCGAAAACAAAAGGAAATGTTTTACAAGATCCAATTGATCTTATCCTAAAATATTTTTTGTCTTCCGTCAGGCATTCGCAATAATTAATACGAATTGGAAAAATGTATCGATTAGGAGTAACCACTAACCAGTGCGTTGTTACTAGTTACTAAAAGTTTGTCTATTTTTTGCCCGTTCATTAACTGAACACGATTTAACTAGCATGGGTAGGTTGAAGGTAACTTCCTGCGAACTTGAGTATTTCGAACACAGTTTCAAGTTTTCATTCATTGTAAACACTTGTTTGTTAACCATACTGTTTGACCAGTACGTGTTAACGTGCATAAGAACTGTGATTTTATATATTTCAAGAAAAGCTGGAAAAAATTACACGTTCGTAACCATTTTAATTGTGTACGTTTCGAACACCCAATGGAGAAAGTGTTTTAATAGCATTTTTTAGGAGAAACTTTGCTCCCCCTCCCCGAAAATTGGTATGGCGCATTGCGTGTCCGACCTCTGGGCACCCCTGAACATACAGACTTTCAACGTATCCATGTCAAATAACATTGTAAAGCTGCGTTATTCAACGTGTGCTGAGAAGGATCTTCGGATATGCCGCAGCAGTTCGAAACAGTGTCCTATATATATGTGTTTAAGATATCTGTTGTATAATCTGTCATCCAGACAGTTACACCAAACAAAGGTTGTAAAGTTTGACACGGCTATAGCAATGGAAGACATCGCTCCGACTTTCTGGTAAGAAAGACCATGTCTCAAAATATTTGGACATCATTTTTAAAATTATCGACGATAAAGAAATATTTAAAGCACATTTAATACCTTGTGAACAATAATACTTATTTTATTAATAAAAATAATAAAATAATGATAACACAAATCGCTTCTTGTACGTACATATTTTGTGTACAATATATTGTAATAAAGCATATGAACGACAACCAAAAGTGTAAACAGAATATTCAGGAACGACTTTTCAAAGCATGTGGAAGAGTGAGAAGAATAGTATTTTCTCTGTAGTTTAATTATTGGTTAAATTAAATAGTATTACCACAAATAACTATACTGTATACTGTATATTTATCTGTGGTATTACTTAGACGCCTACTATCCTATTCTCGTTAGCGCTAACTTTTTTGCAAGGCTACAAAATTTGTTTATTAATACACTATTGGTAGGTTTCAACAACGTTCGTTAAAAATTTAACGAATCGTTAGTTAACGAATGAAATTAATTTTAAAGCTCTTATAATTACTTAACGATTCGTTAACTTCTAACGAATATTGGTAAAACCCGCCATATAACCTGTAAAAGACCATCCATTGTGAATTGCGGAAATTTTCATTTAATCTTTTGTGGATTTTGTAAAAATAAGATGTTCAAAAAATATAAAAAGTGATCAAAAATTAATTCATTTTTCTAATTTCCCGTGCAAAGTTATTTTAGTGTACTACCATTACACGTCTTTGTCAGTGGCGTAAATAAGGGGAATATGGAGAACACTTGACCCTTTGACTACACCTACATGAAATTGGGAAGAGAGTATTTCCGCAAGAAATAGAATTTGGAAGCATCTAATTGTTAGCTAAAAAAATAAAATTAATTATAAGGTAACAGGACTATGGCTTACGTCCGTCCGGATATAATTGTTTATCTAAATCGATAAAGGATCGTATTGTACATTCTGTGTTGTATTTCACAATAAGTAGAATGTAGTAAATAACCTTAAGGACAACCAGTAAAATATAAATTCAAAAACTACAAAAAGCAGACCAAATATTTCTGTGACAATAATATCGATAGCGCCAGTAAAAAAAAAAAAAAAAAAAAGATGATTTCAATAGAGTAATGAAAAATATGGTAATTCCTGTTACTGATAGAGTCAACGAGGGTAGATCGGAGAAACGTTAAATGTAAAACATTTCGCACCTTTGGTTGAAGGAGTTATTTTGTACGTGGAGAAGAAATAACTTCAACAGACATTATATAATTATGAATGGAATGGTTACATTAGATATGAACGAAAGGAGAGAAGAGTCTAACCATAAAAATCAAATGATTGAAATGATTTCAATTAAGGAATTTGTTACCTGAATGTACATACGTTTTTCTGCATTAGTGGATGAAACTCTACGTATGACTAATATGGGAACTCTCTCCATTGTTGGCAGCTACGTCAAAAATGAACATGTAAGATTTTATAAAAAGATAAGTTTGTTCACGTGACTCGGTAATAACCTGGCAGGTCTTCCCATAACATGGTGTTGGAAGGAGAGTTGTTAAAAACAAGGTCGAGATCTAACGAAAACAATTAATCAAATCTGATAACTTTTCGTGTTAATTATGAGTACTTATTTTGATAAGAATGATGGTGATAGCACTTTGCTGGAAAATTTTAAAAATGTTCAAGACATACTGTGACAGTACCCTGTTGCAATTTAAGTGTGTTGTGTGCAACTCAATGTGGAAGTATTTAGGATAATTCATATTCGACTGATATTGAACTATTTAGGAACAATTGGTACAATTACTTTAAATATCCCCTTACGGAGAGCACATTTTTGCGGCATTATCAAGAGTGTAAATATATCACCTATAGCATAAAGAAATTACTAACAAGGAAACTGTCTCCGGTGGGACACAAAAATGAGCATGAAACTTCTATAGTGTATTGATGATGTGTTCAAATGAACACTCCTGTAGTACTTCGTTTCAGAATTTCGGAAGGCCCATTGACATGATGTGTCACTTGACCCATGTTGTCATTTAAGAAAAATTAACGTTTGGCACTAGACCACAATAAAATGGGACAGCATGCAATGCTTGACCACGATTGCACATTTCCCCTGAAATTAAAAGCCACATGTGTCGTGATTCCTCCTGGAAATCTATTGGCTCCGAAATTAACGAGATGGGAAGTTTCTTTTGGGTCACCTTGTATTTCCTTATTGGGTTCAGGAATTTGGGCAGGTTCAAAGAGGGTCTGGATATAAAATTAGATAACAAATACATAATTAGGCCTAAAATTATGCTAAATTAAAAAATATATCGCAATTGGGGAGAGGTCCGCACCCTCTGAACACTCTGCCTGGATACGCCACTGAGCTGTATGGAAAAATAGTGTAGGTGTAGATTATCCAATACCTACAAAAATCAACTAAGAAAAATGACAGTACGATAAAATTATCTGAGGCTTCATTAATATTTTCTAAAATGAAGACACTGAACACAAGAAAATAAACTCCAAAGTTAGAAGAATTTTAATTTTCCTTTGTGTATAAAATATTCTACACTTATTGAAACTTTCTCAAGCGAAACTAATAAAATTAAAATGTTCTGTTCAAACTACAATGGAAGCGTTTAAGATTTCCAAACTTTTTAAAAGTGCTTACGATTTTGCACAACCCGCACCGACATCTAAGCCAGAGATAATACTTTAAACTTCGAAGCGAATGAATATATATTTGAAAAATTGAAACTTTCATATATGACGAAACGAACTGGCAGTTCTACAAGAGAAATATGTTATCAAAATAAGCACATAAGTCGAGAAACTCTTCGTTCTTGACGAAAGTCAACTTGAAATTTGAAATATGACTAAATTTATATTAGACTGAGCTAAGCAAACTACAAGGATTTAATCTATTTATGTATATCTTCCCGCATGATTGTGCTGATTTAAAATTACAGAAAGAAGCCCCGAAAGATTTTTTTTTAATGTTCTTGTGTTGGCTTGCATATTTTTGATGTTGGGTTGGGTTGAATAACAGCCAAAGATGTGATTATTTTTTAAATATTCCCTCCCTTGAGAAATTCCTATCTATGCTACTGGTCTTTGTGTGGATCTTTGCACATTTAAAGTACAGAAAAGTTTTCAAAACTTGACTCTTTAAAAGTACTGAAAAGATGTTATTTAAAATATAAAATAATTCTATTTTTTAGTGACGAAAATCCTTCTCTTGGAGAATAACAGTTCTGATTTAATATTTGAATTGCGATCATTGTTGTTTTGTATTCTTCTTTAACTAATGAATCTCTTAATTTGTATTTTCTTCTGCGAAGAACTTAACTTCGGCTTGTAAATTAAAAAGAAAACAAAAACATTAACTTTTTTTTTTCATTACTATTCTCTTACATTCAATTTGTCTTAATATGTTAAATAAAAATAATAACAAGCTTCTTGTATGTAAATGACAGAAATTAATTGTATGATAACTTTATAAATTCTCTTGTGTCTCACTCGCTCCTGTATGCCATTCACGTTCTGCCCATTCACTGGACGTTCGTTTCATGCTATCTGTGGTTGGTTGGTTTTTTGGTCGCCCGTTTTAAAAACGACCTCTCCGACCACTTTTACCATCCCCAACTGTTGCTCTTTTTTTTCCACTTGCTGGAACAGGAAATTGGCATAATTTGCGCCTTATAATTACAGTGTCGAAGCTGTGACAGGCTGACTAATCGATGCTCATTACTTACTGAAGGTTCTAATATTATTTTTTATTTATAAATTTTACTTCTAGCGTTAGCAGTACCTTCCTGTTCTCTTTCTTTCTTATTCCTCGTTTTCTTTTCATTACCTTTTACTGTATAAGATAACGAACAGAGCCCAGCAAATCTGACCTTGTTGTCTAGGATGCATAACTCTTTTCTAACTGTATTCGTGTACTTAAAGGAAATAATGATATATATGCAATTGCCTTATTTCATGTCCTCGAAGATCAGTTTACTCGTTGAGAAATTATTGGCTCCGAAATAGTTGAGGTCATCCATTAACACTTTTTTTCTTTACACTACAAAGAAATGCATTATTGAAAGTTACATTGACTTTGCGTATAATCTTATGCTACAGTTCGCCTTTGTTTTTACCACTTTTTCCTCTGTCCGTGGGAGAAGAAAAACGAAGGCAACGTTCTGGTTCTAACTTAAGGTACTATTCCAGCATTCTCAACAAAATATTGGATAATCTCATAAGTTTTTTTTGTGGGGGGGGGGGGGCAATATGTAACAGAACGAGGACATACGTGACGTACAATCTTCAGTCATCAACTCATCTTAATAATTGCTTCCTGTTCTATAGTCCTATATTCTGTCAACCAGTTTTGGAAGTATAGCTCTGATTTGAACGAAAATAACATCGGTACCGCTCGGTACATTCTACACTTTACGCAGTGTTTTTCCGTCAATATGGTTTCGAAGACTGTGAAAGACACTGAAATCTCTAGGAACAAGGTCCATTGAATATGATGAGTGGGTAATTTTCCCCATCCACATTTCTGTAATTTCCCCACAGGTTATCCTTATCACGTATATCCGGGAATAATCTCTTTGGATCAGCACATTCTTATGATTGAATGACAATCCATGACATTTGTCCAGCAATGCAGCCTGTGGCCGTTCCAACTGCTAACAGTAGACCTCTGCCGTGATTGTTTCATTATGTACCATGAATTCAAAATGGATGATACCGTGCCTATCCCACCAGGCCGCTGAGTGTTCCTGATGGAACTCATAAAGCGTAGCCTGCTATATGTTTTTTTTATATATACAGTGCCATGTTCAAACCTATGTCACTGACATACAACTTGTTGTACCCCGATTTCGCTCTCTGCACCAACGGACGGGTTCACTACAAAACGGGATGCGTTCTGTGTAAGTTACTTTGGTGTTTACCTGTATTTATATTTGAGTAATGAGAGTAGTGCGTGAAATCTACTGGTACTTTGCCTTAAATCACTTCGTAACTTTTTAATTTTCGCCCAGTACACAATTTAAATTAAAGAGGGCTTTCTGGCTTTTAATTCTACGAAAATTCACTGTGAAATTGTCCTGAAGACCAGTGTATAAAAACTGAATTGCAATTTTCATACCATTTTACTACTTTACTCTCGAAAACATACGAAGAAAAAAGTGACCTTCAATACAAGGTGCACCTTTCCATGCTAATTTTCCTTCTTTGTCTTTCTAAAGCAGTAATTGCTGTTGCCAGTAGTTGCCAGCCTCAGTTCATGATCATATGAAACTATTCATTTACCTGTTTCTTCACCATTTAGGTGTGGCCAATATGTTGTTGTCCTGCCGAGGTTTACATTGTTTTTAACACTCGAAGTACTCAGAAACATATACATATATTGTTTCGCAGGGTAACATTAGGATAGTCCACAATTAAACTTTGAAGGTCACTGGTTCGAATTACGATCCAAGGCATCTCTTTTCTTTCTTTTTTTGTTATGAACTTCCCTTCTTTATTCCTTTTGCTTCAACGTCTGGAGAACAATGTAATATTCATATTTTTCAGAAACAGAAACGAAATATTGGTACATATTAATGAATTGTGGATAGAAGGTTGTTAGAGTGTACTCCTGTCATGGCTTCCATTTTGAAATTGGCTATCATGAACCTCGCCGGAATCTTTTAAATGCACAGAAGCTCAAGTATCAGTTTGGTCTTGTGTGTTATCAGAAATACGCTGATGATGTTAGCTTTGTCATGAAGTTATTCCTGCGAGAAATAATGAATGACATGTGACATTGGTACGAACCAGTTAAAGAAATAACCATTTGCATTCTAATAATAAGTTCTGCGTACTAGATGGGAGGAGTCTATCTATGAAAGATATGATCACCATTGCAGCCATCTTGTATCTTCCCCCAATTTTTTTTTTTTTTTTAATTCAAAAATAGCCATGAGATATACAGTATATATTGGACTGAAGTTTTATTATGTAAACGTTGGTAAAGTCAATTTTGACATAACTTTAATCTTAGAAGAGAACAAGTGATAGAAATTCCCTCAACACTACATTCATAGTTCGTTATCACTTGCAAGAATAAAGTTATGCTAAAATCAACTTCATCAACGTTTTTTTTTTTTTAAATAAATTTTCAGTTGAAATTTGTATAGGCCCTATCACATGGTCTCCCTCCCATTAAAAAAAAATGAGCTAAGTTCAAGATGGCCGACTTGAAAATAATGATAGTCATGACGTCATATTAAATGGCGTCTTCTACCCGGTATCCAAGTTAAATGATCAAAGTTTAAACTTGGTTTCATATTTTTCTTCTTTTGCTGAGAATAATACTTTGAGAAGTTTGTAAAGTGTAACAAAACTTGTCACTATTCAGATATGAAGTTAGTACATTGTATACGAGAACCACTAATGCTTTAATCGACTTTAACGCTTCGTCTTGCTTCAAAATGTAATTCGTAATAGGGAACTATCTAAAAGGACAAATCGTGCGTGCTTAATAAGAACATTCTTTAATATGCGTTTCATTATGATGAACTCAAACACACACACCACACACACGTACGCAAACACGAGATTGTTGCCCGAAAGAAACTGTCTTTACAATTAGCCAATCAAATCTTATTCTATTATGCGACGCTAAATAAAATTCTACTTAAGGAAGGTCTGATAATAGTTGTGTATTCAATTGAATAGCTCTTTGACTCCTATATGTTTAGCGAACATATTTGAATTTGTTGTGTTTGACATCCAGATCTGTAGGTGGGGAATGTCCAGGGCTACAGACATCTGTTTCTTTACTATTGAGTTTGTTGTCATATCCGTTTCACGTTTGCAGTTTGACATTGCTTCTGTATTCATCATCACCGTGTTATCGTTTTCTTCTCTCCGAAGTAATAGAGAATATTTATTATTTCTTCAGTTCTTTGTGTGTAAATAGTACCTCCAGTGTTAACATAATATGTTCACCGTAACTTTAATATCCGGTGGAAAGTTCCGAATTTTGTTCTTGTCCAAAAATGGGCAACTTCTTGAATGGAAAAGTACCTTACTTTGATCTAGAAAACCTAGTTAAAGCGGTGACAGGTAGTTATTGAGCTGATGACGGCGTGACTCATCTTTGATCGGAAGTCACCTGGCAACGAAGGTTATATACGGAGTTTTCAACTAAAGGATTTCGAAAAGTGCGGAGAGACAATGATCTACTACTTCCTGATAAAGCACAGTGCCAGCAAATAAAATATGTTAGCGAATGGAAACGCGTTAAAAATACCACTCGGTCAGTTATTTAAAATATATTCAATACTCTTTGGTCTAGTTCGATACATTTTCTATTACAGATACTGTTTGTCAGATTATTTTCTAATCTCGGATGTTAATGAATTAATTATTTCCTTTAATTAGGATTTTCAACTTGTCCATGCTTATTGTCTTCCATTGACAATCAAATATGGAACAATTCGGTGAAGCAGACACGAATTGATTTAAAAAATATACTGTAAAAAATCACTTCTTACATTTTAAAATCATATTGTTTAACCTCAAATGAAAACTTTTGGTTATTTATTGTATATTAATTGTATCACTATGTCTATCAATTTGGTATAAGTTTTGCACACTTGTTCATACAAGAATGGATCAGGGATTCTGCTAGACTGACCCCACGGGGGAGGCCAACCCCTCAACTTCTCGAGCATACACCTACATCATTTTTTTTACGGTTGAAAGCTATAGAAAGTGCAAAACTCTACTTATACTCCCCAATTTTAGCCTTACATCCGCCTACCAAACGGAAAATCCTGGAAGATGCCCTGGAGGGGAAGCTAGGAATGAACTAAAAGCATTCACAAGAACAGAGATATAACCCGGGTCGTTTTGTTGATAGGCTATTTTTAACCAGCTGAGATACAAAGAACATAGTGAATTCATCACTTTTCTTGCTATATTGCAACAACTTTGAATATATGTTTCCCCTTATGTTTCTTGTAGTCGATATAGAAGATCATTTGAAAGACAAACAGGAGTCAAGGAGGCTCTAAGAAGACACAAACTTTCAGGTCAAAAGTGTTATTTATGTTGCTGTCGAACCCTGATCCCGCTAAGATTTCTTCACTCAGTTTCGTTGCAAATGGATCCTGCTAGCTAGAGCATACAGAATCTTTAGAAAAACAGTTCATTTTATCGGATTTGTTTAATCTTGTCGATATATCAAAATTATTGTTTTATTTGACTAATTTGTTAATCATGAAAATTACGCTTAGTTTTCCTCGTTAAAAGATAAATAACATGTTGAGAAGCTACAAATGTTAACTCTTCTGCAACACTTTAATTCATAACTAGTGTTCTTTGTGATTTCTAATGGTACCAAAAAGAATGATGACGTTGTAGCGGTGGTTTTGTTTAAGTATAGACCCAAAACGCATTACCATACGTCTTTTGTTAAAGAAAAGGGAAAAAAAGAAATATGTTATCTTTAATAAAAATAACGATGACACTTAATAGGTAGTAACATTTGCCATTATACGACACGAGGTGCATTGTCTTTGTAGAAATTCAATATAAAAAATGTTCTTTACCTTCAGAAGAGAGAGAGACGGAGAAACAAATCAGGATACTTCATTCTCTACTCAAATCACGCGTCGCTCGGTGTTTGTCACGCACTTAACGTACATAACCGTGACAATCTTGAAGTTCTTCAACGCATGGATAAGATGAAACGCTTATATGATTGACGTCCATTAGAAGCATTAGGTAGTCAATTATTTTTCACGTGATTAGGTTTTCTATGCTTCTTTGCATCCAAAGACTCTTTATTTGTTCCTTCCCCCTATCCCGCCTTTCTTTTTTATTAGCGATTATTTCGCACGATTATTTCTGCTATCTTAAGTCTTGTCAACTTAAATTGCTAGACTGATTTGTTCTTTTTTTTTTTTTTCAAATAAACTCTTTTGTGTTGTAGAGAATTTTTCGTTACTATATACTTTTCATGTATGTTATTTTGCATCAGGTTTGATGTTGTTGAAATATGGTATAGGACTTGGAAAATGATTTTCTTCGTATATCAGCTGTGAACATGAAGCGCTAGAGATCATAGAGTAAGTAATATGGATGATTACTAATACATGCATTTTTGTTTTCTGAAGGACATAAAAAACTATTATGAGAGTTTATAGTTGCAAGCGCGGTACAATTCAAAGTCAAATGTATAATTAAGAAACTTACTCATCCTATTGTTATGAAGTATATGACAGAAATTAAGTACGCAGCGACACAAGTCGGTAGAATATTGAAGAGTGCTCGAAAGCACATCAAGTCAAGATAACTTTCTTCTGGCTAACAGTAAAGGAATTTAAGAGTGTGTGTACAAAGCTGACCTAATAATTTTATTTGGTAGTTTGAAGGCGATAATAAACATTATGAAGCACACAAGATAGCATTTGAAACTGGAAATACTGTATCAGGTCAAACACTGGATCAGTCTAGTAGAGCCTGATATAAATGGGAAAGTGCTAATACAAGCTACAGTCTATCAGCAGGGGAAAAAGCATGGGGATGAAAATTCGTGGAAGAAAATAAATTTCTGTATTTATCCGTCCGTGAATCAATCTCCAACACATTTATTATATTATTGCTGACAAGGCAACATGAAATAGTTTGGCATTGATAACGTTTCATGGTTTTAAATTACAATGTATTATGTTAAAGACAATTTATTAACAGGAAACTAATTGTCACAAGACTTCTTCTAGTATAAAAATGTCATAAACAAAAGCATTCATTAATATTATCAATATTCATCAAACTAAAGCTTTAAGTCTTGCTCGAGACGAGAGTCTCCAGAGGCAAATCTCGGTCTCGTCTTGATTCGTAGACCTTAGTCTCGATCTCGAAATTCTGCATTTCTGTTCCTTAATTTGTTTTAATTACATTCAATTGTGTGCAATAATAGTAACATATTGTTTCTTGAGGCTGGGGAGTTAGATGCCAGAAATGACTTAATTAAAAGGAAAATACTTCCGTATTTTTTTTTTTTAATATACCGCGATAACTTGGCGGTTACTAATATGATGTATTTAATGAAATAACTTTTTTCGGTGTTGGTAACACTAAAACTATGGAAACAGTTGCAATCCAGAAGCAACAAATATTTTCCGCAAAGAAAAATACGGCATTATCCGATTATCCGACTACTCAACACTTAATATAAACGCCATCAATAGGGCTCCATCCTGATTGGGTTGTCGTGCAGTTGATTTGTAGTTTACTTAAGTAGCTTGTTACACAAACTGTTCTTGTTTCTGAAGAATTTTAGTATTTACAATTTTTTCGCTAAATATTAATAATCATTTCGTTTAAATCCTTTCCTGTTATTTAATTTGATGAAGTGTATTTTTTTTTGTATTTTAGTATTAGTAGTTGGAAATTGGAATCTCGCAATTCTTGAAACTTTTGACATTTTCAGATTCAAGAATACTAACACATTAACAAACAAAAAACACCATTAATATACACACAAGCTCACACATACACACACCACACGCAAACAATAATAAAAATTCCTAATCTTTTAAAGACATCTTGATTCGATATTTTCAGAGGGGGGATTAGACCCCATTTATGTTTCTTCAGAGATCAGTGAAAAGAGGAACTAGATTTATATTGTGTTTAGTTTACAGTCACCATAGTGCTTCACAAGGGCGTCGCCAGAAATTTTCCCAAGGGCAGGGCCGGATTTATGTGTCCAGGCACCCGAGCCCTATGACTTCTAGTGCCTCTGCCACCTCTCTTATCCCTCCCTTCCCATTCCCCCTCCCACCTTCACATTATGACAAGTTTACTCTCCTCCGTTCTCTCGTCACTTAATAATGATAATAAAGAGGTAGCGGTAATAATTATTTAATTCTGCTAATGTGGTTATTTACAAAACATGGTTAAATAATATTAATAATAATAAATAACTGAACAAGAAGATAATACAAACTATTTTTATTCACACAAAAACACTTGGAAGCAAATTAAACAAAAATATTATTAATGATACACAAATACTGTCTCATAAATACATACATAAATAAATAAATAATAATTAGTCATTTCTGTTCATAAAAAAAAAAGAATTTTATTTATCTTAAATATAATTTTTAAGTGTCTTCCTCCTCGGTTTCCATGAAATAATGGTGTTTATTATGTCATTGAACACAACGTCTTGTGTCAGCTTTCCCTCAATGCTGAACAGCTTCAGTGCTACCACTCTTTCATGGCCAGTTGGGGATCTTAAATAATTCCCTTCCACCCGTCAATACGTCGCTCGTAAAAACTAACAACTTGTAAAATTACAAAATCTCCAGGAATGGACAAAAGCGACACAACAAATCATTCGCTACATTGAATAAGTGGCCAGCCAGATCTTTAAATCTTAAACATCATCTTCGGAAACACTGTATTGTATTTACCTCCTGACGATATAAAGTGAAGATAAGGAGAAAAATAAACCTTGTTTCTACTGTCATAAAAGACAGATTAGGATAATTTTGAAATTTTTAAAGGTCTTTAGCCATCCTTGGATCAGACCGCGATAGGGTATTGGAGGATAGCAGCCTGTAATTAAGTTAAGGTACCATCCTGACGTTCGTGTGGAGAAACTGAAGGAAATTCTGGAAAACCTAAGTCAGGATGGTCGCCAGCAGAATTCGAACGCACGGTACTACTACACATTGCGGTCTCGAAAAGAAAGGTTGGAAGAAAAACCACTTTAGTTTTCCTCATATACAAAAACCTAGCCTAAATTACCTCTTCACTTATATAGAGTGCTTCAACACATAGTACCTGTTGCCTATTGGCAGGCATATAGAAGACTACGCACTAAATTCGGAAGCGCGAATATTTCATCTTATCAGAGTGGAAGGAAAGAAGGAATCGCGTTTTAGAGCAAATTTTTGCAATCAAAAAAGTGGTTTCCAGCGAGACACTCGCGCTTTCCATACAAAATGCGATTTTTCTAGCTGAGATTCCGATGCTTTATGGATGTAATTTATTCTTCAAACTTGAAAGAGAGATTTCTCATCCTTTTAGAGTGATGCGCAGAGCATCATCATGGATACTAAATCAAGTTTGTCTTACACCATTTGTTACCGCGAAAGCCACCAGAAGACAGAGTACTTTTATGAAGTTCAACGCGTTTAGTTAAAAATGTCAAGGAAAAAGCTGATAACTTTTCTCAATGATAAAAACATTCTAGAAGGCGTCAGGAATCTTTAAACATTGATATCAATTCTCAAATACCTGACGAGACGGAGACCCTTTCGAGGGTACTTTCTCTCATTTGGCCATCTAGCCTAGGAGATAAGGGGTTGGTGAGCTGCTCGAAAGATGAGCAGGTTCAGATTGCACTGAAGTCAGGTTATTTTTGTTTTACTATTTGTTCTTCATAAGAATGTTTCTTTTGTTTGTTACTACTTATGAATAAATACTCCATTTTTCTTCTTTTCACATTTTCAACATTTTATTGAGTATGAAAAATTTATCTCAATAGATGGAAATTCATCTAAAAAAGATTAAATTCCCATCGACAAGAATTACCATAAATCCTATCTTATTTTCGAGAGAAAATTTCTCATCTTTTCTTCGATGAGAATCCTTTGTAAAGAGCGACCTTTCTTTTCGCTCTCGCAAGATGAAATATTACACTCAAATAGACCGGAATTCCGCTCTTTGAATTTAGTGTATACGTGTAGTCTTGACTGAAATTATTATTGGTGTGCACACAGACAAAAATAGGAATAAATTATATTCCTAATATAATGTTTGTATTACTATTTCTAATATAAAATAGTCTTAACTTGAAATTACTTGAAGTCACCCAGGTAAAAGGTGTTGGTGTTTGGTGCTCCCCTTTACTATGTTTTGCTAATTATTTTTTCGTCTCACGTTTTAAATAGGAATTTGTAATTTTTCCATTTAAAGTGCGCTCATGTCAAAGTTGCGCCCCTAGGCCCGGGCCTAGTGGTAAATCCGGCCCTGCCCAAGGGAGCACACACACATACACATGTTACATATGTATATAACATGTGTATGTGAATTGAATTTATTTTAAGGCCTTTAGGATGATGATGGATCAATTGGTGGAATGAAGAAAGTGGGAGGAAACGGGAGTACCCCGAGAAAACCCACGCACACGGTGTTTGTCCACCACAAAGCCCACATAGCATGAGCAGGGATCGATCCGACGACCCCTAGCACCAGAGGTGAGCGCTCTACCAACAGAGCCACCGTGGCCCATACGTAACATGTGTATGCGTGTGTGTGTTCATACTGTTTCATTGAAGGGGAAATTTCCCAGGTACCTTTAGATCCTTCCCAAAACCTTATTTCCTTCCTACTTTCTAGAACTAGGGGAAAACTTGTTAATAGCTTGCTGAAAGATATAAAATTATTTAAAAAATAAAATAAAATTCAAATAATCATAATTATCAAATTAACGATATTGAACCTAAACTCAGAAAAAAAACACCTGTAACAGTGACTTATCAGTAACGCCGGACAGTAACATCTTTGAGTAGTCAGGTTCATCAAATGTCTTGCTACGTGGAGTGTTAGAACTCGTTGTTCGTTTCAATGGGAATTAATGCAGTGTGATCGAAAGACAAGTCCCAAAGACAGAGATGACATAAAATTGTCAGACATGGATGAGTTTCAATAATTCAGGTAAATTTAAAACGGTGCGTAATCGTATTTTCATAAAATGTTGTGTTGGATGTCGAAGATTATAGAAAGAACATGTTTTAAGAAACATTAATAGATAATTTATGTGCTACATTTGCTGTGGAAGAAGAAGTTTATTAGGTAAATTTTCTGTTCTGCATGAGTTATCAATCATGGCTAAATGGTGCTATGGATAAAATGTACAGTACGGTTACTAGCGTATATTATATTGGTTGGTTATTTAAAAACTGATCCACAAAAATCATTATCAGACTTACTGCAGATCAACAACCAAACTGTTTCTAAAGAACTGCAGAAATTCCATCGGTTAAAGCTACTGCAAATTTCCACAGCAGAAAACGAATGGGAATTTGCTCTTATGATATTTCTGACTAGTGTTAGAAATATACTGAGTGTTAAAACATTCCTAACTGTACTTTTCATTAACGAGATTGGTCTACCACTCGCTATTCCCTGGCCATCATGTGCCGCGGTGGCCCAGTGGTAGAGCGCTCACCTCTGATGCATGGGCCCCCGAGTTCGATCCTAGTTCGTTTCATGTTTCTTTGTGGTGGACAAACCGTCCTCCCGTTTACTTCCATTTTCTTCATTTCACTAACTCTCCCATCATCATCATCCATTTGGTTTGAGCCAAATTTACCTAAAAGCCTTTGAAAATTCAAATTCAGATTCGTTTTAAAAGCCCTCGTTAATCAAGATATTTATAAATAATGGACAAATGAATATCAATAATGTTATTTTAGACAGGGGTCTAGAAAATATTTGAGAAAATCGATCAAATGAACTAATCCTTAATTTGATTATATTTGTTATTGTTTAGAAATTTGAGATCCTGAGCTATGTCGTTTTAAGTTAGGGACCTTCAAATATCTTCGGTAAAAGAATTAGAGGTGTGAGTACCAAGGAATCTTAAGATGAGGGCCCGTAATATATTGCTTCAAAAGAATATGTATATTACGATTGACTTATTCCTGGCTTTTAGAACTTTGTATAAAATCTTGTTTTTAATTGGCTTCCTAGAAGAACTGCTATGATCTTAAAAAAAAATAAAATGTTCAAACAGAAAGTTACATGATGGTACAATAATAAATAGCATTCGTGTTTTTCTTTCGATTTTTATCACAAAGTTTGTTTTATGGGTATAAATGGTCGTATTTGAAATTACATAGATTAAAATGGATGTGGCAAAGTCAGGAAATACAACGGCAGAATCCCAAGTACCTCTTATGAAATGCACGTAGTGCAAAGCGTAAAAACATATAACAAATACAGCGAATACGTTTGGCAACGCAACGCAGCGCAGCGCCTGTCGGCTCGAGTTCGCGCTTGATTCACCTTATCTCCGCCCGCCAGCGGCCTGTGGTTCTCCGGTGACTTTAGGCCACACGTTAAGTTCTAATTTTAGAATAATTTAATTTTCATATTTTTACACCAGAGCATGTCGGGTGTATAGAACAAGAACCAACTTTTTGTTAGTATATGTAACATTGAAGAGAAGTAGTTAAGTAGTATATGAAAAGAAGTAGAAAATATTTTCAGCAGCAAAACCGTGAGGCGCTAAGTCATGGGAAAGTCACGGGTCGACTGGCGAGTGTCGGGGACAAGGGAGTCAAGCGGGGCGTTTCGTGGCCAAACGCGTTCCCTGTACATGAAATTAGAATAGCAAAATTTATAAAATCTGAAATCTAGGGGAGAAGTGTCCCCCTTGCCCCCATCTTGCCGGCTCCTTTGGTGCTTCTATATTTTAGAAGTCTTACGGAAAAATAATATTACGTGATTGAACAAAGAAGAAAACCTGAAAGGAATAATTTTCAGCAACACACTTCCTAACCAAGCCGACATTCAAAAACTCGATATTACGTAGGTGCACGGTAGTTTCTTCATCACTCTCTGCAAGCTCTTCAGCTTTATATCGACACAGAACCAATGTACACCATACATCTTATATCCCATTTCGCTGTAACTCATTGCCAATTAAAGTAGGGAGGCTTAAAAATGAACTAGCTAGAAGTTTGCTAGCTTAATAGACCCCCTAAGGTTCAATTTGTTACGTTAACACGTTCACAAGATACTGGACAGAAATTTGAATCAAATCCTGACTCAATGACCCAGTCTTCACCCGGTGACGTGGTTCTGACCCGATTTAACCTGATGTTGTTACTGAGGCTTGTATGGAAGTTGCAGGACGTTGGGGGAGCACACACTCTATGTTTCATAAGGATTTCTGCGTTTGAAACGTTTCGTTTTAAACATAACATTATTGTTGAAAACACATATTGTTCCGAAACGTTTAGAGCATTAGTTTTTTTTTATAGTTTTTCAATTATTATTCTGAAATGTAAGGAAGTTTTCTTGGCACAAGAAAACAGAAATGGAAAATAGAAGACCTTTCTTCTTCAGTATTTCCGGCTGTTTTACTATTAGTAATTCCAGAAACTTCGTATTCTGGGATTTTACTGATCGCAAAGGTGGATGGACTACCCCAGTCTTTCATACTTCTGGTGCCCATTCCTTTTTTATTTCACTACAAAGTTGTCCAGTTTCTTATTCATTGTTAACATTTCATTTTCAAACAAAGGTATTATTGACATAACATACGTCATATTGGTGGGTAGTGAATGAATGATCACTCTGTTCGAAAGAGGTACTTCTGATTAAACATATTGTCTTATGGGAAATCTGTAAAACATCTCCCGTGTTTTTCCTTCTTCTTCTTCTTCTTTTTCGGCTTTCATCTTATCGTGAACCACGTACGAAAATTCTCACTGGTTCGTTAAGGAAGAAAAAAGACACCATCTGTTTTAGCAGAAGTGGGCTGCTACAACATACTTGACCAGAACATTAAGCTCTTGAAAACTTGTACCATTGCAGAAGCCATCCTTTAAAAGACAACGCGAAAGAAAATACTTTCTCACGAGAATTATAATGTGTCTATGTGTGTGTGTGTGTGTGTGTGTGTGTGTGTGTGTATGCGTATATACATATATGTATCTTTTTCTCTCTGGCGAACAAGTCGAGATATATATATATACATAGACAAGATGAACGCGGAAACCCACCTGTCGCAAAAGTTTCTTCTACAAAAGTTAATCCGCTTTTATTTTTTTTAATATATTTTTTTTATTTTTCTTTCTCCCGTTTGCTTCTCTTGTGTTTTCGGCAGAAAGGAATGAATAAAAAAACCTGTTTCGTTTCGTGTCAGTGCCAATAAATTGAGCACTTATTTCCTCCATTTGCAAGCGGAGTTGTTTTTGGGCGTAAGACGAGTAGTCGGATTGACTCTTTACATCCGCTGAAATGAGCTGAATTTTAAACAAGTCTCTCTCTTCTCTCTCTCTCTTTCATTCACACACATACACACTCACTCACTGTCGGACTTGTATATGTTCAGTTAAATGTGTACATTTTTTATTGCTTGCCTTAAATCTTTAAACAAAGAAGAAGACAAAACGATAACAAAGTTTATTATGTTGATTGCATTTGTAAGTACAGCAACCGTCTAGGTATGTGGCCAGATAGTGTCTTATCTATTCACCCACTGAGATGAATCCCTAGATAGAGGATATATATAATGCAAATTCAAATGTTAAAGAAATAGCGTTGGGAATAAACCAATCCTGTACTTTTAGTATACTGGAAATTACTTTCTGTTTTGTTTTTAATGATTTCATACAGTTCAGAATTTAACGACATTAACGACCAAAAAAAAAAAAAAAAAATACATGATCCTTTCATCGGCCTGAGCCTAAGTTAGCTAATGGCCTTAAATAAAATTAAATTGAATTATTCTCTTATGGCAAAGCTCCGACCAGAACCTTGACCGACCAGTCCTTGATTAGTAAGAAATTGGAATAAGTAATTGTCTTAACTTCTAGGCGACTTACGTTGGAAGTTTAAATCTTGTATGTCTTGCATTCCGATGTCTTTATGGTAGAACGTTTCTTTTGGGTTTCCTTTGTACTTAGGAAACATTGTTTCCTAATGTTTGAACAGGAAAACTCTTGAATTTCTGAAGCCCAACAACGTTCATCATAGAAACCAGACTTAGAACACTAATAGAATGTTCAGCTTTTTAATGATTTTTCTGTTTTAGTTTTCCTATTTTAAGCAAATAACAGCTAAGTTTCGAGGTGAGAAAAATTAGGGACTTCCCCGTATCGGGACGGGCGTAAGCCATAGTGCTGTTGCCGCCCATACAATTAATTTTATCTTTTACTAATAGAATGTAGTTCTGACTACAAATGGAATTTCAGATAGTTGAATTATTTCAAGTAGCTAAGTATGCTTACAAAGTTTTCTTGATAAGGACAAAAATGTATTTCTTTTTTCGCTTTTGATTTTGTTATAGTTAATATCTTACAATGAAAAATTGTTTTTTCTTCTAAACAGATAGGAACTGTACCAGAATCTTTCTACTTTATGTTCCGTTGGATTGAGTTAGTAAATCAATCGTTAACTGAACAAATTTTTACCCACGTCCATTACTCTCTCCGTCTTTTAGCTTATCTAGTAGACGTGTAGAACACAAAACATTTCTCTATGCTTTAAACATATTTTCTACAAGTACTGAAAACGAAAGTATGTTTATTTATTTATTCGTAACACATCACAACAAGCTATATGCCTACTTACAATGTTGGAGCGTACATAACTATAATTACAGGTACAAAATACTAAATATTATTACTTCACCTACAATTCTTTTAAATTCGTTATTAATCATTCCGATATATATTTACATTAACTTTCGGTTCATTTTTGTCGTATAGAAAGAACTGATTCTCCAAACTGGAGAAATATGTAGAATTTCAGTCCTTCCTTTATACAATAGAATGACCCATTTTAACCCAATCTTGTTCTAGTGTTCGGAACTCGAATAAAAATTTTCATCGATTAAATCAATTTTATTATGTATTAATTTGTACAGGAATAATAAATCTTTTCGTGCTTTCTTTGTTCTAAAGTTTCTACATTAATATTGCATGACAGATATAATAAATGTGTGCTTTTTTGTAAAGCTAGTAATAAATGCTGGGGCATCGACCATTCTGTAAAAGGTTCTAAAAAAACTAAGCAACCGAGATACATGAAACTCACTGTTAATTATTTAGTAGTAGCTGATTTGCCCGTCCGTTGGTGCGGGGTGAATAAAATATGTTGGCAATAGTCATCGGGACTGTCACCAATCAGCTCTGTTAGGGATGTGCTACTTTAGTTAGTCGTTGTTAATGAATTGATAGTCACTCCAAATTTTTTAACACTTGGAGGTAGTCAACCCGTCGAACAACATTGTAGTGTGGGTTGCCTCGTGCTATGCTTTTAAATTTTCCATTGTTGTTATAGGTTTTGATATTCAGAACAAGAACCGAGCGATTTCAACAATGAATAAAAACGAAAATAAAAATTCGGCATTAATCAAACTTTTGAATTGGTTATAAACTTTCTTCCCTGAAAGTTAGAACTCTCTAAGTTTGAATTTGTAGGCGCAGCATTGAAATTTCGTGCAACAATAAAAATACATTAGTCATGTACGGAGGTAGTGCTGCCATATTTTACTGGAAATCGTTGCTTTACATTAACCTTAAGCTGAAACACATTTGACCGTATTTGTGCATAAACTCTTCCTCGTCTCTTCCCTTTCGACTTGCTTCAATGCAGTCTTCAAAACGTGTCATTTCTAAGGGATGAGATGTTTCCTGGCTCGGTCATTCTCCTGACATGTCAGTGTGATTATTTCCTGTGAGGTAGGCCAAATTCTTCCCCCGCAAACCTCGCACCATACAAGAGTTGAAGGAGATTATCACCATGGAGATTTGTCCTATTGCCGAAACAATGCTAGACCTCGCAAGTGAAAACTTCGTCAGAGACTGATAAAGTATTCTAGACAAGGTGGCTCTCATCTTAACCGATGTTATTTATACAGACCTGAGTTGTTCGTGTTCGTGATTTTAATGTTACAAACAGGTTTCGAACAGTGTCATATGGCGAAACAAGGCGAAAATAGATGGTTCAATCACTTCACTGGTTCGATGGACAACAGTATCGTAGAAATTGTCCAGCAAATGATTTCGCAAGTGTGAGTGTTTGCCATTAAATGGCGTTCTTTACTGAATAATTTCACAGCAAAATATGTATGTGTTAATTCAACACTTTTCGGTGTCCCAGCGTGACTACAAGTTTTTGTGTTAAATCAACACGACACGCGATGTTGATTTCGGTACTAGCAGCAACAAAAAGTTACGGCTGCAGCGAGATTTGAACATGGGTTGCTGCGTTAGAATTTCAGCGTCTTACCTCCTTTAAAAAAATAAACTTGGTTCTCCCTAAACTGGCTTTACTTGTTGACATTTTTATACTTTTTTTTTCATATTTTGTGGAACTTGTTTTCTCTTAAATCTAAGTTAAAATCACACACACATTACTTTCGAATTCTGGATGTTTTTTTAATAACTTTCGATTTAAGTAGCTAGAAACCATGTTTATAAACGAAGAAAAATATTATGTGTTCTACTCATCTAAACAGGAATTTCATTTCTCTTGTATGGAACTCCATTCCCAGTTAATATTGTAACAAAATTGAAGTAAAAAAATAATTTATACTGTATGCGCGTTATGGAAAAAACAAACTTTGGTATCATAAATATGATAAATGAATCAAAGAATTGAAATAGGATACAAACGACTTCTATCGTACGTAATTTGGATAATGAAATGAATTTTTAGTTAAGAGTATTGTGATAAAATTTCACAATGGAAGAATAAATAAAAATGACATAGTTATCGAAATATGAAGGTTCTATTGTATCTAACATTTTAATATATTATAACAGTTATTATCAGTAACCTTCAGTAATTTAGTATTGGTATTTTGGAAAATAATGTTGTCAAATGAGTTACGTTACACATGTATTGTTGCATTATATTATTTTGTTAAGCATCATTTAATTATTTCTGTTAATATTTCGCTAATTTAGTTTTATTATTTGATTGAAGACATTTATGAAATTGTACATTAAGAATATATTGTATTATGTATCATGCTGTATTTCTGTGATGTATTTTGTGAAGAAGTTGTGCATAGCAAAATTATGATAAAAGAGCAAAAATGTTCAACAATCAGCAATAAAACAGATCCGAATATCTTTCAAGAACGTATTGTATAATGTGTTATTAAAGTATGTATGATGAGCACAATACGTGAAGCTAAAATATGTTTAAATAAATGTTTGCTTGACTCATATGTACGTTAATTTTTCTTCCCTTCCTTACTCTATCTTCTGCACTGTAAGCAATGCAATTAGCAGAAATTATTAAGCCACACTTTCCTCTGTTAATTTCATTGAGAAAGGTACATTGTGTAAATGAGAGTTCATTTAGTACATTTTATGTTCACCTTTTCGACATGTAAGTAATTCTTGTATAAAGTTCTTCTGTTAGCTTTAAGTGCGGAGATATTAAGAAACGTGTTTTTGGTACATTAACAAGCCATTCTGATAGCCTAGGAAAAAAAAAAGAAAAAAAAATATTTTGGTTAGCGGGGGGTAGAACACTAGAAACCAAGTCATCTAAACGATATTCTAATGCTTTAACTAAGCTACCGATGAAACTAAATATAACACATTTTTTTGGCTCAATATTGAAGAACTTTGATACGTAAATGGCAAAGTCTGATACTCTTGAGAAAATTTTGTACAAGAAACGTGTTAAAAGTTATCGTGAAAAATAGTGCGGACAATGTACAAGAATCCTCCCTTTAAAAAGACATGATAAACCCTCAACATTTGTTGTGCACAATACTAAAAAAATGTGTACAAAAATGTACAACAAGTGTATTTTTTTTCTTTTTAGAATAAAGCTGACATTGCGAGATGATAGAATGGTGAAAGACGAAATAGTCCAAGGGATTTCAATTCTTACTCTGGAGTGGACAAAATCAATTTTATGTAGTGCTTAAAGTTAATTTTAGATATATAAACATGGTCTTTGCAATGTATTTTATTATACAGAAGAACAATGAATCTGCGTATCGTACTTAAGTGTACCAATAATCACGATTTTTTGTAAACACGTGAAATTTACGATACAAGAAGGAAAGGATAGTTTTACCGATTCGTTATCGTCTGAAACGGTGGGGAAAATTATAATTTAGACTCTAAAAGTGACAGGGCTTTTTGAATCACTTGGTATGCTCCATTTGTGTCTCTCCTATATCTCAGAAACTATAAATCCGAGAGATGAGCCATACACTGTTGGATTCGCAATGGTCTCAAACCATGGAATATCCTATCACATAAACATTAAAACTAGCAGATCCTGTTCAATCGTTTAGTATTTTCCATCTGTATGTTTCTTTGTCCCCACCTTCATCTCAGTAACTACAAGCCACATAGAGATGAATGATTCACCGTTGGATTCGTCATGGTCTGAAACGGTGGGGAGAATTATAAGTTTGACTCTAAACTGACAGGTCCTTTTCAATCGCTTAGTGTTCTCCATTTATGACCCTCCTAGATCTAAGTAACTACAGGTCACACAGAGATTAATGATACACCGTTGGATTCGCAATAACCTGAAACCGTGGAGTAACCTATAACTTTGACCCTAAAACTGGCAGGACCTTTCTAGTCGCTTAGTCTCCATTTGTGCCCCTCCTAGATCTCAGTAACTACAAGCCCAATAGAGATGAACTATACACCGTTGGATTCGTCATGGTCTGGAATGGTGAGGGAAACTATGAATGTGACTCTAAAACTGGCAGGTCCTTTTCAATCGCTTAATATTCTCCATTTATGCCCCTACGATATTTCAGTAGCCACAAGTTCGACAGAGTAAAGCCATAAACGGCTGGAATAGTCATGGACATCGGTGGAAAATTCCATCTATGGCTTTGACACTGACACTGGCAGGTCCCGGCATTCGCTTAGACTCCATTTGTCCCTACGACTTTAACACTTATTTTTTTAAAAATACGTTATAAGATAATTTGAATTTCTACGGAGGCGCTTTGGTTTTGTCTACAATAAAACCATACTTAGCTAGTTTAAATTTTCTTTGAAAGTTACACTTTGTACAATTGTATAAAAGTTTCCGCTCAATTATTTTATAAAATGTGCTAAGCATCTTTTGTTGTTCTTTAGCTGTGTGTTTAGAAGTGTAACAGAATTCAAACTCACTTTGAAAAGTTTTTTATTTTATTTTATTATTATTGAGAAGTTACCGAAATGTCAAATAATAATATGCGATTTGATTGATAAACGTCGAAGAAACAATCAGTCATAATTAACTTTTCTTTGAAAATAAATATATGCTCATTAGACTACAGCTAATATAGGGCTATATTAGATATATTTTTTCATTACCCAGACCGCGTGGTTCAGTGGTAACGATCGTTGGCTTCCGATAGGCACTCGAATTCTCAGGGTTCTTCTCAGTTCTGGCACCGATCATTTCCATTTCATCGCCCACGGCTATAGCAAATAAGACGTGACAGTCTTCCGCTCTCAGACGCTCTAAAGGACAGAAAATAAAATTTCACCAAAGCGCTCAGCATTTTTGATTGGATTGGGGACGAGCACAAGTTGGAGACTTGCTGCCGACCATCGTGACAGGGTTTTTCATTTTGTTCTGTCCGTTTCGCCAGGCTTATGTCGGAATGTTACTGAGAAGAACGCCCAGGCGTATATCTTCTATATACCCTTTCCCGAAAGTTTTTGCCGAGGAAGTTTCTCTATCTAGTGACAGACTTAGGCATTGATGTAAGATTAGTCCATAAATATAATTTGAATAAAGATTAAAAATAGTAGGCCTATTTGCTCAGGTAATGCGTATATAGAACAACAGATATCGTCGCCATGTGATTCTGAATAACGTTAACGGTTTAAAATTCTGGTTTTACAGGAATTTATACGACTTTCTGTTTGCCAATTACGTAGTCAGTAATTACTTGGATGCAACTTCTAACTTGTTTTATTTCATTACTGTTCCTTTGCTTAGTGATTATTTAGTTACATCCTTTATACAGTCCAGGCACGGATCTAGAAGTAGGTTTTGGGGGGTTCCAGCACTTTCGGGTAGAATGCCCGAGATCTGTCTGGGTGTGAAATGCATGTAACCTTTCCTAAAATGATACTAATTTTACCCCCTAAAAACAGAATCAACAGGGTCTGGACCTGGCCCCTCTAAATACGTCCTTCATGGAAAAATACGTGCTGTACCAATGAGGCCTTGTGTCCATCTTGAATAAAGAAAACAACTTTCCGACAAAGCTGACTGTACTTTAATAACCACAAAAAGAAACTAAAGCGTTACAGTTTCGGAGGTATACCAACTTCTTCTTCATATAAAAAACAACCTCCGTAACTGTAAAGCTTTAGTTTCTTTTTGTGGTTGATGAAGTTTATAGTCAGAAAAGCCGTATTTTCTTTATTTTAAGAAGGAATGCATTTTCAACATGTTTCATTGCTCTGGTTGATCATGGGCTTGAACTGTGGACATTAAGGGTGATGTACCTATTATTCTCTCTCTCTCTCTTTTGAATTAGATCGGGTCGATCTTTGCAATTTTTTCAAGAAAACTTCTTGAAGGGGAAGAAGAAAGGTTGGCATCACCGTTTGAAACGCAGTCATCCGGTAACACCAAGTAGTACTACAGTCGTCCGCTTGGGGGCAGCACCTGACAAATCGCTCCGCGCACACAGAGAAGTTAGTTTTGCAGTTTGCCGTCATTGGCGCTTTAGTACAGAAGAGTTTAAACGAGAGTTTCCCTCGCTAGAATATTTGATTCATTTTTTATATTAGATTTATTTACAATGTTGCTGTCGCATGAGACAAATTTTTAGTTTACGATTTCATTGAACCAATTCTTTTCATTATGTCACTACAAAAACACAATCGACATGCTTGATATAGAAACGGCTTTTTAATGTAAAATTCTCATAGTATGAAACGCTTGAATTGCATTTAAACTTTATTTCCCCGAGACAACTATTTGCATTTTGATTTTTTAAAAGGAAGCACGTGATTTTTTTTTTGAAAGGATGAAATCACTGATTATCATAATACTTAAAGACCATTTCTAGTAGCTAAATTTGTACACACAAACTACATACAAAGTACAATCTTATCATTAAAAAATAATATTTTTTAAGTGAAGTTCTATGTAGAAAAGATGCGCCGTTTGATCTTATACATAGTTGGTGATTAGGTGACATTTTTTTTCCAAAGGAGGTTCTGGTATTTCAGGGGAAGGGGAGGGAAGATAATGCAGCAAAGACGTTTCTTTTTAGAAAAATAATACTTTTGTTACGTATATTCTGCTGGCACTACCTGACGTAGAAGAAGGATGATTGCACAGCAGAGATATCTAACTTTAAAATAACTTAGATATGTTTCATTAGAAAAAAAATCTTTTTCGTTACTGGACATATAGTAAAGAGTCAAATTTAATATAAGCATAATTTCTAGATATTTTCCAGCCTTAAAGATATGTGGAATACGAGATAAGGGAGATGATGGTACTTTAATCCGTATCTTTCTACCTTACCTAATTCCAGGGGTGGATTGTGGTTTCATTTTTTGGTCTGACCCACAGCTTGGAGGGGAGGGGGTACGAAAATGGGCAATATAAAGGGCCACAACAAGATTTTGCTTTGTCCGGCCAGGCGTCTGGAAACTTTTGGCCTGACCCGACCTACTCGTTCCTACAGAACATGTTCGAAATGAGCTCGACGGACATCCAAACATGTCTGAACATTTCTCTGAATATTGGCTAAGAACTTCTCCGGGTATATGGTGTTATTTGTGTTACGTTGGTCATTATTGCAATCTTTAAATCATGAAGTGTATGCGGATTAACTGCGTACACATTCCTTTTCAATGTACAGGAAGGAGTCAGACAGTGACGAATTCGGTGACGGCAAGCCGCAGTCCCCGGAATGTGATGCGATTTTTGATGAAGTCCGGCAGAAACTGGCAGCGGTATGATCAGTCACATTGCACCACCTAGGACGCCAACCTGGTAGCCGTGTGAGTTGGGGCGCTAAGCCAGCGAGTCGAAGGTCCCGTGTTCGTATCCCATTTCGAGCATGGATGTAGCATCGCATTCATAATCTTGACGGGCCGAAGTCATTGTTATTAAACTTAACCTAAACAGAATAAAATAAGTTTTGCACCACTGAGGAGAGGAAACAAAGATTACCAGGCACAGAGCACTTCCATGTGAAGCGTCAAATGAAATTCATATGTATACAATCAAATTCCGTTCAAATGATTACTGCATTATTACGTTACATTAACTACAAGTCGCACATTCATTTTTATCAGTAACTTTTCAGATACCATGTATGTTATGAGTACGTAAATGTCATACTTATAGTGTGAGTTACTCCATCGTCCGTGTCCTGTTACCACTCATACAATTAATTTGATCTTATCCATTTGAGCGTTCCTTACATATTTACTAAAACGAAAAGTGTTGCATAGCCCCCCAAATGTTTGGGAAACATTGACTTAGACTGTAGTTACTAATACAGCATATAAAATAAATGTGAAGATTTATTATTGGAAGAGGAAGGAAGGTTTATTATTCATGGAATCAACAGTTTTAATTGAAAGTCAGTCATAATCAATATTTCACGTAAAGCGTTAATAAGTTTGTCATTACGAAAATCACAAAGAACATCAGAAATTCCCATGGTATCAGTACTTGTTGGTTACATGTATAGGCTAGAAAGTTCTCGGTTTGGTTGAAGTTCAGCTCAGTATTCTGAAGGAAGTTTATGTTTAATGATGGACGTACTTTCTCAACGACTTTAAGAAAACCGAATCGAGGCTTCAAGTATCTCGTCTTCACCCTTCTTCCGCAACACAAAAATGGATAATTGCACCTAAATTTGTAGAAATTTTATGTAGCAATGGGCCCCCTAGATACGCCACTAGTGGCAGCATGATAAGTACAATGATAACTATTTGATAAATTAGTGTAATCTTATTGTCAACTTTGAACACTAGGTTACCATAATGGTTCAGAATGCACTTTAATATCTAAGTCCTGTCCTTGGAATATAGTATCCATCTGATAAAAGGCAACGGTAAACCACATTGTTCACTTTGCCCAAGGACATTCAGATCATAAAGCAATCTCCAGGCAGAATATTAATGGTAATCATAACCAAATAGTTACAGTTCTCTAAGCTACGTATTTTTCATTTATTAACGTGATTTTTCTTTCGTATCTTCCTGCTTTCTCCTGTTGTTTCAAGTGTAACCACAGAAAATGGGTTGTAGTTTTCCCCGGCTAGACATGGATGTTTTGAATTTTTAGAAAATTAACAGTAAATAGAGTCTAGACGGCCGAAGAGAAAGAGAGAGAGAGAGAGAGAGAGAGAGAGAGAGTCTATTTACTGTACGAATTTACAAACCATTCTTGTTGATTTGTTTAAGACAACGGACAGCAGAATACGTATATAGACATTGAATATAGATTTGCTGTTGTAATTCTCCATTTCTACTTTTCTTTTTTTACTTAAATCATATGACATAATGCCTAATGGTTTCAACAGAAATGTATTTGTTTGTTTGAAATAATATTGACTGCTGACATTCTTTACATTAACACATGCGAAGCATGCATGGATTACGTTTTAAAAGGTTGCAATCCAGGTTGACGTTAAAATTGACATAACTCATTTGTTAATGAAAGTGCGTTAAATAAAGAACAATCAAATAAAGTAAACATTTTTCTTCCTCTCTCACACTCACAGTTCTCCCTGTTTAGTCATTTCGTTTTTTCTCATTCCCTATCTTTCTCTTTTTATTCCTGACATTTTTCGTTGTCAATATTTAAAGCTGTCACAACATATTCATTCATATATGTCCAGAACGAAGTGTGAGTACTTTAAATGTTACTTTAAATGCATGGTTGATATTACAACCAAATAAGGTCATATTTTGAAATTAATTTATGGTGGGTAGTCAGCAGTTTGTTTGTCTCGTACTTAAGCAAATCTTGGTTTTACTTCTCCATCTTTCATACCAAATTGTTACTCGCTTGAACTTACCTGCTAAGTCTAAGTCAAGGTCTCATAATATATTTAGGGCCATTTGGAGAACAAGAGTTAAAAAAGAATTTTTAACTTAAGATTTCGAATATCATAAATGAAAAAAAAATGCAGTACTATAAGGCCTACTATACGTTTATTAACAATAGTCGATATCGCATTAAAGGGCTTCTTTGTATGCTACTTCAATTATCAGGGTAACAAATACATTCTGCAACTCAGAATCGGCTTTGTTTACTAAGATTCTTGTTTGTTCTCTCAAACAGACCAACTTTGTTCCATTAAATAAACCAAATTTATTCCAAACTCTCAAATATTACTATGTTAACTCACTTGTTTGTGCCCCAAGCACATGAAATATTCAGAAATAAGCAACATTTAAGCGCAACAAAATATTCCTAAATTGTTAACTAATGTTCTAAATGCTGTGATTGAAAAGCAATATTCCATTTTGTAATATCAATATAACTATTAAAGTTCACAAGTTTGGTTTTTTCTATAATTACAAGGAAATAATCCAGTCAGAAAGTGTGGATGCCGCAGCGGAATCGGTAACATGTTAGACTACAAAACACAGGGATCTCAGTTCTAACCCTGCTCGGCATTATTATATATTTTTTTTTTCATTGCAATTTAATTCGTTTAAACAAGCTTTTGTTGAGAAAAAACAGTTTTATTTGGGACCCTATTCTAACAAATGTTTTGACAGCCATAAAAAAAATAATATATTTTTTCTGTGTAGAAGCCAATAGTCAGATATCATAGTCAATAGTCAATATCTTTGAAAAATAGTCAGAATATTTTTATGTTTTATGGTTACGGCAAAAGTCCATAATGTACTTTAAAGAGGTAATGAAACTAGTTTTCTAAATGCTTATTTCAAGAGTAGAGCTGTATCCAGCGGATGAATCTTGCTGATCCGCCAACTCTGCAAAGTTTCAATATGAATTCAGTCTATGTCAATTCTGGTAGATAATACAGTAAATATGTCTAATCATTTCAACTGTTTCGTGTTTTTCAATTCTTTCCTAAGAAAAAAGATTTCTTGGTCAACAGACTGTCTAGTGTATTAAATTAAGTATGGATTCCTTTTCTATTGAATTCAATTATCGACAAACTACTTCTATATTGTGTAGTGACTGTAGTCCATTTCCAAAAGCGCCCTTGTCCACAAAAATGTAAAATTGAGATATTGGTCATTTAATTATTTTCTACCACATTAGTAAGGTTTTATGGTTCCAGAATGTCTGTAAAATCATTTAATTATCATAAGAAAATACAGAACAGAAACAAAAACTAACAGTATAATTTGTTCCTAACTTTTACCCCCCCACCCCCAAAAAAAGTAAAAACTTGGTAAACTAAAACTTCTACCACCATTTCTAAGATATTCATGGTGGCTGTAAATTTTTCCTAGTTTTCAAAATTAAGAAGTGTATTATAAGTGATTTTGTCGAATTCCCAACAGAGACCAGGGTGTTTTTTGGAAATGGACTACACAATATATCTGTTAAATTCAGTTTTGAGATTCATCTGCTATAGAGTTCAATTAAGTTCATGAATGACACCTTTCTTTCATGTAAATACTAGCAGTTCAATGTTCCCTTTGATTCACAGAATAATAAACATTACAGATATTTCAGATAATTATTCAACGAAAATATGTAAGAGATATGTGGATACGTTGGAAATATACATAATTTTGTGAACAAGAAACAGACAAGTCATGTCATAGTAAGAGTTTATTGTGAACAAGTGAAGTTTTGAAAAATTTCACAAGTTTCTTCTAAGCATTAAATTTTATATCTATCTATACACCTCTCCGTCTCTCTTTCTCTCTCTCTCTCTCTCTCTCTCTCTCTCCCTATATATATATATATATATATATGAAAGATATATGAAAGAAAAAGGCATATAACATACGTTATCTGTATCTGCCACTTCCGTGTCTCTCCTCTTTTTTTTATTTAGATCTTTCGTTATTCCTCTTTCTTCAGCCCGTAATCCCCTGTTTCTTCGTTTCCCCACGACGTCTCAAAAACCTTTCCCTTATGCTACCTTCAACCCTTTGCTTACTAATCCCAACCATTAATTTTCCTAGCATCAGTTACGTGATGGAAATAAGTTTTCTCCCAGGTTGATAGCCGGCGGGGATAGAAGAGACAGACAAAAGAGATCATTGTAATGAAACGAACCCCCCTTCCTCCCTCTCCAACAAACAGAATGCAGCCAAAGAGGGATGAATGTTGGAACACCCTCTCTCTCTCTCTCTCTCTCTCTCTCTCATCAAAAGCTGTGGAAAGGCTTCCGAAAAAAGAAAAGGACTACAAACAAAAGAAGGTTTTCTGTCGATTCATTTCGTTTGACCACTGCCCCACTGAAGAGAGAAGAAAAAAAATTAAATTGAGAAACAGAAATTAAGCAGAGTTCTGCTCATATAAGTAAACTGTTAGAACTTAAAATTTCCAACATCATAACTGCATAGACCATAGAGGTATAATATAACCGTAAATTAGGTCTACTGTGCGTTTAATTACAATAACCAATATCCCATTAAATCGTTTCTTTGATTTCTGAATAACCAGGTCAACAAATGCATTCTAAAACTCAGAATCGGTTTCGTTTTCTAAGATTCTTGTTTTGTTTTTTCTATTAAACAAACAAATGTGTTCCATACTCATTTATTTCTATCGGCTTGAGCCTTAGATACCCAAAGGTCATAAATAAAATTCAATCAGTTTATTTCTATATTACTCATTCGTTCGTGGGACGCAAATGAAAATAAGCAAGATTCTAACTAGAACAAAACAATCCACAGTGATTTGATGTTCTAAATTCCTACTTTCACATCGAACTTTATCTATCTACTTATATAGTTACCTACTTACTATCGAAGTGTCCCTGATATGGTCATACTGAGGTTTGAGAATTTTTCTACCCGCCATTTTCAAATAAATCAAAGCCATTTCTTCTTCATCGTTTTCATGGGTTAATGGGTTTTCATAGAAAAAAATTCAAGTCACATGAAAATATTTTTACTGGTCCAAGAAAGCGAAATTTCGAAAGTCTACCTATTGGCCATATCAGGAACATGTGTATATGATATGGCCACCCTTGTTCCATGTTATGGAAATTGTGATTTTTTTGTTTCATAATGCAGCTCTACTAAAGCTGGAAGATATATTCCTGTTGGATGATTCAGTGCCTGGCGGAGAGTCACCTGTATCCATGCACAGAGTATCAGCGTGATGAGGATCATACGGATCAAAGGACGATGACGAATCAACTACAATGGCCTGGGTGGCCATGTCAGAAGCAAGTCAGCTTTCACGAAAATCGTTTGATTATGAGCAACTCGTAAAAGATACGCCACCCATGATAACACCAATTGAAAGAGCATTAAAAACTTAATACAGTACAATCGTTTTCATGAAAAAAGTCTTTGAGAAACATCTATAAATTTAAGGAGACTTACCAGAGAAAAACAATAAGAGGTCTCACGAAAAACAAAAAAGAAGCAATTGACGCCATATTGGTCAACCTGGCTGGACGGGAAATGATCATGTGATACACTACCAGGCCCCCTGCCTGGATACTGATGCTATATAGCGGACTTTTTGCTTAGCTTACTCACAGTAGGGGGTGGCCATATCAGGAACATGGCCATGACACGGACACTTACCTTATATATGGACTGCCTCGCTGTTTTAGTGGTTACCGTCATTGACTGCTGATCATGGGGTCTGGTTCGATTCCTTGATCTGCCAAGGGATATGTCCAAAGCGAGAGGGTCTGGAACGGTGCCCACCCGGCGTCGTTATGCAGTTGGGGAGCTGCTGTTAATAAAAGACAGTGAATATCACAATTGAGAGTTTTGGATCTCCTCTCCCAACAGGTCTGGTCAGCGTGGGAGCAGTAGGCTAACTCCTCCCTCTGAGAGAGGCCTCATCCTGTAGTGGATTGAATATATATATTAGCTTGATTTGATACAGGACATCCATTTATGCTATTGAACCAATAATGTAATATGATGAATAAATGCAGAAAATTGTAATAATTTTAATCCCAAGATGCATACGTTTAAAAACATTAAGGGTACACTTTTAAAAAATCACAGACACATCATATTTCTCATAATTAAGAGACACTGGAATTCCTACTTGCTCTGTATGAAATTATCCTAGTGATTATATTACTTGACTGATATTTTTTTTCACTAAGTTATCAATAACATTTGTATAGGAAAAATCGTTAACCTGTAAGAGTTTTTTTCAAGTTCATGTAAGGAAATTAGCATCAAATTAGATAAGCAAATGCATCGATCATCATTTTGATGATTGTCGACCTTTTGCGTATACTATCAATAGAAAGAGAATAGTTTCAAATAAATATCAGCACAAATACGTACTCACGCGAGGTGATTAGTTAAATCAATGAATATCTTTACCAAAGCATAAGCCTTAGATTCTTTCGAATTTAAATCATTGTAGGCTATAATGAATTTTATAAAATACTTTTCTCTCTTAGAAGGTTATAGTAGTAGTAGTGTTATGATTAAAAGCTTCTTTGCAGCCAGAAAGGAGTCTAAATTTTAGCTTATCTATTGTATGTAAAAATACCAGCACTACCTGTTAATAGGATAAATCAAGAGTTTTTTTTTTTATGTCTGTATGTAGAACTTCTTGCTTCTTTCAGAATACAAGAGAAATAAACTTGCTTAATAATACCTCAAAGGTTTTGTGAAAATGCTAAAGATTTATTAACAGTTTCATAAGAAAAATCACTAGTTTTCATCTTCAGTACTAAACCAAACGTGAGCCTCTGACAACCTCTGAGCTCCTCAGTACCAAAACTTTATCAAATTTTTTTCAACTACAAAAAGAAAATTTTATTCACAGTAATCATTATAAGGTGTTGCCAAATCCAGCGATAAGATGCAAAATAGACATCAGTGAGAAGTTTGAAATCATCAATATATTTTAACATTCAACAATTGGATTTTGGGGACCACTAAATTTTGACGTAAGGCTTTCACTTACTGGTGAAATAATTAGGCTCGTTGAAAGCCACAACACTAGAAAGGAAAAGGAAGTGAAAATGAAGAAATTATAGAACTATTGATTTATAACTTTTACACAATCTACTGAATTTTCTAATCGCTTCTTGATCATTAACCATTAATAATGCAAGGTTACCAGACGCCCTCATGTTGGAAAATATGTCCTCCATTTTTCATCTTATCCTCTTTTCTTTTCTAAATATCGAAACGCGTTTGGATATCCTCTAGTGACTAGGAACCATTCTGTAGTGACTAGGTTAAAAAGCTCCGGATTGGACATACGCGTATTTGTACTTTTGTGATCCAAATTCTTAATTTTAATAAAGAGTTTACGTTACCGAAATATCAAGCAAATGCTTCATCATTTGGTAATCACTTTCCATTTTCATTAAACTTTATTAATTGATAGGAAAATACTCGTACAAAACATGTATAATTTTATGTAAATTTCCCTGTAAAAACTGAAATTTGAAAGTAAGAAATTCTCCTGTTGGCCACTGTTTCTTTATCGGTTTTTCAATTAAAAGTTGTCTACCAATTTAGTTTAGTTGTTCTTCATTGGGAGGAAAAAATCCGCAGTTGTCCTCCATCTTTAACTTTACTGTCCTCCACTGATAGAAATGATCTGGTAAATCTGATAATGTATATTTATTGGTTATGCAAGAAGATACGTTACATTTAGGAACGTTCAGTCCGCAGGAAAATGTAGGAGTGATTGTTAACCCGATTTAACGTATCATCATCATATTCAGCCGCTTTCTATCCACTACTGGATTAATGCCTCCCCGTTTTCTTTCCACATATCTCGGTCTGCTGCTATCCTCATCCGTGTAGCTCCCGAAAAAAGCTTGATTTCATCTACCCATCTTGTATTTGGACGTCGTCTCTATCGTTTCTTTTCTCTAGGAATCCAACGTAGCATATTTTTCGTCCATCTTCCATCTGTTCGTCTAGCTATGTGACCGGTCCATCTCCACTACATCTTTTTCGCAGCCTTCATTACATCCTCTACCTTTGTTTGTGTGCGAATAAGTTCATTTGTCTTCCTGTCCCTCCTGGTTATTCCTAGCATGCATCTCTCCATTGCTCTATGTGTGACTTAATCTTTGAGTTTCTTACGCATTCAGTGTCAAACTTCCACAGCCATACATCATCACAGGTAAGACACATTGATTATAAACTTTATGCTTGAGACACACTGGCAGTTTACTTTTGAAAATAGTATAGTCTTCCAAACGTGCTCCACGCCATTTTACATCTTCTACTTATTTCATCAGTCAATTTGGCACTCGAAGTTTTGAGCTGTCCAAGGTAAACATACTCATCAACTATGCCTATTGTCTCTCCGTTAATCTTTATTTCCTTCTTTGCAGCATGTTGATTGCACATTACCCTTGTTTTACTTACATTCATCTTAAGGCCTATTTTTGAACTCTCACAGCTTAGTTCTGGTTTGTAGTTCTGCACTTGAAGCAAACAGGGCTATATCATCAGCGAATCGTAGGCGATGAAGATATTCGCCATTATTTTTTATTCCAACTTCATCCCAGTTTAAATTTTGGAACACTATCCAGGACCGCAGAAAACAGTTTTGGAGAAATTAAATCCCCTTTTCCAACTTTAAATTTTTCACTTTCTTGATGCACTCTGATAATAGATCTAGCAGTCGTGTAAATGTTTCGCAGTAACTTTCGATGCCTTGATGTTCAAGTGATTTAAGTACTGCTGCCAAGGAGACCGAATCGAAAGCTTTTTTGAAATCTGTGAATTCCAGACATTGTGGAAGTTCATATTCATTAGTCCTTTCCATAACTGCGTTCAGTGTTTGTATGTGGTCCATTGTGCTAAATCCACGACGAAATCCGGCTCGTTCCCTTCCCTGGTTAAAATCCAAGTCCCGTTCAATACGATTCAGAATAACTTTGGTGAACATTTTTGTATAGAACTGATAGTAAACTAATTGGTCTGTAGTTTTCGACGCGTTCTTTGTACAACAAAATGATAACAGCATTATTCCAACTTGATGGTATTTCTCTCTTCCTCAATCATATTGAGAATAATTTAGCAAGTTCCTCTTTTGTATGAAGTTAAAAAATAAGAAAGGTAAGGAAACAATAAAAAAAAAAAATATGTTTGAGTTAGTTCAAATATCTGAAACTTATGGAAGAAATTCAATCCGCACAAGTTCTAGGTTTTAGTAATTAGTTTTAGGGGGAAATATTAAATTAAAATGTACTATGAAACATTGTTTGCAACAATGTAATTTATGAATTGCTTTTCAAATATGCTAGCAAAAAAAAAAAAAAAAAAAAAAAAACCTTCGTGCTATGGAAACACAAGACATATCAAAGTTCTAGATGGCTTAATCAGAGCATCAAAGAAGTAAGTGGTAAAAGGAGTGATAAAATGTTGAAAAGAAGATAGGAACAATTTGTACAAAATATATAGAATGAAAAATAAGAGTCTAGTGAACATAAATATGTAACTGCTAGTACAAGTGCTAATTGGAGTAATTACAATTAATGTATCCATCTGAAGCACAGTTACCGAGTTACAGAAACCGTTTATTCATCCAACGAAGAGAGTATTTATCCACCTTTGGAATACTATTTCCCTACAATTGCAAAATAATAACAAAAGGAAGTGTGAACATTTACTCAAATATCCACAAAACGGTTTCCAGTGGGTCGAAACATGGAAAAAGAAAACTATGACACAAAGAGAACTTGGAATTTGTAATGGAACATTTCGAAAATACGATTCGTACCAATCCACAATAGAAACTGTAAAGTTTTATTTGAAATTACTTAATTTTACTGGAAATCAGAAACGCTTCAAGGACTTATGACTGTATCATAAACCAAGGAGGAGTTTAGTAAGTAATCAAAATAACAAAAATAGGGTGAATAGAAACGGCAAATATTTGAAAAGTTTGTAGTAGTATTGTTTAAGTAAGTTTCTAACTTGTAAAATGGCAAGTAATGAACTTGTTTGTTTTCGATTGTAAATGTTATTATTGGTATGGAATATCAGAACTTAGAACCTCGTATTTCTAAAACACGATAAAGTCGATAGGAAAAGTAGAAAGAGAAATTAAAAATTTTCGATGCAAATTCTTTAGAATGGGAAGCTTCTTTCTAGATGGTACGAGTTTTTCGTTCAACAATTCATTCCTAACGTGTCAGTAGGAGTTGTTTTAACGGTAAGAATGTATTATCGATATAGTTTTAAGTAAAATCAGCGTGAAAGATGATATAGCGATCCTTATTTTAGAGCGTAACCAAACATGTAACATTGGACATATCGGCACCTAAAAATATTCCTCTCAAGATAAATTTTCACCGAATTTAATGGGGTGCCTTGAAACAAAATTTGATTGAAAACTGACGGACACTAAAGGAATTTATTGTAAAGTTTTCGGTATCAGAAATTATTACACTTACAGAGGAGAAGATGCATATAGACTTCCAAGAGCAAATAAATTATAATGTGATGTTTTATTGACAGTACGCTGACGGACGCTTGGATTGACTGGTCTTTGTAATCTAAAATCCTAAACTATTGATCGAAGAAGGCTTAACTCAAGTGTTCAGCTCGTAATCGAGGAGTATTGTGGTTCAAAACCCATTCTTATTTAAGACGTTTTAATTGAAGCCAGGACACTGTTTTGACGTCTTCCTCATCCCCGTGAGTAGCTTTGCACATTTGACACGTATGACATACGAACACTACTTCTATACTCATATTATTACAGGAAGTTTATATTTTTGCCTGGAGTTTATTCTTACAGGAAGTTTATACTATATAAAAATATAACTTCTTTATAAAACAGTATTCTATAAAGATTTAAAACAGTGTGAAAGGCAGATTTTCTACTATCAGAGTTAATTAATAATCATGTATGCCTGCACCAATTTATAGTAAATAACTGCTATAGCAAATTTCTTACGCTTAAAAACAAACTGTTAATATCCAAGAGAACCCCCCCCCCCCCACAGATAATGAAGATTGAAGTTCTTTCCAGGCAAGACTAGCATATTCTTATGGAAAGAATATTTACCATAGTAAATTGTAACGATGTCTTCTATTTCAAATCAAATTACTGCTGAATGGCGACCTTATTGAAACTTTATAGAAACATTTATGTTGTGTTTCCACAAACTTAGGTCCTTAAACTCTTCACAGAAAACATAAATGAATCAAAATGTATTATACATATTAAGTGCATCATTTGATGCTTTGAAATATATCATTTTTACTTCGTCTGGCGACATTTGGGAATGTAATTCTATATTAATGCACTTTAGTGCACATAACGAATTTAAAACCTGAACATGATACAAAGAAATATTTTCAAACTGTTGGATTGTCTCTAACCAAAGAAGTAGAATAGCTTCATAATTATTAGCTTCATTTTAGCTTCGCAGAACATTGCTAATTTTTTTAATTAAAAAAAAAACAAACAAATAGTTTTCTCCGCAGAGTACCGCTTATCTGCTCTTCATAGTTTAATCCACGTTAATACAAATTTTGAGACTCGACAGAACAAATACACTTTCTACTAAAGGGTAACTCAGTCAGTTTTGGAACAGGATTCCTCATAAAGAAAAACACTCATCAGGAAATGAAGTTTGTGAACGAAAGCATGTCCAGCGTTACGACATGTAATCAATGATGCAACACAGTTTTTAATAAATATCCGTATTTTGATCTAAGGTACTAAGGATAACCACAAAGTAATATTGGTTGACCGACTACGGAAAAAGGTGTTGGGATACCTTGCACCTGGCCCCCACTTTGTAACATTTTTCAAAATATTTCAAAATCTAGTAGTCTTATCCAAAAAATTTAGAATATAGCACACTAATATTTACAAATTACTATGAAATACAGTGGACAGCGATCCCTTGAGTCTTAACGATGTCAGCAACAATGGCTTAACACTGATAGATAACTTTAGTGATTTCGAAAAACCTAACTGTAAAGAGTACTTAATTTGAACACTACATCATATAATTACATTACATATACATATTTCCAGATGCCAAGACACAGTCAAATCAATGACGTAGTTGTAGATAGACGAAGACGTGAACATAATGAGAGTTAAAGCTTACAAAGGAGCGGGCGGTGACACCGACCATCAGTTAGTGATAATAAAAATGAGGCAAAAGTTGTGCATCGTAAAAAGAGAAAGTAAAGGATGAAACAACTGAAATAAGAAGTAAAACGAATAGATAATCTGAGCCTTAAGGCAGATTACCAACTCGAAATCCCAAATAGGGTCAAGTCGTACCAAACTCGAGTAATAATAATATATCAATAATGAAATTGATGTGAATAAGTAATAAGATGTGAGGGCCAACTCGTGATGCAGTAAAGGACGCGGCGAAATATCGTGCAAACGAGAAGAAACGACAAAAAAATAAACCATGGTTTGACGAGGAATGCCTTAAGTTACATGATGATCGAAAACAATCGAGGCAGCGATGGCTAAGCAATAAAATCAAAGCATATGCAAACCAATACTGTAAGGCAAAGCGTAACGCCACGCGCGGTTTAGAAACAAAAAGCTAAAATATTTGACGCAGAATATTCAGGAGATAGATGAAAACGGTAAGTCAAATAACAGACCTATACAAATGGGGTAAACTCGCAAAGAAAAGGATAGTAGCTGAGACTAGGGATGATTGAAAATAAACCTGGAGACGTTTGTAGCGAATCTGATTAAAATTCTCGATGTGTGGAAATGTAATTTGGACCAGTGTTTCAACGTACTTAAACAATTTTTAAAGTACCCGGCAAAGTACCTTACTAATTTAGGATTTATAAATTATACAAAACCTGCCCACTGATTCAATCAAAATGAAAGTTTCATTTCCTTGCTTGTATTGGTTATAATTTTGAGATGCTTAACAAACAGTCTCTTATAACTCTGACGTCTTCACAGTTTTCTCGAGCCAATGCAAATTTTATTAACGTTGTTGCTACAAGTCAAATGTTTATGTTTATCTGTCACCCTGCCTTTCCGCAAAAGAAAGGGTAGAAATATACACTTCCTTCCTGAGTTTGTAACCCAACTGATTTCAAGATAACAACATACAAGTCATATTGCTGCCGCCAGTATAAATCAGAAGTATTGCGTATCCAATGGTGAAACTTCCTTGAATTTCAACCAAATTACGATACTTTAAACACAAAGAATGTCAAACTGTATACAATACAGTACACGCTCGAGAACAAACAGAAGAATTTGAAACGTATACTGCAGAATCGTGGATTCCCGAGCCTAGAGAGATAGAGATCTAAATTTAAATAGTGAAATTTGGAATTTTTTGAATCACCAGAAATAGACAACAATCGAACCGAATTAATTAAAGCTGGAGGAGAAGCAGAGGCCATCGAGAGATTGGAGATAAATCTGAGTGGAAAAATTACTCATAAAATGTTCAAAGTTTTGAGTAATATCCTGCTAACACTTACATGAAATAATTGGAGATCATTGATGTGGATTTAGCTCTACATTCGACCAGATTTTCCCCTTCAATTTAAATATTGGTGAAGAAATGGGAATACGACAAGACAGCTCACCAGTTCATTGATTTTAAGAAAGCCCATGATTCTATCACAGGGGGGGAGGAAGACAATATCCTGGTGCGATTTTGATTTTTTTTTAAGTTCAATTATCTTAATAACCCCATAAGCAGAACACGTATAGATAATAATATGTCAGATAGATTCGAAGTTCGAAGCGGATTGAAACAAAATGATTTATCTTATCTTCACTACTGATTAAGTTTGCATTATAATCGATTCTAGAAACAAAAGGGGACTATATTGAATAGATTGAATTAGTTGTTCATGTACGGTGATGTAGGTTTAATTGGGGACGATAAAGATTTACTATATGCCAAAAACTACAAGTAAAACCTAGCGAGGAAATAGATTTATAGTTGAACTTAGAGAAAATAAAATAAATGATAAACAGAAACCCAGAGGGTGAGGGAAATTGAAATTTAACAATTACGAATGAGATTATAGAAAAAATGAACATGTTTAATTGTTTTGGGTCATTTGTAACAAGCAATAACGAGGTGACGGAAGAGATAAAAGGTCGCTTAGTATCGGCCAACGCATGTTCCTATTCAGTCCAGAAACTTGTAACCAGGCGGTTAATATCAAGATAGTTGAAACTGAGAATATACAGAACAGTTATTTTTCCGGAGTAAATATATGGTTATGACAGTTGAAGTGTACGACCCCCAGCAGCACTTCAGTATCGGCCGATATCAAGAACGCACAATTTCGACCTCGTGATCTCGATCGATGTTGTTATCCAATATCTATCATTATCGAATGACAAACACTTTTGCCGATTTTGTCGATATCGATGCCGATCGGTTTCGATATTGATCGCTATCGGAAAGCCAAAGCATCATCTTTCGAAGCTCTTCGACACGATATCGGGCAGCGTCGATCGTTATCGCGTAATGACATCTCATGTTTATCATGTTTCAGGAATAGTTTTGAATGTCGAAATATCGTACCACGCCAATATCGATCGATGGTTAGTCAGAACGACTAACCATAATCTATATTCGCGTTATCGGCATAGTATTGGCCCGATATTAATCCGTTATCTTTGTGATGCTTGTGACCCTGACAAATGCACATAAATTCCAAGTGTTTGAAAATAAGGTTTTAAGAAATATATACGGACCGTAACGGGACAACATGACCGGAGAATGGAGGAGATTGCATAATGAACTCTACAGATGTACAATTCACCCGATATTGTAAGAATAACGAAATCAGGATGACTAGGATGGACATGACATGCAGCTCGGATGGGAGAAAAATTGAGATCATATTTCATAGTAGTTGGGAAGCCGAAGGCCGTTGGGAAGAGTGAAACATTGTTGGGAGAACAATATTAGAAGGGATCTTCGAGAAGTAGGAGGTCAGGATGTGAAAACTGGCTTGATCTTGGCCATAATAGAATATTCGATGGCGAACGTTTGTTATTGCAGTGATGAACTTGCGGGCTCTGTAAGCCAGAGGGTTAGTTAGTTAATACAGATGTTACGAAAACTTGATGTCTTACGGAGTAATGAACAGTTAATGAAAAGAATTATATATTTTTACTTGTATAATGTTAATGATAAGGTAAGCTGAATTTTCTTTCGACTTTAGTTTTATATATGAATGAGGGGAAAGGAGGAATGAGGCTCTTAACAAATTACATGAGAAAAGAACACGAAAGAAATGCTTGGAAACATCATTTCATATTTTGAATTTCTTCTTTTGATGGAGAAGAATTCTATATGCTATCGTTTTGTTAGAGTCGAATTTAATTTTTTGTGGTAAGATGGTAAATGGGATATATTAGAAATAATGCCTACAAATAGATAATTTGAACCACGAAATATTCATAAAGTTTTCCCCTTATCGAAAATGTTTAGGTGCATACTTGAAATGCAATGTTCAATTTGTGAATTTTAATTTAATTTTTAAGGCCTTTAGGTAACTTTGGCTCAGGCCGTGTAATTTCAAACTTTTATTAGATGCGCTGAGAAATGTACTTTTTAAGATCATATTTCCAATTACTTTCCTCATAGTGATATTAAAATGATCGGGTGAGACATTTAGGCGTATCAATTACTTCTTAGTTCTTATATTTTATCCATTTCAAACATTTCTTTTGAGGAACGAATTTGTATGCATTTAATTTAGTGTTTTTTTTTATCAAGATGGTCGGAGAAGTGGGAGGAAGATAGCTTCCATAGCTTGTTACCATTCAATTCAGTGCGCTTCAACAGAATTCTTCAATATTATTTTCAAATATCAATGCAATACTTAAGTGATTACTAGTTGTTATATGAACATATACAATTAGGACAGATTTATGATTTATAAATAAAATATCAGAGGTACATGATAAGCAAGTTTCATGTAGCTTGAAATAAATAATATTTCAGGTAATGCAGTGCTTCCAACACCTCAACACTGAAGTGCCTTGTGCCTTCATCAATGTTAATTTAAGGAACACTGACTACGAGAAGAAAGTTTATGATTTGATTTGTAGGGCTAAAAATAAATAGAAAGTTGTTGTTCGTTAGTCTTCTAAGGAGATATATGAGTCCCGTAGTACAGTCTGCGAAATTAAGTCTAAAAATAGTGAGTAGTACTATACATATGAACAGTGATGAATGATATATCAGAAAATAACATATTTATGATCTAGAAATTATTTTAAACGTAAAATGTTTCAGTTACATACCATGCTAATTCTTTTGTTTTGAAAATTTTCTGAAATTCGCTTCTATTCTTAGTGCTTTCGTTAATTAAGCCGAAAACAGAATACTTGTTATGGATTTGTTTCAGCTTTCTACAAATCGAAAAATTAGTGTACTGCCTAAGAGTATGTCAACCGCGAAAATTAGAACCGAACACTAGTGTCCCAATCGAGTAAATCTCTAATAGTTTCTGATGTAATTTGATGTTTATATGGTATGATATGTCTTGTGCCCTCGTGCCGAAGTTAGTTCTTGCCATCAGCTGTGTATGAGCAGTGGAGAAGCGGTGTGGGTTCCAGCCTTACTCATCATGACTATCCTGAGTGCCTGGCAAGTTTTCTAGTTACAGATGTACTTAATGCTTGGCGCTACGAGGCGAATGCCTGGATCGTACCTGTCCATTCCTTTTTTTCTGAAGAAGTTCTTACCGGGAAATATATTTCTTGGCTCTTTGATTAGTTTAGACCATAGATGCTTGCACAACCCTTTAACATAAAATAAGTAGACCATATACTAGTTGGAAAACTGTATCAGTACAGGTTAATCCAAATAGTCACTTTAGGTACTTTCCCCTTGATCGATATAATAAAAGGCTGAAATTTCCAAGGAGAGGATTTATGCGGAAACCTACACATTACCATTATAAATTAATGTTAATATTGAATATATTCCTGTTTGCTACTATTTGTATAATCTAAATCGTTAAGCTACATTTCATTCAGTTTTACGTACTAATTGATGGCGTCAGAAATCAATATGCAGTTTTATTGTTGTGTCACCAACAGCCGATCTCTGTAAAATTGTCATTAGAGTCTTAAATTACATTATTTTCTGTCTGCGTCCTTGCGTCGAGGCTACATGTCGAGGATGAAAAATGTTGGTTCTTCGTAAACCCCTTTTGGTACGAAATTTTCTCCCGTCTAGACAGATGGCCACCGAGGCATTCTTTTGTATGCTGAGGCCATCAAGAGGCGGGTGGGCTTTGATTGATGTCGAAAAATGTGGCGCAATCCTCTCCGATGAGTCGAGATGCGGCGGAAGAAAAGATGAAAGTAAAAGGATTGTCTGGATAAAAGAGAAAAAAAAAAGTTACATAACGAATAGCAACGTTCTTTGGCATTTGCATGTAGTGGAAGCTTCCAATTGTTAGATCGCGACATCTTACACATTCTTCACTTGGAAACTTCAGAATATGAGGTGTTTACAGTAGTGACGTGTACACCAAACTCCTTTTTCCAGTAAAACATTTTAGAACTTATACTATTCTGCTATTAGCTTACCTTTGAGTGGTATATATACCATTATAGAGAAATGATGAAACTGAAATATGATACAACGTTTTCTTATGTTTTCTATCCGAGTTCAAGAAATATCCGAAAATGAGAAAATTGATGTTTACGCCATTGCTATTTGAAATCTCTCATTTCTTTATTTATATTTTCTTTGTGTATCCTAATTACAATACGTTTGACGGCTTTTAGACTCTGCGGTTTGGATCTAATTGCAAAGGTCACTCTGATTATGGATCATCACTTGGGAAGCGTCGGATCTTTAAACCCAGTGTACGCCAGATTTTCAGTTTGGGGGAAAGCCAAAATTGGTGGGTAGATAGACTTTTTTAAGTGTTTATATAGTTTCTTAAACTTAATGATAATAATAATAATAATAATTTTGGGGTGTGTTCGTTAAATTTAGAAGCTGACACCACTCCATTAAGGGAGTCTGGGAGAATTAAAACCCCTTAGGTGCCATAGGTCCCATTTCCTAAAACAGTGGTTTCCAACCTTTTCCAAATTCCTGGTCCCCTGAAGCTAATGCTAATTCATCGCGGACCTCGGTTGTGCCTCATAAGGACCTATACGACATCTTTGAAAAAAAAGTGCTACATGAATGAGTTGCCATTCAAATTCAAACTTTTGTTATTTGATTGCAGCAATGAGCGACGTCGTTTTCGACACTTTTGAGTGGGAATTTTATATCGAGCGCTTCCTTACAACATTTCCTCCTTTCAATATGTTATGCGTTCTTATACAGTATCCATTATCCCAGTTGCAGAAAGATTTCCAAAAATGCGCTCGAAATTCGTATCTTATGCACTGTAGACTTAACTATACTTTAAGTATGATTCACAAATATCTATCATATGTTTGTCTGTGAAAATAGTTTTCTAGAATCCAACGTTCTTCATCTTCGGTACTATTAAATTATGTGCACGATACTCACATCTGATTCTCAGATATTACATTTACACACATTCTGATGAAATATCAACAGAATGTTATGTGTTATTTGTAGCTGTGAAGATAACGAACAATGGACCGAAGTTTACACAGACAAAGCTGTACCACTGGTCGTGAAATTATTATTGGACAAAGAAAGTTGGCAACCTTTTCCTTGCTTTCCAGATAGTCTACATAGTAATAATTTATTTTAGTAAGGAACTATAAAAGTGTACAGCCTATTGATTTTCATGCTGTGATAATATCTATCAAGATTATGCTTCTGTACAATTTTGAAATATATGCATTCATTACTTACTAATAATTTTCTGATAGACCATTTAAAATAAAAAAATAAAATTTTCAGGCTTGTGGAGTATTATTATATCTCCATGTTGTCAAAACAGCAATGGAATGTACGTACAAAATTTTGATTTGACACCAAAATTATCTAATTGCTTTAGAAGCAAAGTAGGTAATAATATTATTTTGAGCTTGATAGTAAAGTAGGGTTTCTTGTCCAGCAGAGACGTTTGTTCATGTAGGATCTGAAGAACTTTCTATAATACTATTTATAAATGAATATAAATGACTTTCATTGTCGTGAAAGAAAAGCTTCCCTCAAACGTAACCAAGTTGACGCAAAAGTGTATTGCACAAAAAGAAATATGTTTCCGGCAACCAAATGCGAACAAACAAATATTTGATTTCAACATTACGTAGAGAACCGCTATTTCAATTATAAGATATAAAATTATTTCTAGTTCATCCATATAAAGATTCAAACTTCGATCATGGGCTATTGGAAGGTAGTCGACCAGGAACTAGTTTTGTAGGTACCATCCCATCTAATGTGACTAAAGAAAAACCTGGGGAAATACTCAGCCAGGGTGGGCGGCCGCTGGGATCATTCTCAGGACCTTCCGATTGCTAAACTAACCTTCTACCAACTGAGCTACAGCCGCTCGATAGCGCTGTATAAGTATCAGCAAATATATAACTTTTTTTTTACTTTTAAAATTTTTAACCTTCACTTTTATTCGCACTCATCCTATCTGGATGATTTGTGCGGCATTAAACTTACTTCGCCGGGACCTTTCCAACGGCACCTCAACAGTCTTCCTAGTCCTTGTAGTTCCTGAGTTGAAAGTAGTCGACGGACGGACAGACAGAGCACAGTCCTGGAAATATACTCAGTGCTGAAGCCTAAAAGCTTTATTTTTAATCATGTAAGGACAAATATTTTCAATTCAGCCTATACTTTAAGATGTCAATAGTGAAGTGATGAGTATCCTCATAGCAAGAAGGGCACAATTTGATTTATCTTATGGTACTTCAGGTAAGACTCAAGGAAATTATAAAATACCGTATATGCAGTTTGTATTATATGAAGTGGAACCTCGAAATCACCTCGAAGAAATGACGAAGACTTGAGTTAATCCCGAATCTTCTAAACTTTTTTGTCCTCAATACTATTTTACTGTACCCATGGCATTATTTTTTATTATTTGTAATTGATTGAGAATGATATATTCTTTTATTAAGGGATAATACATTTCCCGTTCAATCTTTGTCCTTGCTTATGTCTAAAAAGTTTATTTTTGCCTGGAACTGACAAAATAGTGAAGTTAAAAGCTATTCACCTAGCTTCAAAATGTTGACGTAGACTAGCTATTATTTATGGGTCACATATATCTATATAAATAAAAATGAAAACGAATTAAGTTCTGTCTGCTTAAGAGACTTTCAATCCAATAATTTATATTGTTCAATGGAGCTGATAAAATGCCTGATTTATTTACCAAAGTTGTGACGAAACTTTTCTTTATAAACACAAAATTATTCCATGCCGAATAGTCTACGTTTTAAAATCGTCCTTCTTCAGTTTTGTTCTAATTTAGTTCGCAACTTCATAGAACTTTCTGCAAAATTTAGTTTTATCCATAAAATATTTGGGGTTTCAAGGCCTCGGACTCATCATCATCATTGCTGTCCGGTCGAAAGCATCAAATCACTTTAAGCTCTTTCTCCATTCATCCCGATGTTACACCTTCTTCCGTCTCTGCATATGGTTTGTCTTCCTTAATACTGTCAATGAGTTTCGTTTTTTCTTTCTCCTTTAACCATACACTTAATTGAATTCCTTAGTATACAATACCCACATCCTAACCAGTTTCTTTTGTTCATTAATCCTCCCAAGTATTATTCGTGTCTCTCTCTTCATCATTACGTTCCTTTTTGCGTCCAGCTGATATTTCATTCTTCTCCATGTTCAAGTTTCGAAAGCTTCCTTCTTCACTCTCTCACAGATTCCACGCTCCATATAAGACAGTACTTCACACAAAGGATTTAATCCACCTTTTTGTCAATTCTTTATTGTATTTTGCGCTTAACTTAATCGCATTTAATGCAACTTTCACCAAAATGTAATCTCTTCTTTACGTCATGAAGAAGGAATATAAAGTAAAGAATTAATTTTACTGTAGAATGTTATAATAGTTAGAACAAAGTGACTTTTCTTTACACGTAAAATTTATTTATGAGTAAGACGTAATGAAGCTGGCAGTGAAACGCTTATCCATTAGTAAAGAGCACAAAATCAGTCCTTGAGAATTTCATTTCTGATTTTAATTCCTTGTTTACATAGAACTCGATGTTTTATGACCTCTTTCCATTTGAGTCTAGTTCATTAATTTGCAGCAACAAGATAAATTAGTAATCACAAATAATGTACAAAATATATAATTTTAAATTTCAAATAAAATGTATAACATTTGTCCGTTAGACAATTAGGAGCTTATTTTTTTTGTAATTTTGATTATCTTTTTTATACACTGAGAAATATCCAATTACATTCCGCTATGCTATTAAGTGCATTATGTGAGACGTTTGAGTATAATCACTTCTTATATAATGTAATTAAACATTTCGCCTGAGGGATAACTTTAAACGCATTTAATTTTTTTTGTACGTAGTGGATGCGCAATACAATAGTGCAGTTTAATATACTGTTATTATTGCTTATGTCTGACAAAAATGAGACATACGTACATGGAAATCAAATCAAATGAGACATACGTACATGGATGACACTATTTTATAAATCAGTTACCGTTATGCAGATATTTTTATCGTTTCTCTTCCCTTGTTACTGAGATATTATAATGTACATGTTATAGAATCTTTTTGTATTAAATCTTAGAAGCGAAATATCTCAAGGCGTTTTATGAATTTCTTCATTAACGCTGTGAGAAAAAAACATATCTAAAGAAAGATCAACCATATACAGGAATTCTATATTTTCTTCGAAGGTTTGAAACGTTCCATTACTCTCTTCGAAGTGAAACATTTGAAGGTTCATTTTCATCAAAATATCTTAGAAAATAGGGCTCAAAATGTTATGGGGTTGCATTCAAACTGTGTCTGATTTAGTCACAGAAGTGATATTACTAATAAAGCAACTGGTATAGTGGCTATGATGATGATAATGAAACTGGTTGAATTTAAAAGAAACAAGGGCTTAGACAAAAAATGTTTGAAATAATATTGAAGAATTACACGAAGTTTGGAGTAGAAAAATGTAAAACAAGCTGGTTATACGAGATACACTTTACTGGCACTCATACACGAGAAACAAGCTGGTTATACGAGTCACAGCATAAGATTTTTAGCTATATACTCTATGATTCTTGGTCGCTCTGAGTTGGTGCAGTGTATTCAAAGAAGTATTTCAAATCTTAGATGACAACATCCTTATTTTTTTAATACAAGATTCATGTTTCTTAAAGTGGGCTATGCTTTTCGTATGTTGTGAAGATAACGAAAATTATAGAGCGGTTTTTTCCCCCACTGAAGATCATTTTGCAAAATGATCAAATGTTTAACTGGCAATTTTTTTTAATGTGATGTTTAGATTACAATATCTTACTAACAAGGAAAGAAAAACAATTGAAATTTCAGCACGATTTTAACTACCGTAATTGCTAGTTGACAATTGATACTGACTGATAAAAACTTAATTGGACTCAAATAGAAAGATGGTGTAAAAAGATCGATTTCTATCAAAGAAGTGATTTAAAACGTTAATTGACCTTCTCAAGGATTTCTCTATTGCTGTAGGTGAGACGTTACATTGACCGTTACTACCACCATTTATAAATAAAGCTAAAAAAGAAGTGAAGTTTACTTCAGAAGCTTTTATGTGTATTGTGTACAGTGAAAATATCTTATACACTAGATATGCCGGGCCGTTAGTGCGGGGTAAATAGTATTTAAGAGGTTTCTCGTGAAATATAGCCACTAAGTTTACATATTGGAACTACAAATACTACCACAGGAGCAAAAACAATGGCAATAATAATACTTCTATTACCACAACTACTTTTACTAATACAGATAATACTACTACTTCTAATATAACTTCTACCATTATAACTAATACTCTTACTTCTACTGCTTCTACGGTGTGAGCCAAAAATTGCCTAAAGACATGCCAATGCAGTTCTTACTACCACTACAGTTACTACTAACACAGGTCTATTACTACTGTTTCAACTTATACTACAACTACGATTATCACAAATTGTATATCTATTACTTCAACTAATAGACCTACTAACACTACTACTTCTTCGATATGTCTAAAATATTGAAAGTAATACCCTTTCTCATCATGAAAAATCTGGCTAAAATTGATTTAATACTACTCATTGTAAGTACTGGTTCTGTTCTGTTACTAAATTTCGTTACAATTGAAACGATAACAAAAATATTGCTAATACATTCAGCGTAGTCTCCTCAAACAACATACCAAAACAGGTTGATTCGACTCAGTCGTTATCACGTGATTCACGAATAATGCATATAGGAGTTGAATCTCGTTACCATGGAAACATAAATTAATTTAACATTATATCTCAATCATCATACCAAGTTTGAAAATCGGTTTAACCGCTCTCAAGAGACGCACTGGTACCTGGCTTTCATTCGAGCATAGTTACCATGGAAGCAGTGATCACTAAGAAATTCTGTAATGACTTACACATTTAGGATAAGTCTTCTACATTCTTTTGTCAAGTTTTGTTGGAATCGGTTGAACCCTACTCACACTATGCACGAAAGTAACCTTTAAAAAATGAGACTCGTTACTATATAAAAGCTGTTAATTCTAATACGGTTGAAACATGGAGGAATTTTTCTTTGTATCAACAAACTAATTTTGGTTAGAAACTGTCAAGCTATTTTCACAAGATGCGCACAAAATATTCTTCTGTTACATTTATAGATTCCTTGGAAATCGTACTCGAAATACTAATTTAGGCCCTGGCCAACATCTTCCCGCATCATTTCCCCCTCTCCTATCCCAGCCAAAACAAATTTAGGGTATACACCTTCATGTTAATATAATACATTCAGAATTTAACTTCTTTACTGTTACTAAACCTAATCACTTCACTTTTATGTAGTATAAACTTGACCAAAGTCAACATAAATACAAATCTTCAAATACAGAATATAGAAATAAATAATATAGCCTGTTGTACTTTCTGAAATTCCTCCGTGCAAGCACATCTGATACTAAGCACGTTTACTCTGCCCTCAAACTCTAATCACCTTTATTTATAAGAGATAAATATAAGTTATTACATTTCGTCATAACGACATAATCCAATAATCAACACTCAATCCATCTTTTTTGATTGTTTCATCACCAACCAAAATCATTTACTAACCGGCTAACCACCATTCCCCCTCCCCATTAGTAAATCTTTTTCCAATACTCCTAGTTTATAAGAAATTGATACACTAAAATGCTCTGGATCATTACTCGCACTAGTTAGCTTGCTTTCTGTTCCCTTCTTGGTCAAATCTTTATCCATCACACCGAGCCACCGTAGCTCAGTGGTAGAGCGTAGGCGTAGCATTCGGGAGGTCATGGGTTCAACTCCAACGGCCGACCATCCTGACTGAGGGTTTTCCAGGTTTTTTCCTCAGTCACACCAGGTAAATACCGACATGGTACCTTCAACTTAGGCCCTTGCCAACATCTTCCCGCATCATTTCCCCTTCCCTATCCCAGCATGAGCCTTAGGTGCCTAAAAGCCATAAATAAAAAAGTTAAAAAAAAAATCTTTATCTCAGCTCCCTGCTTCTTTGTTTCTCCTGCATCTGTTTATCCCTTCTCAAAACTTTGAATATAGTACTCAAACAGTTGCCAGTTCGATTCCGTACATTTTTCGACCGGTATCCATCTATCATCCACAAAAAATCCACCCAGCGTGATAAAATATAGGTAATCCTCTCATAATGTGCTAGCTTTCGAAGGTTTGTTATCTTCAATTACTAGTGACACACTTTTCTGCCGGCACTAACACATTTCATTGCTATCTCAAGTGGTTCCAATAACTTACTCTGATCAGACGTTACATTCTTTTCTATTATTTTACTTTTATTTTTCTGTTCAGAGTTTCCTTCTATTCCTTTGATGACTTGAAGTCTTGAACTGTACCTTCTTTTCCTCTTTCGGGAACAATCCTAGGTGTACTTGGTTCCTGTAATTTTGTCATTCCTGTAGGTGTTTGTGTACCGGTTCTTTACATTCACCCCAAGTTTCCAGAGTTTGTATGACTTACCTTAGTACTTGTTTGGATATCTAGTTCTAGTGTGTCAAACGATATCATTTGGACACTAGCCGTGCGTCTTACTCTTTCAAATTATAGTGTTCGGCAATTTTGATCCTTTTATTCTACACCCTTTACTTCCAAACACACTAGTGCTAGGTAGTACATATGCAACATATAATAGATCATTCGATAAGATAAAATTAGTTGAACGGGCGGTTACAACACTATTGCATACGCCCATCCCGATACGAGATGAATCATTCAAGTTGCAAAACTTTATGACTGCTCTGGTTACATTAAAAGTTAAATCAGACTGTGATATCCAGACACTGTCCAGGCGTGCTTGACTTCTCCGAGGTACCATGTGTACTAGCTCACATCGATTACAAAATCAAATGTCGGTTCTTTTCGAAATGCATTTTACTGTCCTCTTAGTGTCTGCAATCAAATTCTTTATCTTGGTCCTTTGTGTTGTTTGAAACTTCGTGTTTTTCTATCAAAATATTCTTGTGAACTAGAGTCCATATTTATTAAGAGAGTGATTACGAATTAAGTATAGATTATGTAGATTGGTTTTTCCAACTTGTATAAACCCATGTATTGATTGATATGTAATTTGCTTATTATAATGTATGTTGAAATCACAGAAACTTGCTTAGAGTTTCAATAGTGAAATATAATCTGAAATCGTCTCATTTTGATCCTGCTTCATGTTATAAAATATATACCTATTTAGCCAGAGATTCTGCTCATAGTTTGAAATGTTATCCCGTTAGTGTCCAAAACATGAGTTGCTTCAATACTGTTATTTTACTGGCACAGTAATAGTAAACATAAAGAAAAATCCATTCGGTTTATTAGTAAGTAGCAACTATAACCGATATACCAACAACACACATACACTAGGTATGAGCACGAGCCAACCCATTCTGCGTCGTCACTCTTAATCACTTCTAATCTCTTCCTACATAGGCGACTTTAGATCTCTATACAACTAGTTGACAAGGTGTTTATCTCAATTATGTTAATTTCGCAAATTAGGTTGGTTTAATTGATTTTATTAGTAAGGGCTAGTATTCTTGATCTCAACGTATGCTTGTAATTGACCCATTAACTAGTATTGGAAACTCCCTAAATAGCGTTCAACTCCCTATTATATAGATACAATAAAGAGGAAGGGGATGACGCAACTTAAGTATTATTTATTATCATAATTGTGTGTGAATCCTTATAAATTGTACTGAAAAACAATCCACGTCTATCAACCGTACGTTATGAAATTCTGTAGATGTACATTCATTTCATAAGAATATTTAAAATTACATTTCATCCGCATCAGAATATCCGTAATCAAAGGCTACATTATGTAGATAAGATACTCGAGCAAATCTAATCTTTGTAAAAAATTGTATTAACTGCGATTAAGTTACTAGTAAAATGCAATTATGATAAGAGAAAGTAGCAATTTGCTTATCAACACAAGCAGTACTTACTTCCGATTTGTTTCTGGAATCATTCATCAATGTTTCGCGAAAATCACTGAAGAGTAAAAATGGAAAACAACAACATGTAACACTTCTATGTCATTTACAAAACGATAATAGAGCATATTTTCTCACTTTAATATTCTCGAACGGTATTTTTTTTTAACAAAGCAGCTAAAAATAATACACTAACATAAGTAATTTTATTATAGATACAAGCTGCATTGTATCTACGTAACATAGGTTCTAAATTTGGCTGTCAATATATACACAAAACTGTAACAATATCGAACGTACATTCCGGCGTGACGTCTGAGTATGTAAAGATTATATTTTATATTTCAGTGGATCAAATAATGTACTGTGTGTGTAGAGCTAAAAGTTTGCATAGTTTTATATACTTATGAAGCTGCGTAGCAAACTGAACGATATTTGAGGTTAGGTCACAAGCCTTAGTCCACTACCGCTACATATACATTAATCCCAAGGTTCTTGTAATTTTATCAATCGACTGAGCCACCAAGTACAGTTGTTTTCACTGAACCACTATTTGAAACTTCGAAGTTTGAAGATTTTATCAACGTTAATAAATACACTTTTGACAGTGATATTTATATTAGAACATTTTTGTAAAGCAATTACTTTATTGTTTGTCGATCTGTTAGCCACTGAACTTAAAGACTTTGTGCATTTTTATGATCAAGTAACAAGGAAGATAAAACAGTCATTTCTTTTCTTGTAAACGCTTACTTTTAACTATACCATTGAATCTTTGTAAGGTTTGTAGAATTGTCTCTTAAAAGACCAGGATTTATTTAGTTGAATGGAAATTTACCACACACTTTAATTAATGGAATTTATTAATTTTTTATTCAAGGGTAGATTAACTTCTGAGACGTCATTGCCCGTTTGTTTTCACCTTCTGACAACATAGATTGTAAAGTAAAATAAAAAAATCCCGTTTGAGTTGTGTATTTGGTTAAATTTTATAGATAGTAAAAACTACCTTCTACAGGTTTGTAATATTATCTTTATTTCGTTATATTATTTAAAGAAAAAAAAAACATAGGTATGTATGTTTCTTGAGGATCTTAAATAAGTAGCACCCTCCTGCTGCTTAGAGTTCTGGTGCACTTATAATGTCCTTAAAAAGCAGTTTGAATTAATATTTTCCGCCCAGTCGTTTCGAAGTGTTTTATTCTATACGCACTGCAAGATTTTGTTCATTTTAATCATCAGCTGGTCGATGACCCTAGAATTATGTCTTAGTAATTCAAACATTCTTGAGTTAATGGAGTTTCTTTTATCGAGTGGTATAGTTTTTGCTTTTTGTCAAAATGACTACAGGTTTCGACTGTATGGTAGTACAAATACAAAGATTTAGATACGGTCTTGATTCGGGCTATTCTTCTATAGAGGACACAGTCAAGTGTGTGTTTCTACTAGTTCAGCAAAAAAAAGAGCTTTGGCGTATTAATAATATATAGTGTTTTCATTTACAATACGTTCTTAATTCTTTTGACATTACAAATATAAAAGTATTACCACTTTATACATACATAACTTGTAGTAACATCGGATGAGTGATTCAATTCAAGCACTTAAGACGAGTTGTTTCTGTTCATTATGTTTGAAAAAACAGTTTCGTGATTCCCATTATCTAACGGAGTTAAAGAATATGCGAAAGAGTAGCTTAGGGAAGTGAATTGCATTTACTGTCATTGAGAAATTTTATAATGGAAATTAAATAAAGTTGCCTTGTTTTTCGTACTTTTAATTTTTCTTCTTATTTGGTTTGGTCATACACACTTTTTTAGTTAATTGAGAGTGCATATTGTTTTTTTTTAAAACTATAACTTGTACTTTTCTAATTATGTTAAAGTATATATGATCAATAAAAAAATATTCATGTACCGTAACAAAGTATAAAACGTTGATGATGGTACGGTAAGGTTATGAAAATAACACTGTACAATTCATCCATACTTTTCATTCATATGGAACAATATTAAAAAAATATATATATATTATGTTGGTATTCAAATAACTGAACGGTATACCCTTTAAAAGAATACAAAAAAAATGTGCATTTCTCAGGTTCAAAGAGAATTGCTTATCTGAGTATGGATCTGAAATAAATAAGTCGAGAAAATGTCACTACAAAAATCAGAACAAATTAAGGCTTTTCTATTCTACTCTTCTGTTTTCTTTTTAAATTAAATTATTCAATTTTATTGCCTGATTGATGCAGTGTTTTCTTCCAGAACTCTAATATTAAAACAACTTCTAATTTTATTTGATAATTATACTCAAAATTAAAAGAGATCTCAATCTTCCGTAATACACTTATGCTTCGTATTCATAAGCAGATGGGAAACACTTGTATTCTATATTGAATTTTGAATTTTATTTATGGCCTTTAGGCATCTAAGGCTCAGGTATATAATTATATTCTTTATTAACAAACTAATACATTAAAAAAAACACTCATGCGCCCATTAATAAATCCCGTAGTCCAGACGGTAATGTTATGAACTTCGGATCGGTAATAGAAAGGCAGGAATACATTAAAAGCAATCTGTTCTGTAGATTCTATAAGATGATATCCCCAACAGAACAAAGTAGATCCTTTAATTGTTCACTGTACTTGAAGATTGAACTTCTGATGATAGACTATTATTCTACGTTGGAACGCTGTCATCTTTTGGAACACACCAGCGAGTATTACTCCAAAATAATATTGTTTTGTCCTGACAATTGTATTATCTACCAGATAACTATTTATCACACACATTCACCAGAGAACTCCATCAGAGGGAAAACGAGGGATTCTCATACATATTACAAAACTGAAGCATAAAATTAACTTCCGTAATTTTACTGCCAATTGTAACAAAAGTACAGTAAGCTTAACGTACCTCTAAACAATGGATGTTTTCTTCCGCGCTTCTTCAACTAACATCTTGCACTTTCTCGGGATTCCTCGTGATAGGAAAAGGTCTGCCAAACCTTCACAGGGCTTTATCAATTTCTAGATTTGTTAGTTTTCATATTTTGTTTGCATTGTACTTAAGAATTAGTTAAGACCCCTCTGCGCCTCACTCATAAGCTTGTTTGACATTATTATTATATTGAATATCTGGGTATATATAACTAATGTTGGAGCGAGTATTTTCTGTCATGTTTCAGGTTGCTTCGTGCTATATACGTTTTATTCCATAAATCAAGTAATTTCCATATATCATTATTACAGGAAAAAGGTTGACTAGGAAATCTGAGTGGGGGGACTGCATTAATTTTACTTTCAATGAAATCAATGACATATGACCTGTTGCTGACCAGAAAACAAATTTGCGCCGATACTTCGAAAAGGAGTTATGGTTAAAACATAAACTTGGTCAGAGCCGGAAAAAGACTTTTGCTTACAGCAAGGAATTTTATCAGAATTTTATGGATTTTTCTTTTTTACAAAATTCTTGATAACAATATCAAACAAAAAATAGAAATACGTACAACATACAAATGTTCATCGTTTACAAAAAAAAGAAAAAAAAAAGCAGAAGATACACGAAATTTTGAAAAAAAAAAGGTGGGGGGGGGCGGACACAGTTGGACTGCAATACGTAGATTCCATTGTGATTGTCTGTACATTTAGGACCCACCTTCCACCTCTGTCTCTCAGCATTCTTTGCTCAAATTGAGTTGCGCGCTTCCAAGGAAACGTATCACAAGCAGTTGTTCGCTTTCCACAATTTGGGACAGGCTGTCCCTAGAGATTCTCGGAGTTCCGGCTGTCCGAGAAGCTCCTTTGTTCACTTCGTCTTGGGCTTAGGGTGGTGTGCGACTTTTCTTGGACCAGGCGTCCATAATGTATTATTGATCTTGTGATTCAAGTTTGAGGGGGGGGGGAGGTAATGTATTATCTCTTTTCTTTAATATGTCTGTATTTTATTTTAAAAAAATAACACTTAGGAGAAAAGCAGACAACACAAAACATTGACTCCAGTATGGCCTGTAAAGATACGTGTAACAGTGACCGTTAAGCTTTCGTTAATATACTTAAGTTGCCGTAATTTTTTTCCCTTCGTTTTAATACACTTGACAATGGAAGATTATTTTCTTGCTGGATGTACTGTTCTTGTGACGCGAGCTCTGAGGTGTTCTGGTACCAGTGAGGCAAATAGTGCCGTGCGTTGGTTGACAGGCGAGGAGCAGAATGTCCTGATAGTGATGTTGTATTTTAGTGTGTTTAAGTTAGCAAATACTACAGAAGGTAAAAATTTTACATGTACAAGTCTGCCCAAAGGCGTGGAACGTGTACTGAATTTGGATACTAAGTGAATACCTAAATTGGATTTTGACAGCGACCTGTTTAGTGGCTGACTGCAACGAAGGGTAAGGAAGAAATTTTCCACATATTTGCTCACTGTTTATTTTCGGCCAAAACGGGCGAAATAGCAACTGATTTATATCCCAACTTAATCTGCAGTGCATGCAGTTTTTCTGATGTTAATATTTCGAAGTTGCTAAAGTTCTTTATTGGGAAACATTACAAAAATAAATCCGTTGTTCCATTCATGAGTTTCTATTCACTGGAGTGAGTGACGCCGTGGCCGGTCGGAGATTAAGATTATTTCCTGTGGAGAAATCTCGATATTGCTGAAAATCGGGACTGATCGGTTCGAACTTCGGAATTAACTTCGAAAGTGGATATTTTGTCGTCTATAGTGCATAGAAGCGTCTCGAGCGAGGAAAGCAGATACAGATACTGCAATAGGAAATATTTTGTTCATCCAGCAGTGGCGGAAAATCGTTGAAGTATATGAAAGCTGGAAATTGGGGTGGATTACCCGAGTCGCCCAAAAACAAAACACGATCCTTACCCTGCAGATCGGGCCACAAAACTTGCTCCAGGAAGATTTGCAAATCGTTTTTTGTCATATTCGCTTATCGACTTGCATATGCTTTCCCGTTAGGGAATTCAGAGGCCATGCTCACTGGAAAGTGACCACTGGGCTCCGCAAAAAGAACATACATGTGTGGAAGCAGTGTGCCATCCATTTCAATCACCGGCCAAATCATATATGAATGCGACGTTGCAGCGATTGAACTAATGGCACCAAAGATGGGTTGCTGCCCTGCATGTCAAGAGTTCTGCCAGAATGGAACTCTTTATCAAATCTGGACTGATCTGTATTAAGAACCTGCTCTGGAGTCAACTCGTGCTCTGCAATGAAAGACATGAAAAAAGTCTGCGGCAGTTGTTTGAACAGCAGCTGCATCAACGTCGACTTGCGTACTAACTTTATGTGTAATATTCCGCGAAATAATTTTTTGTTTCGCATGACTTTTGACGCAAGGTGTTGTGTGGATCAAATTCTTTCTTAATATTCATGGCCCAGATGTGTATTGTGCGGTCGTGAATAATTGCATTGCGTTGTCTCATTGCGATGAAATACTCACGTACAACATTATTAAGACATTTTTGTAAGGAATTATGGCGTCTGCAAGGCGCTGTTAGTGTCTTTTCACATGTTTGCAGGACATGTCTTATTTTGCGTTTTTGTGCTATAACGGAAGTGATTTTGAGACGCGGTGACATATCAGTCGCTAATCCAGGAGAACAAAGCTGGGAAGGCTCCGGCCCTTTGGGCTGCTTGGTCCAGACCTTGTATGTATCTGCCAAGTAATTATCCGGGATTTATGTGAACAGTTTCTTTGGTGGTAATATGACGAACTACTGCTTTAGTGGGGATCAACGACTGGTGGACTTCGTTCTGGCAGCAACGTCGTTCCCCCTGCTAACACTGTATTATCACTGAAATCACTTTCAATATCCTCATCATCTGTGCCATTGTCGTCTATCATTAGTGTGTTAAGCTCATCCACAACAACTTCTTCGTTACACAGCTGCGTTTTAATCTGTTGTTCCTCCCGCGTTGGAGTTTCTTGCGAGATACCGAACACATCCGCTAACAACCTATCAACCACAGCTTGTCGCATTCTGTACACATTTGATGCGCTTAGTAAATCGCACTCTTGTTTCCTACACAATACACAGAACCACTTCAATATCTAGCCCTCACTTCTCACAATATCCGTGCTCTACCTACGTTCAAATTCTTCCCTTATTCTATTCCAAGTATGAACCATAGCAAGTCAATTGACCTGTTGTGACGTATGTTTGCTAATATATTATTAACACAACTACCCGCAACTTGCTTACATAGCAGCCTCCACAGTACCACCGCACTCTGTGTTCAATGACACTACCCGACCTTCGTGGTCCAATGCTCACACAGAGAAACACCAGTATTTGCTCGCACTTACTCCTACCCCTGCAAGCACTGGTTCCGTTTCGGGCCTTTACGTCCCGCACTCACTGCACACTTGGTACGTGTGCACACCCTCTCTACTCGCGTTGCCTGTGGCCCATAGCATGGTACGTTACACCACACCTCTAGTAATGTGTAGTACCACGTCACTTGGTCTTGTTTATAATGCAGCGGCAACTACGGAGGTTTTTTTTCCCGGCCTTTTTTTTGTCCCAGGAAAGGACACAGTGTGGGGTTTGGATCTCCAACTCCAAAGCCACATCGGCCCTTCAGATGAGGCTAGGACAGCGGAAGAAAATCAGCTCTGGCACGCGCGACGGTACCATCCCGGCATTCGCCTGGTGGGGCTGCGGCAAATCAGGGACAACCTTTGTCTTCCCTGACGTGCGTTATTCACGCACGACTATTGTTCACCCTTTTCACGCATGTGTCCACAGTCTTCCCTATTGTCTTTTGTGCTACTTATTCCTTTTCCTTGTGCCTGAATTGCTATCTTGTGTTATATACGATATCTCAACTTTCTGCAGAGCTGGCAACACTGCGTTCCAAATGACAACCCTGTTTATGGTCTTTCCTAATCCTTGATGCCCTTCTTATGATTGTTATGTTCCTTTTGATTGGCTTTCTTTCCCTCTTTGCAAGTTATTCGCTTTCACCGTCATTCCTGCCTTTCTCAAATTTTACCTCCATTCAATGTTTTCTCTTCCCTAGCTCCACTCCCTATGGTCCTTAGCAGCTTAAATTTTGGTGATCTCCATATCTTTTCATGCTCAATTAGATGCCGTATGTTTGCATCGGATTTGCGTGACAACCATATGGTCCTTTACTTGTAAGATCTGTATGGAATTCAATTGTGCGCACTTCTCAGATAGGATATCCAAATAAAACAATATTGATACTGTCATTAAAGTGTATTCATCATTGACTGTTCATTGTACATCGGTAGTGTGTTATCTCTTAAAACAGTGTTCTGAATATTTAGGTGTTACTAATAACCTTTCCCCCTTTAGCTGCATCAGAATATCATTCATCCTTTGGAATATCATCATTCAACGAGTGTGACATTCGATTTCAAGCTTGTCATTCATAAGACCTATTGGAATCTCGCTCCGCAGATCTGGATATTCCTCGGGAATATCGTTCGGTTGACAGTTCTCTGCTTGGGGGGCAGTGCTGTTATCATCTTCTACAGTTGCTCTACCCACGATACGTCGAACCCGGAACTTCTACCGTTGTATACGTTAGAAATTTTCTAATTAGTAGCATGTAACTTTCAAAACTTAATACTAAAGAAGTTTTGTTCTTCGCCATGTTGACACTCCGTCCTGTGTCTGGCCCTCCCACCCGAGTCATTGCAGTTTCTCCATGGTTGAAAAGCTCACTCACACACTACACTGAGACACTTAGCACTTATTTACAGAGGGGATAGTTTCCTTAGTTGTTTGCAAAATCATTTCGGAATTCCGAAATGTTTCACTAAGGTTCCTCTGTTTCGGACCATTTTTCTACACTGTTATTGACAGTTTAATTTCCGTTATTAACCACCACCACACGTAAAACAAAAGAAGATAGAGTATTTGACGAGTGTTCATTGATGCAGATTTCGCGCAGCAAGACACTCTACCGGAAGTTGTTGCTGGATTCCAGCAACATATTTACACTTCACTTTAACTCAGTTTCCATTCACAATTCACTGTTTTTCATATTGTTTGTATTTCACGTCATTTTTGGGTTTGCTTATGTTCATGTTGTCTATTTTATTGTTTTAGTTCATTTTATTCCACGATGGGATTTCGCACGTATCCCATTTCTCGGACGGTCGGTCTCTCGGATGTCAGGATGGATACTCGTGTAAATGGTGTATCTTGTTGACCCGCAGTCCTCGCCTGCGCTTCCTGTTCTCGGTGGTCTTGTCGATGTTTGTTTTTGCTGATCATTTTATGTACCACTCCTATCCGCGGCCGCCCCCGTAAATGATCTTTTTCCTGTGATATGACAAGATTTTGTTAGGAGGACAACCGCATGTTCAGGTCTTGGCAAAAAATCTGCAGTTTCCATGCCCTTCAGGAGTTGTCGTTCGTATTCTACTAGATGATCAGTTTTGCTATACTATGTGCTAAGGAGTGGCAACCACGTTACAATTGCAGCACATATTGCCTTTCACATGATTCATGTCTTTTAACTTGCTCTTAGATGGTCCGTGTACCGTGAGGAAGTGCATCAGTCTCCAGGTCGATATCCATCCTCTCAGCCACATCCGAAAAGAAAGCATAGAGTCCTCTTTTCTTTGTGCTATTATTCCAAAATTGTTGCCACACACCGGTTATTTCTTCAACTTCGTACAACAAAAAGTGGATGGAATCTTATGAGACGTACAATTGTCAATGCAAGGTATAGTGATCTATGTTTACTGTGAGTTTTATTTATCGCTCTTGGGTCCTTCCAAAATTACAGGTCAAAAACGAACATTGAGAATATTCTACTTTTTGAATTGTGTGGGTTCTTTTGAAAACAAGTTCTGCATTTTTATGGATAAGTATAAACACGTGTTATGCATAGTTATTTTTTTGTTTGGCATTATTATCAAGAATTTGCTAAAAATGCACTTTTGTGAAATTCCTTGTTTCTAGCGAAAGTCAAACCCAGTTCATGTTCGTAGCCATAACTCCTTTTAGAAGCATGGGCGCAAGTTTGTTTTCTGGTTCAGCAACGGAACATACGTAGTTGATTTCATTGAAGGTAAAATTAACGCAATCCCCCACTCACTGTTTGAAAGGTTTCCGTGAGTCATTTGATGTCAAATCATAGCCTTACCCTTTTCGATTTGAACAACATTTTGTGGAGTTGTTAGGGACAAGGTTTCAAATGTACTTGCAAAATATATTCGTCACAGGCCTCCTGGTACGGAAGACATGTCGATGGAAATTTACAATGTTTCTTGGAAACAATATGTTCAAACGTATACTTTCGAAAATTAAAAACTATAGAGGGTCAGGAACTTTTGTTGTAGAGTTCCTAACTCACTTAACTATATTGTAAGAGTCGAAATTGCATACTTAAATTTAAAATTTTAAAAGTTAGTAAATTTTGAAAAACAACGTCGCAAAGATAAATAAGTTTTTTTTCTTTGCCTTTGCTGGCGTTTTCGGAGCATAACTTAACGTTTTCCGTGTTCAAGTTTGACACTGGTAATAGTTGAAGTAAGGTAAAAATCGTTTAAACATTACATTAAAACGTTCACAGATAATATCATAAATTCGAACACTTTTTTTCATTTTAAATATTGCTCTTACCAAACTTTAATACATGCTAAACAGTAACTGTAACACATATGGTAAGGTGGTAAAAATTTGGTAACTTTTCTTAAATTTAGCTACAAAAATATTATGAAGATTACATGAAAACTTACAGGATTATACATCTATGAACTTCTAACAGTAACTGAAAAGCGTTACGTGAAAATATCTGTAGAAGTACATACTATGTTTTAAAAAATATTTTTGGAAGAACTTGTGAAATCAAAATTGTTCAGTTTGTGGTACAATTTCGATAACTGGTGGTACAATTTCGATCACAAGAATTTCCACAAGTAAACTGTTTTCTTGCTCTCACACCCACACGTATTTCGTGAAACCAAGTTTGGCAAAACTGATACTGAATCCAATCACCTTTTTTTAATGACCTTGAGTCTAATTAATTCAAGAAAGAGAAACCGCATTCATCCCCATTATTTCATTATTTCTTAAGTTGTCTTTTGTGGACTACTGGGACTGACGTTGCAGTTAATTTTCCCTCTGCTGCAGCCAATGAAGATGCTGATGGTTCCTCTGCTGATTCGTAGCATTATTTCTTCTTTAATAAAGTTCTTTTGGTTTAATAGTGTTCATCAGATGTCAGAAGATGGGGTAGGATTTTTTTTTTTTTGGCGTTTTGGAAACATTTTCGATTTAAAGGCTCGAAAAACGTCATGTCCAAAGACTGCAGAATGTGAGAACTATGTGGAGTCATTTCAGTGTTATTTTCTCTACAAAATTCAAGGAATTTTAAACTTACGTGTTTATCAAGAACCAGCACAACCTTCCCGTCTGCTTTGAATTTGAAGAAGTATTTAAGTCACATCAAAAATAGTTCCTCATTCATCCACACAGAATGACTGATCTGAACCTCAGATCCCATGGGTAAATGATCCTTAAATTCTGGTAGATTTTTTTTTTTTTTTTTTTTTTGCTTCTGGTTCATTCTGGTACCATTAAATTCTGGTACATTTACTTTGAAATTCACATTCTCTAGTTATCGAAATTTTACTATGCTTTCGAAAATGTACCTATCTGCTACATCGAAGTTGTACAATTCGTAGCACTTTCGTAAGCACCATCTTAATTTGAAAATGCAGTAGATGGTGATACTAGCTTACGTGATGTTTAAAGAAACCCCGCAAATTCCCTGATTGCAGTCATACATTACTAGTAAAAAACAACCTTCTAAAGAACGAACAAAATTATAAAACATAAAGAAAAAGCAACGAATACACTTACCTTCAAGAGAATAGAACATTTCTGAAAGCAACTGGTTCTGAAGAAACAACCAACGTTTACTCCGCAGCAAAGACAATACGCCTGACTTCAACTTGCACATTGCAAAACAGAGGTGCCAGCACTACAAATTGATATATCGCTCTTTTTACGTAGTGCTATCTAAATTGTACCTATTTCGAAAATGTAGCACCTTACCATACTAAATATTCTCTTACAAACTAACCAAGCGCCGAAAAAAATTACTACGACACAGTTTTCCAAAAAATTCAAATTTTCCAAGAAAGAAACAAATTGACTTTTCTCTGCAAAATCCGCGTTTCCTCTTCAGGAGGAAAGTTGACGGAATTTTCTCTCTTTGTTCGTTGCGAAGATAATCGGCATTTGTATACTGTAATTCTCATTGCAAAAAGTGCACACTAACACTTCGCCAAAATTGAACTTGATATGAATCCGTGTGAGCTTTATCTGAACACTCGGAAAAAATGTGAGCTCTTTGTGTGATCAATGTGTTCCTTTGTTTGCTTGTAGTCCATGATGGACATTATACCGTGCAAATTTATCTCATATTAACGAAAGTTCACTTCAACTCAAAACTCATTTTCAGTGTCTTTGCCATAACTACTTGACTTTAGTTCACCTTAAATGAACTCTTTATGCATAAATTGGGTGTCAGTATACCAAAAGTTCATATGTTATTAACTTAAAACTTGGTGTACATACTGTGCCATAAAAGTGCAGTTTAATTTTCAGTGTTACATCAACATATCTTTGGGACGAAGAGGTTTACAAAGAAAATATATTCCTGGTACACAAAAAACCTTGTTCTTAATAATTCCACAAAATGTCTTTCAAATCAGAAAGTGATTTTGGGACGCCAGCATAGAATATTCAAGGTACGGTAATATAGAGTATGGTCACTTTGTACGCCAACGTTTCGTGCTGCCTCTGATAGTATCGATGAGCTCAATGGGTAGCAATAACTATCGCTCTTGCAAAGCTCTTGTAAAACCGAGGTCATGTGGAACAATTTTCGTAGATCATCTCACTTATGCGCAATTGGATTGGTGTCCGGGACTCTGTCTGACCATCGTTTCGAACAATAGACTTCTTTTGAGCATATTGCTCTACTAATGCTGTGGAGACAGATGCTATATTCTTTAAGAATTTATGTAAGGTTAATTACATCTGAATAAGTGACAACATAGAGTTCAGTACAAAATCGTTATGCTGTCAACCAGTTACAATTCCTCTGAATTGAAGATGAAAGACTTGGAGGCCTGTACGAGTTAACGTACACCTAATGAGGTTCCACCCCAAATCGTCTCACTATCTCCACTATATGTATAATTTTCCCATGTATTATAGGAATAGTAACATTTCCATCTCTGCTTTTCTCCAGATGAGTGCACGCCTATTATAGTTGTGCAACGAAAATCAAAACTTGTTCGGTAAGTGTAGTGCCCTCTATTTCATTTTTTCCCATGTAAAGTGAAGTCTCTACCAGTACAAACGTTCCTTGTTGTGAAGGTGGTAGGCGTTGTGATGAACGCCAGACATAAACATTTTCGTGAAATCTTCTTGTGTATTGTGAAAACGGACATCATCCTTCCCTTAACCGTACGATTATAGCAACTGGATCCGGACAGCAAGCGAAGATATGCACGTAGGCCCAGGATCTTTCTTGATTTTTCCATCGAGAAGATAATTGTCTTTTCGAATAAACTCTACAATCTAAGCCAATGGACTGAGAACTCCCGTTTATCCGAATCGGAAGAACTCTTGCTTTTCTGTATTCGTGGTCTTGGATTCAGATCATGGGGTGCCCAATGAACAGAGCAGTTGGGAGTCTAACAAGAACTGTAGGTCACATTTTTAGAAGCTTACATGATCGTTTAGTACTGTATGTTCCGCATGTTGTTGTTATTCAATACTAGAGTGGTTAGTGTTGTGGCCCGGTTTCGGATGAGGCAAATCAGGGTAATTGCTGCCTAAATGCTTTATGAAATAAGGATCTACATGGCCACTGAAGAGAGAAAGCTACACCAAGAAGTTGTCACGAAGACAAGTGTCTAAATGTCTTTAGTCAACTTCGGGAACCCGTACCGATTACCTCGTCTGAGAATTGTGAATAGTTTTCATTGCCTCTTTTCAGAAGGACTTTCCGGGAGAATAAGAGGAAGAGGCATTTTCCTAATCCCAATTTCCATCAACAATCATTTGAATCAATTTCCTTATCTTTGAGGATCATGTGGTAGATCTTAGAATATTAGAACGGAAATGGAACGGAGGTAAGATAACCTTAGATAAAGGTTCAAATGATATAAATTACAAACTCATAAATACGTTTTTAACACAAACGCGATTACCTCACAATATTAAAGAGACTAGACAATCACATACCTTTAAAAAACAATATACAAGTACTAATTACCGTCAAAATTAAAGCTTGATTTAGGAATACAAATTATCATGAATTCTGACAGATCTGGAATGATTTTCGTGTATTCCGACAATCTAACACCATGGAAACATACCTGTGTGAAACGACAGGTGTATCGATATGCAGATGGAGAAATGGAGATATCAAAACTCTGGTATTATCGCTCAAGTATGTAAATCGACGTTCTTCTTCTATTATCGTCTCTCTTCCGAACACTAACAATCACTAATTTAGAACTGCCATCTCAAACAAAGTATCTATGGATGTCTATTTAAAATACTAATGTTTTCTACATTCTAAAAAATACATTCAGTTTATTATTATTAAAAGTTAATATATTTTTTTCTGTTTGTATCATTACAGGTATGCTATTACGGCAGAATCTAATCCAAGTTGTAGGTGTACGTATGTAAAGATGCATGTTTCATTTTATTTTCTTTCTTTGTTTATTCTTTTATTTGTTTATTACTTAAGATAATTGAATGAACTGTGTGAGATAGTATCGTTAGTATCTACTATTGTAAATGGAAAGGGTATAGTGACGTCTATAGCCTGAAGAACACAACAGTAGCTTGCAACGTGAGAAATTCTCTAAAATGTTTTAAATTGTGAGTCCCTTATTACGTAAATCTTAACATATAATAGAATATAGGGAAATAATTGCCTATTTTTCTCTGAAATTTCCTTATTATTGCAAGTCATTCGTCATCTTATTATTATTATTGTGATTACAAGGATATCCTTTTTCAAAGAATATATCTTCCTTATTGCACGTATAAAACTATTCCCTTTATATTTAACTTTACAAAATCGAAGAATATTAATAAAAATAAATGAATCTTTCAAAATTGCAATGTTTAACTATGTTTAAGTTGGTCCTGAAGGAGCATATTATTAGCGCCATCATATGCATGTCAGTGAAGTGGGTAAGATATACAGATTATACTGTCAGTCTGTCCGTATCCTTAGATCTCAGTAACTACAAGTCAGACAGAGATAAAGCCTCACCACCTTTGGATTCCTCATTATCTGAAACGATGGGAAAACTATGAACTTAACTCTCCAAGTCGCATGTTCTTTACAATCGCTTTGCGGTTTCCGTTTGTTCCCTGCCTAGATCGCAGTAACTACAAGTCAGAGTCACATACCGTTGGATTCCTCATGGTTTGAAACGGTGCCGTAAAGTATGACTTTTCCCATAAAAACTGGGACGTCCCTTTTAGTAGCTTAACATTCTCTGTGTCCTCTTCTAGATCTCAGTAACTACAGATCACACAGATATGACCCACACTTCGTTGGATGCCTTATGGTCTGAAAGGGTGGGGTAAAGTTGTCCACCTAGATCCCATTAACTATGTCAGACAGAAATGAGCCATACAGCGTTATGTTTTCGAGATCTCCAAGGGTGGGGAAATCTATGATTTTGACTATTTTTGGGATTGTTTATAAAACCATTACTTAGTTTATTTATCTATTTAGTTTGACGATCCTGAGAATTTATCACAGTCTAAAAGTTCACCACCAGCTTTGCTTTTTGCGATCCCTTAAAACTAAAACGCCTGAGATTCGCTCTGCTAATGTACTTGCATATTAAACTTTTATTATTCGTAGAATTATTTGGCCTATAGTTTATGTACGTATATTGTTCCTTAAATAGTTATAATAATTTTTATGGTCTCGATATATTTATAATTATATTATTATTCCTGCATTGTATGTATTTATATTCATTTATTTGGGTGGTCTAAAGGTCTATCAGTAAGGACATTAGAATGGGAGCGTCTTATTTCATTTTAAGCACCTAGGACACGAGAAAGAAAATTCAAATCTGGAATTACACAATGAACTCACAAGTTCAGTTCCCATTTTTACAGGAGTATCTAAGTGTACTAAATTCATTAAACAAACATTATCTTATTTTATATTCTCAATGTCCTTACCAAATACATTTGAATAATGTCTCAATTTGAACTCATTAGTTAAAACTCACCCAAAACCACCAAGCATACAAAATTCCTTTGATTTGTAATTACGAACGGGTAATCAATATGTTCTTGGCAGGTATTTAATTGATATAGTTTCGTATTGACATAAATGTGTGCATTTGATACAATTTTAAAGCCATGTACACGTATAGGCTTAGCTTCGCCTGGAATATCTTGTAGTAAAAATTGGCCACATTGATAAAGAATTTATAACCTATTAATTGATCTTTATTCAGCGGGCTTCCTTCATAAATTTGGTGATGATAGACCGATTTTTTGCGAATTCGACATTAGATTCTGTGGGTTCTTTGGCCAGAAGGCAGGAAATCTAAGGCGCGTCCGTCCGTCCGGTTTCCTAAAAATATTTGAAGTTAAGCCGGAATTGTCTGCCTACGTTAAATAATTGATACCTTCCCTTTAAGAGTTATAAGAAACGAGCTCCCAAAATTACAGATTATAATCAAATTAGAAAAAATATTTTTAAAAAAATAATTTGGTGAATTTTTCAACTTAATCATTCCATTCAAAGCACGAAGTCTTTAATCAAACATTCAAACTACATTGAGTATTTTTAGACAGGCATAGAATAGAAGATCAGAACAAAAAGTTAAGCTGCTTAAAATTAATATTAAACACTTTCCAGAAATTATTATTATTCGAAAAAAATCACGCAAGTTTAGAACCAAACTATAAACTATTCAAAACCAACAAATTAAATTCCGAAAATGACTTGTGCGGATTTAGGACGGACTTTATGTGAAAGAGCTTATACATAATTAAAATAATTATTCGTTGCACAACGAAATAGAAAATGTATAATTAATATTCCCAAATTTTCAAAAAGACAGTTAATATGTTAGTTATGTATCAAAATTTAATTGAAGACATTTTTTTTACAAAAACGATAGTCAAAATTCGTTGTCTTTTTTTAAAAATATTTATCGTTTTCATTTTTTATAATTTCAATCTGATTTTGACAATAGTATAGATTTACCTCTTGTAAAATAAAATAGTGCTACATTTGATATTGTTACTGAACTCAGTTTCTGAATTAAAGGGGAAATAGAAGTGGTATCTGCTGTTTTTGTGAGAATAGCTACTTATTGTGCGTTAAGAGGAAAACGTATGTTAGATCTGTTAAGATAATATTCATGAATGAAGCCACCTGGCACTGCTAACAACAGAAATATTTTACACTAAAAATCTAAGAGTCTACTGACAAGAAACAAATATGAATTTATGCATCTACAGCAATAGTACCGTCTTCTTCATCAATGTCAGTATCATGACTTGTATTGTCTGAAAATAAAGCTTCATAAAAGGCTGCATTTTTCCATCTACGGTATGAGGTATTTAGACAGCAGGAGTACATCTTATTTTGGAGTTGAATGGTGGTTTCAGATCTGTTTTTGATGGCCATATCCGTTTATTTCATCCTAATGCCACTGTAAGTATGCCTTAACTCGAGTTTATGAAGCTCGTGAGGAATTCGTAACTTTTTGACTTCTTTGAGACACAAATTTGGGTTTCTGGAAACTAAGAAGTAGGGAGCAACATACGTCACTGAGTACGTCAGGGAAGTGATGTTTAATGTTCACAACGTCAAATAGTTGAAGAGTTATTCTCCCTTCACTTTCTTTTTCTTAATACCATCTTTCCTCTGTTTTTTCTTTCACTTCTTTCCACTCTGGTTTTTTACGCTAACACTATCCATAAAGTCTCTGTTTTTGTGGAAATCGGTAGGGAACTATAATTTTTCAGGTCTACGAAATTGTAACCAATGCACTTTTTGTTAAACCTGTTGAACCACTGAGTAGAGATTGTGCCGGGGCAAAGTACTTGACAAGTTTGGATACGTCATCGGTACAGTGGCTAATCGCCCACCGTGTAAAATTGTTGAAAATAAGTACAAGAGTCACCTCTTCCCTATCCGTGCGCAGATACAAAGGAACTCAAAAACAAATACTGAAAAAACAAAATTCGGGTTTGATCCCCGATTTCCACACTAAAACCATCTGTCGTTAATAATAATCATACGTTACTTTGATAGAGTGTTACCAACTGGGCTTTAGCAGCAAAAATTAATACTTTTCCAGTGACTGATTTATTTGTAACAAAAATGTGCAGATAAAACAACACAAATTCAACTAATGAAGTTCCAGTACATACCATAACCAATATAATAACATAACTCACCAGTGAATAAGCTTACCATAAAATTATTCTCTATAAAAGAATACGTCTATTTTCTGACTTATTTCAACAAAATTGTCGATAAGTTTCATTCATGGACGTAAGAATATAATAGGACTAGTAACAAGCAATTCACTCAATGTTATAAAAATGGGACGGCTGAAAGTGCAGTTTGTCATTCCAACATGGCGGATCGCGCATACTTCTTGGAAAGGAAGCAGACGATATTGTGAATATGCAAATATATTTTAATTATCTAAATTTGTCCTTAACTACTAATTACTATAAAATAAGTGTTATTGCAACACACTTCCTTCTCAAGAGCAGTGATAATTCAAATCTTGAAACCTGATATTATTTCACTATTATTATTAAAGAAAAAACTTAAATATTGCTTACCTGTTTATCCTCACACGTACTTCTTCGTCTGCTTCATCAGACGTAACATTCACATACCTTAAATTATTTCCTATAAATTAAAAAACTGTAATTAAAAGTGGCTCAATTAACATTACTTCTTATGGACAGTTGTTGCAATGATTTGGCAAATTCAACATGGCGGCAAGGCGCACTTCCGGCCCATAAATTTTTGCTTGTTACTAGTCCTTTCGTCCATGGTTTCATTGACCTAAAAACCAGCTGTTTCTATGTTCTATGCGACCAACGAGGTTCACACCAAATTGTCAGTAATTTCAAGTGACTAATAAGATTCACTGTATATTGCCAGTAGTAATTATCTTTAACTTTACCAGGTCTAGTGAACACAATAGTGTAAGAAAAGTTATATTCAAGTTGGCTTGACACAGAAAATAACCCCCGTGAATAATCTTCAAGACAGAAAGCAACACTACAGCAGCTACGAGATCCGGGGAATTTTGTGTCAAAAGAATACTTCCAAAAATAGATTGCCCCTGTTTTGGATCTAGCCTGCGATTTATCGCAATCCCTAAGGTACATAAAACTAATTGTGCTGATAAAGGAAGTTGATGGATTTTGAAAACCATGTGACTGCAAGGTCACAAAATCTGGACAAATCGTAGACAAATTTGTAGTCCTCACATTCACTCTTGAATGAAACCCACGAAGAAAAAAAATATCAAAAGTTGAAGACATACAAATCAATAAGTGAAAGCGAACATTTTGCTTCGCGTGACCTAGCATGAAATTCCGTGCAACTCAAGGCACACAAAATGGCGAATGGCAGTTTCTAGTCCCGTTCGGTCCGAATTCATTTCGCATCGACTCGAATCTAAAAGTATATTACAACTAGGATAACTACATCTTAATGTCTATCACATATAAACTATCACTTCTACATTACCAAATACATATCACAGGCGTTCTTGGCGAATATCACAAAATATATTCATTATAGAAAAACTACAGTAAAGAATATTATATATTGCTGCACCTACTAGACAAATTGATCTGGCGCTAAAAGGCGAGGTGTTTCCTAAGATGGCCATACAGTGGCAGCACAAGTACTTTTAGTGGCGCGCAAACAAATGACAAACAAACAGCGTAACTTAAGCGCCACAAATTAATTGAACTGAAAATTACGTTAAAAGATTAACTTCCTGATTTCAGGTACAAAAATATATCAAAATGGAAACATTTTGACTACTGTTGTATTTGTAAAAACTCTTTAATTAAAAAACATATTATTTGAGATACAACCCAGGAACACGAGACAGGGGTGCCTTCCAAATTGGAGGTTTAAAGTTGTAGGAATTCTCTCATATTGGGGATAGAAGTATGCAATCAATTGAGGCGAAGGAGGGGATAAGGGCCTTACTGCAAAAACTGAGTTTTGCTGAAAACGGCAAAAACTTCTAGTCCCTCCATTTCTCAGGTGTAACATTATTTTTTTTGCTTCATGACGTAAAGAAATTGATTCTCTCTCTGTCCAATAAACTGCAATACCTTATTGTTAGTTGTTACTGTGTTAGGAATCTTTTTGTATTTGTAGTTAGTCCCTTATTCCATAAACTTTTAGAATGTACATGTAAGTTAGGCCTATTTTACTGAAGGCAATATTCCAAGTTTTCAAACATCGTTTAACTGTGCATCTTACCTGTATACAATAAGCCCACTTGCTGAAATACTTCACTAATATTAAAAGACACAAAAGCAACATTTGACAAAGAAAGACACAACTATTTACATTAAAACAGAAATGTTTTTATTATAGCAAGATTAATACAGAAAAAAGTACAGTTATGGACATCAGAACAGAAAATGCTTGTAATATGACAATAATAATATTAAAATACGCAATTAGGTACGTCTGAAAAAATAATAGAAAAGGCTTTTAGTACCACAATAATATTACTTATCACTCCGTGCTAAATGAACATTCGCATTCACCATGCTGGGCACCTATAACTGAGGAGTTCAAGACATCCGACAAAACTAAACAATCATTTTCATGGGAAATATACTTTAAAAGTCTATGCATATCTTTTATTTTTACCTGCGTTATTTTTGGTTTAGCGACTTGCTTAAGGTTCAAGTCGGAAGGGATGTACACCCGTTTTCGTAAAAGTGGATAATCAAACTTCTTGTAAACTTCGACGTAAGATCATAAAGCTTCAATAATCTTCCCTAAAACACATGGGCATATTTATGTGGGGCTTTGGCCCCCAGTAACTTCAGTATGACTTTAAATGTTTCATTCTAAACAATAGCTTTTAAAGTAATTGCTCCCCCAGGATCTCTCTCATAAATCCGCCCATGTTGAAATATTAATACGGCAGTAACTCTGCAACCTGAACTTTTCTCCTCTGCATTTCGGTATATTCGCAAAAACTACTCCAAGCACACTGTACCAGTCCCTTATTTTTGCCCCCTGCAGGTACAAGAAGAAATCGCCCACCCTTACGCTCTTATGCTGCTAGAATCTCCACATACCTCTCGACACTTGCAATACATTGTTCTCTCTTCACCTTCTCTGAATATATGCTAAAGTTTCGATCGCAGTGACACTAGAAGTGAGTGCCATCTGACTGGAAATACATAGTCCATTGATATATTCCACTTTGCTAATTACCACGAGAGAAACTTTAGATCTGCGAAGTTTATGTTGTAAGGTTATTCCCCACCTGAGAGGAGAGCCTCAGTTCTTTATACTGGGACCTGAGGATGTAGCATTAAAGAAATAAAGACCGAGAGGTTTTCAGAAACATTGGTTTAGTTTCATATTGGTAAGGAAGCTACAACCTTAGCGCTTAGACTCACCAGACGGACTCGACGATGTCGTATTGGCTGCTAACAGCTGTCAGCCTGTTCACTGATGTATACGTAATAATAAATTGCTTAAACGAGCTCAGTTCTCTGACTGACTGTCTCTTGGTGTCTGTTGTATCTTGTTTGTTCGTTTTTTCCCATTTCAGGTGACAGAGGCACCTAGGAAATTTTACGGGGCAGCAGACTTCGAGGGGAAAGTGATGGCCCGTGGAATTTGAAGTGACTTGTCATTTCGACATGTCTGTCCGGAAAAGCCTTTGCACTGTAATCAAGAATAATATTCACTCTGTTACATAAATTGTTATACAACAGGAGTTGTGAACTACCTGTTTGTTTAGATTCGTGCATTCTTCGCTGTCGTTTGTAATACTGTTTATGCAGAATACTTACGTAAAGAATAACACTGTCACAGTTTACGTATTGAGGTAAATGACCTTTGGATGTAGTGGCACAATACTTATATGTGTCTTTAATACGAAATATACCAGGGTTCCTGGTTCGAGAAGCTTGGGAGACGTTACATGACCCCCGTAAAGATAGAATGTGGTGCGTACTAAAGTACGGACGAAATTCGTCGGGCATCATATAATGTTTGTAGACATCCACCACATCACACTAATATAGCACCGTCACCTGTTGTCACAAACAAACACACAAAAGAGAGGAGATAATAAACGTATCGTTGTTGCTTCTGACACCACTTTGCCATTAGAAAAAAATAATATTGCACAATAAATATCGTTAACACTTTTCACCACAATTAAAAATAATAATAATAATACAGTTAGTTCTTCACTAAAGAAGTCTGGATAACTTGATGATAAAGTAGTGGGAGGGATATACAGAAGATGCTAGTCGTCCAGGGTTGTGGAAGGACTGTGATGATCTGGTTCCATTGAACGTGATGTAGTGTATTCTTCCAACTGCATACTGCAAATATCCTTATATTCATTGGGATGAGGTGAGTTTGTCCCTTCTTTAAAGATGAGGTTAGAGCTTCAACGGTTGTCTGGTGGATATTATTGGCTTGGAAATAGTCTTATGTGAGATTGAGAATAACGCTTTTATAGGATGATAGACCTATAATCCTATTAAAGATTGACCTCATTGTCTTTTAGAAATGTCGACAAGAGAGAAAATGGGTGGTTGTTGAAATGCCTTTTGTGATGCATCGGGCTCTGGGATGTCGATAGAGGTTTATTTCTTTGCTTGTATAGAAAGTGTTGGAGGAGTATTAGAAGGTGGCCCCGTTGCCGAAAAAATAACTTTGTTTGAAAATGCTTCCTTGTTATGCAAAGGTAAAGAAGTAGGTGTTTATATAAATGAGAATTAAAGTCAATAGAGTTGACAGAAGGAATTTCGTAAACATGATAATCGGTCGTAGAAAGATTAAGCGAAGGAATAGGGTTGAAAGCTATATCTACATGTTTAATTTGAGATATATGTTTTTTTGTTCTTGTACCTTAATAGTCTACAATTCTTTGTAAATAGAAAGGCTAGAATAACTAAAGAAATACTTGCTAAGCTTATAGCCAAGGTCATCAATACGATTTTTGACACCATTCTCTGAAATTAATAGAGATGAAAAAACCTAATGACTATTGTGTTCTAATGCCTTTATTCTTTTGTACATAATGTAAAAAGTACAGCTTAAGGCTATTGCTAGTAAAAGAAATAATACTACAACAACTATAATAATTAGTAAATTAGTGTAAGAAGAGTCAAATTCTAAAAGTTTAATATGCTTATTTTCTAGGTGTGCTGTTAATTTATCTAATTGTTGGATGGTAGGGTTTTCTACTAATAGTGGTAAAATTTCTGAATTGTTTGTAATGTAAGTTAAGTAATACGTCGCAGTTCGAATTTGTAGTTTGGATGACAATATCATATCCTTAAAAATGATATGCTCGAATTAGTAGTAATGGAAAAATACTGAGCAATTGCTAGTATACTCGTAAGTTTACTATGGAGATGCCTCTCTCAGATTTGTAGGTACTATGGAAAGGGACTAATGAAAGAATACCAGCATCGGTATACTTATATATTTATATATACACGGTATAAATTGTGTTTGTATCGAAGGTTTGCAGTTGGCATGAGGTAAATGTGTTATTGTGGATTATTTCTGTTAAACAGGTGGCCTTTTGAGAATTACGGAAACTATGTGGTCTTCAGATATAAAGGAAACTTTCAAACGTACAAAATTTTCCTTCGACTTCAAGAAATTCGTTGCCTGATGTAAATACAAAACGGGGGAGGGAAAGAGAAGTTTGTGTCTTATGATATAGGAATCCCAGATTTACTACATCGTGCAGTGGTGCTATTGATTCTGGTTTTATTATATGTATTTGGATCAAAATATCAACATTTTTGGTGATGAAATTAAAAGAAACAAGGAAAGTTTTCGAGACAGTATACAAAAAACCTAAATCGTGTCCCTGTGAAGTTCATGATCTGATACAAGTTTCAAGGCTTGATTCTCTGCTAATACTTGCGGGAAAAGTTTATTTGTAGAGACATGTGACATGAATAACTTGATTTCGCTCTGCGCGAGATAGTGTCCATAAAGGGCCGTACGTTTGCATGTTTCCTGTGCCGTCACAAAAACTTTAGAACTTTAGTTTGCATTCTTAAGAATGCATTTTTAACTTGAAGGACCACATTTTTGACGATTTTGATTTCTTGACCGAGACTATCTCACAGACTATCTCTCAATTTCATTAGTTAATAGGTTTTCATGCCATATTAGCTGCTATACGGCTAAGAGTCTTTGTTGAAATAAATTAGTGAGGGACAAGCCGAAGGGTCCGATACCAACTAAAATGATAGGAAGTTTCTTTTGGAGCGTGTGTTATTTACACAAAAAATGGTTTGAGTGGCTTATATTTTGAAGTGACGGAACCGTATCCTCAATATTTCGAAAGAAGATTTGCTCACAGTTCTTGATTTCAAGTCTGATTTCATTATATTCAACACAGTTTTCCTTGGATGGATGTCATTTGAAGATTCAATCTCGATCTGACGGCGATATACACGTCGGTGTGAGAGTTCACCGCTAATCATTTATTTGTCAAAGTGACTCCAACTTCTGGTAAGACAATTTCATGTCATTGATTAGGAGTAAATGCTATGGACCTTGCCGGTACTAGTATGGATACGACTATTATAAATATGTAGTCCATATTGTTTCTTTTACTCTAGAAGAGAAAAAAGAGAAAAGCGTGTCTTAGCATTTATTGACTGATTACTCTATTGTGTCTATAATGTTGCTTAAAATATAACATCTTAATAATTAGAATAAACTTAATATATATAAAATGTAAGTAAAAGGTCTCCTGATAGCCATAAATATTGTCGTTAAAATTTCTATAGATTACCTTAATACTACAACATACTCATTCATAATTGTCGTGATGGCATATTGCGCTATCGTCGGCCATCCGCTTGCACTTATGCTACGTGAGAGTAATCTCAGAAGTATCACATTACTATCCACCTTGATGCTTTTAATGTGGATGCATCTCTTGTAGTTTGGCATCATAGAATAATTGATTTCAATACTGTGGAGAAGCTCATAGTGATCGACGAGAAGTTCGCTAAATTACAGTCTCGCCATCAGTGTGACGATACCTATTTTCGTGAGCTATTTCCCATTGATAGTGAAAACCCAGCTCGAGAATATTTCGTACATCGCGACATAAGTGTAAGTCCAGTGCGAGCGGGGCTAAAAATTTTCTTCGATTGGCTGTTAAAAGTATAGATGATTTTGTGGAAGAAAATCTAAATCTGCCTCGAATGGAATACAGATAATGGGTGGAGGCATTCAATGGGTTCTTCATTAAGGTAAATCTATCCCATAAGATTCTGCATCTACTTATAAAGAAATATTTTTATCCTCCTTCTTCAAGTTTATGCGTTAAAAGCTTGTGTTTCATTGCTTGTGTCTTTCATAAACTGTGTTACCTTGTGACACAAGATAAAGATATATATTTTAACGTATATCAGCGAATGTTTTGATCTTGTTCTAGTGACCTATTATAGAAAGAAATTCTCTAATTTTTCTAAATAAGCTCAGCATTTTCTCTTGTATTGAAAAAAGAGTTACAGCAATAGGTAGTGATTTCGTTGCCTGCAACGTAATACGTACAACGAAGCTATACGTAACAATGCTGATAGAACGTTAAAAGAAATGGGAGATATATCATTGTTGTTGGAGTATGTTAAATAAGATACCAAATTTGGAGCGTATAAACAAATGTACATATTGAAGTGATGTTGTACAGTAAAGGATTTCGACGTAAATAACATTCTGATTTAAAATATCTCTAATGTAAAATATATTTTCTCCAAAAATGAGGGGTTCTTTAAAGTTAAAAAGATTCTTCTAGTTAAATCGACAAATGATTTGAAAAAGGGGGGAAATTATGGGAAGCATGGGCATTTCCTCCTATACTTGGTCAAATCAGTACCTCATTAATCGGAGATAACTCGATTGGCATTCAAATCACTACTCGAAAGAACTAAAGCAATTCAAAAAACTAAAAATAAATAAAACACGTAAACAGTTGGAAATAGAACCTTGCTAAATCATTTTTAAAGGGTGGATGAGATAAATTGTTGATTACTTATCTGATGCTGTTTGTTCTAGACCAAATTGCTCTAAAAACTGTCTTCGTAATACCTCTGAATAGCGATCTTCTGTAATCCAATTACTTCGTTTGACCTTTATTTTTATTTGATAAGCGTTATTGTGAAGCATCTTTAAAATAAAGCCTGTTCCTTGTAAGGGGGAAGTAAATGCCTTAGCATTCTTCTTACTCTTACTCATACCCTTCTTAAAAGTAGGGTAGTACACGAGAACCTGTTGACCAATTTCATATGCATATTGTCGGTGCTTCTTGTCATACAATTTGTTGTGTCTCATGATCGTGATGAAGGTTCTTTCCTACCAACTGTCGTGCGTATTGCATACCTCGAAGACGATTAATATTGTCTGGTATTTCGCAAACCATGTCAAATGTACTATCTGCGATATCTCTCGGTTGAAATCGAAAGGCTATGTAGTGGGCACGGGATCCCATAGAACGCCTTATACTTTGGTTTATACTGAAAATGTATTCATCAAGGTGAATATCCCAAGTACGGTGATCATTGTCATATTCTGACATTCAAATTTTACTCATTGTTTCTAATAGGCTATGAGTGGATTCAATAATGCCAATTGAGCTGTGTTGATATGCTAAACATTTGTATGGAGTTACTCCCATTATATTCCATAACTCATTGTAATGAGCACTGCGGAAAGACATCTCACGGGCACTCGTCAAAACCAAAGGTATTCCAAAACGAAGTATTATTTCCTTGCAGATAAAATTGCAAACTGTTTTTCAGAAATATCAGGTACTCCCTCAGATATTAAGTAGCGGCTACCTTGGCAATTAGCTGACAAAATATTTTTCTTTTTGTTATCTGACTCCGGATATGGTCCGGACGAGTCTATTTGGTATGATGTACCTTCAGGTGTTCTAACTCGCCCTGTGGCAGCTCAGTAGCAACTTTATTCATCTTACACACAACACACTGATTAATTCCAGCTGAAATATACTGCTTCATATTCTTAAAGTAATACTTTCTGGAAACTGACAAAAAAGTTTTCCTGTGCCCTAAATGGTTGGCTGCCCGTGTGCAAGGGATGGATTCAAACTCATACTTCAATCTTTCAGGAATATAAAGATGTTTGGTATTGCGTTTGTTGTTATTTTTCGGGTGTGTTCTGTATAGAATATAACCAACTAATTTAAAGTATTTGCTATCGCTCAAGATCTTGCCATCGGTTTGCTGCTGAGTGTTCTCCAGGGTGTCTATGATTTTTCCAAAAAAAGGATATTGCCTCTGAGCGGATTTATTGTTTGAGTTTTGAAATAAAATGCCAATAAACTGTGGGCTTTCTTTTGGTTCGTTTCCTTCGTCCTGTAAATTTTGAGTAACCTCATTGCATACATTTCTTCGAGTATTTTCGTTACTTCATCCTTGTTTTTTCCTTAATTTTCTATAGGATATATTTTATGTTGCATTTCTGCCAAACTGCAGGTGTCATCTTCCAAGTGAGGATCAGGGTTGTCCATAGTTCTCGAGAAAATATCAATCCCGCTCTGATCTGTGGGGCAGTGCAGTAGCGTGAAGTCAGTTATACTTCCCTAGGGATGTAAACCTTTCCGTAAGAATCTTTCGGAATTTTGGTCTTACTGAAACATATATTGTCAGTAAATAATTTAAAATCCATGATTTCACGGTCTTAAGTATCTCGTCTCTTCTCACTTTGCTAACATCTACGGCTACAAATACCAAGGACCTTCCAATGGTTCGTTATGGGGTCCTGTTGGAAATGGGGCCCTCTATTTTGTCTTTGGAGGCATCAGAATAAATTCCTCTGGGGTCCCCAGGGTTATATTGTACCATGGTCAGAGAATTAACTAGTGCTTCTTTAAGGCTATAAATAAGTCTTTCGTCGTGACACGACAACCATGTTGTTGTGCTTTGGTTACGTGCGGCCTTAAAAGAGTTCGAACTTCGACCTCGTAATATCAGAGGATGACCTCACAGACAAATCTCTCTTCTGGGAGCACGACTTCTCTGGATTTGGCTCAGAGACAGAATGATATAACTCATATATCCTCTGAAGACATAAGAATAATATTATTCAATAAATGTCCAGCTTACAATGCCTATCGGGCGCCAGTCAAATCTACTACAAATTTGATATTCAAATTTATTCCCAGATCCCGACTGATATACAATCCGCACAACACATCACATAGAATACATAACGGGAGCCAGATACCTGCCTAGCAGATACATAAATTACGGTTCGGCTGCGGTGGAGTAGGATACAAACTTAACAGTGCTCTAAATAATATAAATCAAAACAATGCTGCTCAAGTTAGAATCAACGTGCTTTATAAAGGTGAGGTTTTAGGATCAAGCTCTTATTGTGAATGATTCACAAGTATTTTCTGAGAAAGATTAATAGTATTTTATTTCTGAAATCCTTGCTTGCTCTAATTTTCTGATCAAATTCATCTAACGAAGATTCTCGAGTGCTCCAATTAATCTTGTCTTTAAACCCACCCAAAAAACCCATACCGCCTCCCCCCAACCATGTGTAGAGCGGTAGTAGCTTTACCAGGATAATCGTCTATCCAAGAGTCGGTAGTAGACTCTTGGCCAAATTGAGAACAATAGTTCTTAGAATTTCCTCTAAAAGAGAGCCGGTAATGAGCTCTCTTCGCTTACCTATGAATTTAAATATGGTGCTTTGATCAAATCTGTCTGCTCCCTTTCGGTCTGGTTGCGGACCTGGACTCACTTCGTTGAACGCACAGTTTTGAGCAGAGCACTCACAAATTTTTACAAATGACCAATCCGACAGCTTCCCTAGCTATTCCTATCTTAAAAAAATCTTCACATCAATTTCTCAAAGCAAAACTCAATCTTGTTCGTAATATGCGTTTAAATAATTAGTACGTCCCCTAATATTCTCTCAAGCTCCTACATGGCGGATGGATTTGGAGTGACATTTACTAAATTTAATTTATACCCAGGCAAAGATCATCGATTCGGTAAGAATCGACTTTAACAAAGGACTCAGGGACTCGAGAGGCGGCAGTAGTCTCCCTTTCTAATTCTCCCAAATTAATTCCCAACCTTAAAAAAACTCATCAGAGAAAACGATCAATACAATTTCAGAGAAATACCCTTGCGCTGCACAGATTCATATCTAGTTCCGTATCACCTACTTTCGAGGGGGGATTTTTGGAGTGTAAGTTACTAAATTTAAAGATATTCCCCAGCAACGTTGTCGATCGGTAAGAATCGACTTTAGCGAAGGACTCAGGGACTCCCGAGGCGGCAGTAGCCTCCCTTTCTAATACTCCCAATATTAGTTCCCCTCAAAATTAAAATCTGGCAGAATTCCGGGACGGTCGCGGCAGCAAAACTTAGTATGTCCCAACAAATAATACACAAATTATTGAATTCCCGTATTCGCATCAAATCAGAATCCGGACATCACGAAAGAATTAAAACCGAATCAAACGGGAATCGAACCCAGAGCCAGTGAGTCCCTCCAAAATCTTAGCAGTAATGTTCATACTATACCTCTACTGCATGTCCGCCGTATTCTCTATTTCCGAGAATTTCCATCACGGCTGCTCACTGGTCTCGGGCAACGGCCCCTGATGCTGCTCGTCCGAAGACAAAATTTACTCTGAGAACTGCGACCTCCCCCACAACCGATTTAAAGCTTATATAGTTCCCTGACGCAAACATCCCACTGACCTGCTGGCTACCAAAGGAGAGGATATAAAGGTAGCTCAGCCAACAACAAAAAACGGCTTAAAAATAGCTATTCACTCCCTCAGACTTTTTTGTACTATGAAAAAAAGAAGAAAGAATATAAAGAATCTGGCCGAGGAGAAATCCTCTGGCTCCCTGCTCTTTTCGACTTTCTCCTGGTTCAGCTGAAATATACTTTGGAAAGTATATACAAATATTTTAAATTATTACAAAAACTGAGTACACAAGAATTTGAATATAGAGTAACAAAATATTAACATGATTAACCTAAATATGTCCCGGCCGGGCATTTTTCTAAAATACCATTTACCTTATTAGCATATATGCATAACAATATAATTAGTAATATATTACAAGTTAAATGAATTACTACAGTACATATAATTTATTTACACATTTGTAGATGGGAATAGGGAGTTGTGATACACAGTGCCAGAACAATGTATAGCGTTTTCCCATTGTAGTTTATGCCAAGAATGGTGTCATTAAAGTTGCGAAGTTTAGGATTTGTCTGGGAGCAAAGTTACACAGTCTAATATACTTGCGAAGTGATTTCACGTCTCGTGGTGCATTAAAATTGTCTATGGTTGAGCGTATCTTCTTGGAGATTGTTATACCTTCCTGAGAGATATCGAAACCGAACATGTCCAAGTTCGAATAAAAGTATCTTGTTTTACGAATTGACGAACGGATGCTAAGTTTTCAGATTTTCTGAAATAATTGTTTGAATGTCTCAAACAGCTTTGAAAAGTAATTTCCGCTTAACGTAAGGTCGTCAGCGTAATGACTAACAATTTCTGAGTCATGTTTAGTGAGTCTATTCATTAGATAGCTTAGTGATGCGGATGAGCTGAGTAATCCCATGGGGTTTGATGTCAGAATGAAATTCCCTAAATGTGGGACCGATACACCGAAGTAATTCTGTGATTTCTCATCTACCTCGGTAGAATAGAAAGCCGAGTTTATGTACAGATTAACCATGTATTTACAGTTCCTTAATTTGTATAATACAGACTTCTACTGACTTGTATAACTGCTGGTTTAAGTTCATATAGGTTTAGCCTCCGCATATCAACACAAATGCGATATAATCAATCAGAGTTCTTAATAACTACAATTCTTGACATGTAATCAGTGTTTCCAGGTTTCAATACGCCTGCTACCACGAGATTGTTTTATCTGCGGCAGAATTATTATGGGTATTTCTTTTGACGAGTGGGCAAATGGCTTTATAGATTTGTCAACATGTAGTTTCTGCTTATATCCCCGTAACAAATCTATGTCACTAGCAGTATGTGACCAGATGTCCCTATACTCATATAATAGTTTTTCCAACCTTGTTCTTTGCTCAGGATTTAAACCTTCCGAAATTTGAAACCTTGAAATGTCCAATAATTTGTCAGTTTCTTGGAGGCATTCTTTTCTGCAGTTCCTAGTCAAATGATTGTGCTGCTTGGTAAGCTTTATGTGTGGTCTTTTTGTCTTTTAGTTGCGAAGTTTGAATATTTTCTACCTCAAAACAGGTATGGACTTTCCCGAGGACTATGTAAAGCTAGGTTTCATTGCCTGTGTTAGAAATATAAGCACATAACTGTTTGCCAGATGAAACCTGCGTGAGAATTCTGATATTAAACTGCTTCTATAACCCGTTCTTGCATTCAGAGAAAACATCAATATTGGTCGTTTCTATTTTTTTCTCATTGGTACGCGTATCAATGAATGTGGTTTTATTCTGTAAAAGGTAAAAGGATAACAGAGGTTATTTTTGCTTTCACCCCGTATATATGCGTTTACCAGTTTGCTTACTTTTCTATATTCTTCATGTGAAAGCTCTACTGGTTGTGGAATAGGACTAAAAGTGCATGTATTGCTTGCAAAACATATCCTAGAATTATATTGTCTCAGCGCATCAGTCCCAAGAATTGGATTAGTAAATTTGAGAAAGTAGCAAAAATGGATGTAGAAACGTTATTCCAGCTATGCTGAAGTCTAAAATTACACCTATATCTAAATGTAAAACTTTGTTCGAAATATCTTTGACTATCAACTTTACTTTAATATTTTTTACGTTTTTCGGTATCTGCGCATGTGCGAGAATTGACAGAGTGCTACCACTGTCTAGGATTAGTTGTTATGGCTTACCATTGAGTTTGGCATTTACTATCGCAATACGGTTGTTATTACACAGTTCTGTTTTAATAACGGGCACTATCGATTTTTGCCTGGCTAATAATATTTGTTTCTTTGTAAAATGGTGGTGGCCCTTTTGGTGATTGATTCCCTTATCTAGTTTAAATTGCTTTCATTCTCGGAGACATGTTCTGCCATATACGTCCTGGGGTCACGTATAGACTGGCCCCTATTTGCATTTCTTCTAGAGCCACGGTGGTCACCGCGAGAATTGCGCTCTTTCTACGCTGAACGATGGGGATCCGTGTTCTGCGTACGCACCTGGTAATAATCGGTATAGTGGTTCTATTGACTGTTAGATCTAAAGTCTTGATAATTTCTATAGCCAAGCCGTGAATTGTTACGACGTGAGTCGAGAGAAATTTGCAGCCTTTTCTCTTGTGTTATTTGTACACATACTATTTGCTTTATTAGTTAATTGTTCAAGTCTAAGCTTTTGTACGATTCGTTAACTTGTCAGTCAATGTTGATATGTCATGTAGATTCGTATTCTGCTTTGCTGTATTATTGATTTGCGCTTTGCCCTTGCTATGTGAAGACGTAGTTCCTAGGTTGCGGCTAGGTGGAAACGTTTGCTTGGCTTGGCTGGGAAGCGCTGCAGCGCCTGCCATCTGTAGGCCGTTGTTAAAATCTCCTTGGTATGTGATAGGAGGGCTCTGCAAATGTGTAAGAGAATGTTTCGGTAGATGAAAATAATTGGGTGCATTTTGTGTAACTAGCGATTGATAAGGCAGGGCAGGCAGAGTTGCATAGTCTTGATTGGTCGTGTAAGGCTCAAGGGAATTAGGAAACTGTGTCAAAGGTGTTCTCACTTGAAAGCTTTGGCCTGTTTGTGCTTAGCCTCCGAGTTGCTGAAAATAACTTTCCGCCAGTTTCGTTCGTGCATGTTGTAGTTCCAACACATTGTGTCGCTGGATTAAAGTCACGGTTTATAAGCGAGTGCAGCTTCAATTCCAGTTCTTCTATTGAGTTATATTTGTCCAATGAAACTTGATCGAGAAATGTTTTACGTGAGCCTACAATAACAAATTATATTATTTTTTCTATTGACATTTCGGGTCTTAATTGTTGAATAAGCGTGTCTTTTTGAACGAGATAATGCAATGGGTTCTCATCAGCTGTTTGAATACGAGCATTTAGAATAGCTTCAACCTGCATGATGTGCCTGTTCGGACGCAGTTGGTCCATAATTCGTTCCGTTAAGTCCTTGAAGGACATTTCCTTGTAACCATCCTCTTTGTGTGCGCTTAAAAACATGTCAAGAAGTACCTGCCAGCGATGCACCGAATCTTAGCTTGTTTTCATTTTCCGACAGTCGTTTAAGTCGTGCAATAAGTTCAAATTTATATAAAAATGTAGTCGGTCTTGTAAACTGGAGGATTGTATACTTGTTTGAAATGTGAGGGGAAGGAGTTGGGGACGGTGGTGGAGTAGGGTGTGGAGATTCTTCTCCAGGTTGTCGACGACACTTTGTATTAGGCATAGTACTACGTTCTAATTTCCCAAATGTATTAAAAAGAATGAAAATAATAAAAAAGATACAAGTGCTTTTGAGGATAGTTGTCTCAATAAGTATATATATATTACCTTACAATATAAACACACTTTTACCCTAGCTTATATTTAAATGCTAGATCTCAAATTTACACATTGTTTACAACTCTTTTACTCTTAGCCTTGTTAATAAAATTAAAAAAAGATGTGAAGAAGAAAGAAAGAAAATAAGTTATGAGCGAGGGCACGGCTGTGTCAGTCAAATATCTAGTATGTAAGTGCCATAATAATTCGTTTTTGAGAAGTCCTTTTATAGAAAAGAATCCCAGATCTCAACCATGTAAGGTTATTCCCCAACTGATGGAGAGCCTCAGTTCTTAATACTGGACCTGAGGATGTAGCATTAAAAAAATAAAAGAGCGAGAGGTTTTCAGAAACATTGGTTAGTTTCATATTGGTAAGGAAGCTACAATCTTAGCGCTTAGACTCACCAGACGGACTCGACGATGTCGTTACATAAATTGTTATACAACAGGTGTTGTGCACTACCTGTTTGTTTAGATTCGTGCATTCTTCGCTGTTGTTTGTAATGCTGTTTATGCAGAATACTTACGTAAAGAATAACATTGTTACAGTTCACGTGTTGAGGTAAATGCCCTTCGGATGCAGTGGTACAATACTTATATGTGTCTTTAATACGAAATATACCAGGGTTCCTGGTTCGAGAAGGTTCGGAGGCGTTACAACATTTTGTCTTACACTACATTTTGTCCTCTAATTTTTGAAAATGTTGCTCACACCACTATTTCGTGTCCTTTTTCTCACAGCACATTTCCTTCTGTTCATTTCATGGGTTCCTGGCAGTATCCCACAACCTTCGGAATGCTCTTTTGTTGATGACATATTCAGCATCACTTGGATCCGAATCAGCAACGGTAGTAAAACTTTCGTTAGGAGAAACATAACTACGACTTCCACTAGCCGTAATTGTTGATTATGCGTATGGCCGATGGAATAAGAGCATAACTTACTTTCAACTCATTGGCCTAAAATCACTTAGGCCCTTATTCCCCGTAGTTCTCAATTTCGAAAATCTTGAGAATGAATTCCCCACGAGCTAGAGTTTTTGCATTGTTCTAAATTTTTCTGATCTTGGCTTCTTTAATGGCTATCTTAAGGGAAACATTACCTTTGTTATGCAATGTAGTATTTAGTGTAATTCTGATGTGATTTATTTCCGAATTCGGCCAAATTTCAGAAGTTGGTAATGAAAATATCACAAGTGATAGACTCTCATACATAGTGCAGGAAAGCTTATTTTTTCCTCATAGCCTGGAATAAATTTTGAGGTTTTGGGTTCGTTTCCTGTTTTTTCTGTTGAGCCATCATGAATTGTACAAGGATTTTCATTCATTTGGACAACCTAACACCAAGAAACCATACCTGTGTGAAAAGACAGGAGTATACCGATGTGCAGATGGAGAGAGGAGATATCAAAACTGGTATCTTCGCTCAAGAGTGTAAATCGATGTCCTTTATCACCGTCTCTCTTCCAAACACTCACAAACACTAGCTCAGAACGACTGTCTTGTTGAATCTAATGTTTAGCTTAAATACTGATCGACACAAATCTCACGAGAGAATTACAAAACATTTGCTGAGGTTTGGATTACGATGTCGTAATTCAGGACATGAGTAATGTAGAAGTCTGAGAAACGACATACCAAACAGAGGCAAAGCTTACTCATATCCGATGAATTATTGATAACAGGTGCTAAGAGCAGAGAAAAATCATGACTAAAATCATGACATATGAATGAAATGTTGATGACAAAAACTTAACATTTGGTTAATCATATACATTTTAGGTGCACTGACTCTTATTTATGTGAGAGTTCGCTTAGTTTTATTTTCCCATTGAGTTGTCTACATAAATAGACAAAATTATTTGATTAGGTATGTAAAATGACATTAATAGTGCCGCAGAAGCTTTACAATATTTAGCTATATTTCCACACCAATCTACAAACCTCTCTATCTGGAAACATGTTGTGTGCGTACACAAAACTCTAACACGGCCCTGTTTGATGCTTGAGGTGCGTGTGTAAAGTCGGATAATAAAAAAGTAAGAATTGAGAAAAGTGACATTGAAATACACAATACCAATGCTAATGCCTGTAGGTTTGAAAATATAAAGTGCCGTTGAATATGGGGCATAAGCGCGACTATTGATAACATTACTACTTGTATGCATAGGGTATCATGCCTCCTCTCCATGAGTTGCAACCAATATATACAGTTTCACAGGTTTATTTTGCTAATATAAGCGATGGAAACGCTACAAAATTTCGTCAAAGCAAAATGAGAGGAATATTTACAAATAAGCACTATATACGTTCAGGTGGACTTAGAATCGAAATATTTTTCTTAGTGAGAAGTGACTAGTCACCAAGGTAACGGTCTGCTAACGCCGCACGTTTGAAACATAGACTGGGTTCCCACCAGACGCCTTCCCTGGTGACGTATATAGAGCAATACCGTTCAGATGTAGTGGTTACCGGAAATATTCCGAAGCGGACGAAAACCAGTAGTGTTGCCTTGCAGTCAGAGAGATTTAAAAACGTTAAAGAAAGATAATTCCGAACAAAAATATCATCGTAGATCTAACAACTCTTAAATTATATCAAGAAACGGTATAAATGTTGGTTCTGTGCATTCTGCTGGAGTAAACTAGAGCCCCATTCGGTTCTCTTGGCGTGGGTTATTTCAGTGAGCTCTAAGAACATGATTAAGAAAGACGTTAGAATAGAAATGTGGAACGTACAAATCTTATACAAAACGGGCGCTCTTCAAGTGATGATGCGCGAGACTGAGAAATACGAGATGGAATAGTAACGACATACGAAGTCCGGCGTGATAGTCAAGACAACATTTAACAGAACAAATACACTTTCTACTACAGGGAAGCTCATGTACACAATTTTGAAACAGGTTTCCTAATTAAAAACACTATCCACATTAAGAACAGGATTCCTAATTAAGAACAGCAGTTCAAAATATAGAGTTCGTGAACTCAAGATTATCGTACGTTACCATACGTACTTATTGGTGCAACAAGGTTTTAATAAATGTTCCTTCTTCGGAGGAGGAAGCTGATAATAGCGACAAAGAAACGTTTTATTGTGAGCTAAGAAGGCTGTTTGACAATTACTTAAGTATAACACTAAAAATGTACTAGGGATGTTGAACGCAAAGATATGAGAAAACAAACTTTTAGACTACTATAGGCATATCAAATCTTCACGAAGTCAGGAATAACATTGGCTTCTAAAGGGGTGCTGCCCCCGGCTCTACCACTTTTAACCATATATCCATTTGGAGTAATGACACGCTAAGCGTTTTTCGTATCTTAGGAAACATATGAAACATTGAGATGAGATTTTTGAGCGTTCGTCATGTTTCACCCTGCACATCTGAATACTCTGATAACTGAGTGTTCAAATCCTACTAGTGCGAAGCGTCGGGATTGCCTCATAAAATGGGTAATTCCGACACTTTGTTGCCGCATTTGCGACACCAAATGAATACACGTGTAATTATTTGACAACTATCACTATGTACTCAGTAACACTACGTTGAATTGATATTGCGTGCGGAAATGGCATCTGATAGATTATATTAAAATGAAACGGTTTTAAAGAGAATAACATGTAAAAAGAATTTTATCATTTCGCTAACTTTTCTCGTTATCTCTCAGAATTAAAGTTAAACAAAGGGTGAGAGAACTAGACTAGAATCATTTCAAATGACACTGTGATGTTGGTGGATCCTGCAGAGTTTTATAGTGAACACCTGAAGGAGCATATGAACCCTCAGAGATTTTATTACTGGGTTAATTCCGGAAGTTTCAAATCTATTTGTAAGTCCAAATCCGAAAGAATCTCTGTTAAGCTCACATGTCAGTTCCTTTTGATGGGAGCCAAGTTTGACTTGCCCCGCCAAGTTTTCAATTTTTCTTTTTCATCTCACTTTTCCGTTTCTTGTCCCTCAACGTGTATCGAGGAACTTGAGACGCTTTTGCAGTTGTAGTAAGACCTATTTCTTACCGCATCAAAAGCTTAAGTTCAAGATCTTCTGCGCATGGATAATAATTAGGCCTATATGGACATCCACTGGACTTCCACACTAGTCTACACACGGACATCCATTGGACGTGAACAATGTACTACACATGGACACCCATTTTCCGTACGTCCATTGGACATCCACTATGTCCGCCTTAGGAACATTCATATTGTGTGAAAGAAGACGAAACTAGTTAAAATATAGTCAGTGAATTTTGAACATAAGAAAGATGCGAAACTATTATTCGTCTTGTTTAGTTACTACACTCACAGCATATGAGTCCATTGAACGTCCATATCATGTCCTACTACGTCCATTTTATGTCCATGGACAAATCAGACATGAGATGGACGTCCAGAAAATGGAAATTCTAAGGATGGGCGTCGAGGACGAACTATGCCTGAACATATTATGTCTATATGGATACACTTTGTAGGTACGCTAATATGTCCACTGGACGTACATATCATGTCCATATGAATGGACATTGTTCGTACGCTCGGATGCCCATTGGACGTCCTTCGGACTTCAATTGAAGACCTGAATTGCAAAACATCCCAAGTCCACTTTCTCGTATTTTCAGTTTTTCTGTTTGTCGGCATCTGTGTTACAAGGGCCATCCAATTGGATAATATTGCATCCTAACTCCAACTCAGAAACCAATTTTAATATAAAGTAATTTCAGCTGAATAGAATAACATCCCAAGTCCTTGAACTGGTTTTTGTCCCTCCGGAAAAAAAAATACTCCGGTGGACTTTGTAAACCTCACCCCTAATTCCAAACAACGTTTTTTAGTTCGATAAGTTTTCAAGCTATTAAACAAATTATTTGGAATGACAAGCGATCAGCCCCCTAATTAAATTCGGGTCAGTAGCGTCCTCGTCCAGACCGACTGAACAAACTCAGACCGAACAACTTAAAATAGCAAGCGTTGAACAAAAACATATGTAAACAAACAAAACAAAACAAAATGGTCTTTTCGAGAGATTTATTTTCACAAAATACACTTCCAAATTTGAATTTGGATTCTATATTTACTAAACTGGGTTCTATCAAAAATGAACGCAAATTCAACAATTCTTGTCGAAGCGAAAATTTTACGTTTCAATATTTAGTTGTTTACTTCCAACAATACACGTAAGAAAGCAAAGTGTTTAAAATTTACAAGTATTAACTTTATTGACGTTAGTTATTTCACAATTCAATTTTTTCGAAGATTAATTATTATTTATGAGAGATAAACAAGTCCGATTCTTTGACGAAAACCAATATTTTGAGAGAAAATAATCCTAGTCAAAATTCAGAACTATTCCAGAATCTTTTTCACACCGCACCAACCGGAAACAACGACCGCAATCAAATTATCAGAAATGCACGTCTCTAAAACACTCACACATTCACTTATCTACAAAAAGGAAAAAATAAAACTTACGAATCAGATGCAGGAAATACAGGATGTAAGAACACAGATTAACGTCTGTATTGCTGACCATCAATCCATCGAAGAACGATTCAGGAACCAACACATAGAAACCTTAGAACCAAACCATCCAACAACGCATTTAATTGCAAGAAATTAGAGTTCCGAACGACCTTGAGAAAATATTATTAATGTCCCTTAGTCCTCCCATGAGAATAGCTATTAGCCACTTCATTATACACTTACTACTTACGGCGGAATTTTACTGAATAATTGAATATTTTAACTTTATGTTATCCTACACTTAATTCCGTCAAATCAAACTTCGTTCATGATAATTTAGACAGAAATTATGATTTTGAAACAATATAAGAAATTCGAGTATTTTCGATTTTTCATATAACTTCGAACTATTTAATTCCCTCGAAAATTTTTAGCTTTAGCAAACGACTTCTGCCACGAATCTGACCATTTTATAGTTTAGAACGACTTACGTTTAGCTTTTTAACTAACGGATCTTACTATCTCAACTTATTTAAAGAATAAAAAAATCCCTTTCGGCAGGCCTACGGGCTGAGGTAGATCTCGAAGTTTTTTTTTTATTTTTAAAAATGTATATTAAATCTCGCCTTATATGAGTGGTATCGAGAAACTATTTATTGATTTGTAGATTATTCATCAAGAGCTTTTCAGCGATACCCCACAAGACGTGGTTTTAAAAATTTCGAATTTCCACCCCCACCCACACTCGTACCCCCACAACCCCTGATTCGTTGGTGTCACCGTAAACTTCATAGGAAGGACTATAATTTATGGAGACAAAGTTTCCTCTCTAAACTCCATAGCGGCTGATATATAATTTTTTCAAAATTTCAAGCCCCTCTCCCGACCACCCCCATGGGCCGATTTTGCTCATTAACGGATTTATGGTCAGTTCTACAACCGACCGCTAAATTTCTGGTCACCGCTAAGTTGAGGCCAACTCTCATTGTGCGTACTCTCATTGACTAAAATCAGACTTGGCTTCAACTTAGCGCTGACTAGAAGTTTAGCGGTCGATTGTAGAACTGACCCTTAGCCGAGCTATAAGCCTAGAAATAACATAATAAAATTTGGTTCAAATGACCTCAAAATTGTGGCCGCTAGCTTGTAAATATATACACACTCGCTTTGATTCGCTGGGGGCGCTGCCCCTAGCCCCCCGTGGGAGTTGTGCTCCCAACACTGGTCATTAGATCATCCGTCCAAAACCGGTGGTCTACGTACCCCCCTTTGGGGATACGACGGTACGTGCTGGCTCGTTCAGGGATTCGCAAAAGATCATCAGTAATGAAGGAATAACAAATAGAGTGAAAAAAAATGCAAAATCCAAAACCTATAAAAAAGAATAACAAGAAAGGAATGTGTAGTGACCTACGCTGTGTAGCGACCGGAGTTCACGAAGCTTGTTTACTATTTACTGTAACTTCACTACCTGGAACTACGATCGTCTGTAAACTCTCGAGAGACGATCTCCATAATTAACAGGATCTGGAAGGCAGCAACTAAACTCTACACCCTACCGAAGCTAATAAGATCAACGTTCGTATATTCGAATTCTTCATAGTCAATTTATCATTTCAACCAAGAGACTAGGTGGTTTTAGAACCACCGAAATAGTACTCAGGTCTGTTTTCTATTCCTACAAGTTCCACATTTAATATATCAATTATGGAAGAATGTGTATGTTTGCAATAAAAAATATGAGAGTATATTCTGTTATGGATTCAGCATTTGTAGCTAACTGGAATTTTAAAATTGGAACTTACATATCAAAATTAAATAAGCATTAAACATTATGGAGCACAAATCTGGATAGCCTGTTACTTACACTGTGATTTTTTTTTCGAAACGTTCCTGGAAAAACGTAGTCAGCCTTAGCTGCCTCGAAATTTTCAGTACCTTGACTAATAACATATTAGCTCTACAATTCTACTAACAATTGCAAATGTTCCGGTCCCTTGATAACATTTTAACCACACAAACATTATTTTTTTTATAAAATTGGGTCTTAACACTGACAACTGCATAGCTTTTGTTCAAGTTTGCTGCTGCTATGACTAATATAATGGAAGCTATTAAAAAATAAATTTTGTAGAAAATAGGCTGGGAACACTGGTAAGAGAGTTGCCTGGCAACGTTGCCTCCCTCTATGATTTTGTATTGTGTCGAATAATGTTTATGCCAAGTTTGGCGTAGCTAGGTCTTACTGAATTCAAACAATTTGAACAATTAATTTTTAAGAAATTTTTAGAAAATGGGCTGGCAACAATGAATTATTGCATCAATCAGGACGATTCCAGGGACCCTCAGCTAGTTTAGTCAAGACCTTTTGAACGACATCTCAAGCATCTCGATACACCTTGTAGTTCCTGAGATATAATTTCTGGACACGGACAGACAGACTGAGTTAAAAAAAAGTTCCTTTTAGCTATAGCTTCGCTATCAAGGGACCCAAAAAGCTATAATTCCATTTTAAGGGATACTGGGAACAAGATAAATCAATAGCCTGAAGCGTGATTTGAACACGGGTTAATCAGTTAGAAGCCCAGCGCCTTACCGATTGGACTAAACTGCCAGTCGTAATAAAACATTAAATTAAAACAGCATAGTGTCATCAGTGCGCCACTCTATTGTTGTTACGCCACTGCAAACTTAGGTTTTCAAAGACTTTAGACCTTTACAGTAAACGTTACCAACAATCAAATTCAGAATTACCTGAATTACTTTTTTAATTTTCCGCCCCTGAAAATCTGCCGCCATAAGCCTGCCCACTCTGCCTATGCGTAAATTCGCCTCTGGGTAGAGGGCAAATACAGTACAACACTGCACGTTTAAGCGGCGGAGAATTAATTAGACGCGCTCACTTATATACGATGTATTTTTAAACTGACGATTTTATTTTATTTTATTTTTAATCGTTACGGATAAACGAGATATTAGTTTAATGTATTTCACTTTTCCTATATTTCAAAAATCGAAGTAATTAAAATTTGACGAAAGAAAACTTCAGGACGTTTTCGATACGTTCTGTATTGCTCCGTAACTTGCCTAGTGCGTAGTTCGTTAAATTCTCGACGTGGCGCTGGTGCTATAGAGCTTGGTATATGCAGCCATCTGACGGAGCTTGCCTGAACTACGTGAATGTTTGTTGTGTTGAGATGAGTCTGGACATTTTCACGTCACGCCTCTTATGTATAGTTTGCCAGAAGAAAACGATTTTTTTAAAGGGCGGAAGAACTAAAAGTACGTCTACGCTAATAGTAACATTAAAATGTACGCCATCCAAACATATTTTAAGTTTATTGTTCATAATAGCAGTTACTGTATCAGTGGTAGAGACAATAAAATAGTAACTTTGCAAGAATTTTGCGTTCTTGGAGCACGAAGGTTAACGTTATTAAATTTAAACGTTATTTTTAATTGAATAAAATTAGTTGGTGTTGCAATAATCTTTAGTGAAGTTGTTTCTATATATTTTTTTCTTTTGTACCATAAAAGTAGTGTCTAATCTGTTAACCAACGTGAATAACTGTCAGAATATTTGTATTAAGTCTAGTGAAATCCAGGTTTGATTCGTGGGCCGTTGAACCCCATTCTTCGGTTGGTTAATACGTGTGACAGAAGTTCCATGGTTATTATTATCTACTAAAAGAAAAGTCGATAGCATATATATTTTCTTACCACACACTTGTCACTATCAATGCTGACGAGAGTAGATTTTCATACAGTATTAGTCAAACTGTATGAGTCGCCGTGGCTCAGACGGTAGCGCGTCTGACTACGAATCGGTCGGCCCGGGTTCAAATCCCGGCCAGGACACTGGAGAGTTTTCTCACATTGCTGCCATGCCTGGCGCTCTGAGGTGCATTCAGCCTCCTATCAAATTGAGTAACGGAGTGTCCTTGATATTCATCGAGCGTGGACTGACCACCCCACCTCAGTTCGTACCGTAGGTCATGAAAATGTGGAGCGCTACCTCCACATCCCTTATGCGCCGTTCACGGCGCGTGCGTATCGCACAGGGGATAGAGATAGCATTACCTTTAATTAGTCACCGTATTATCAACCGGCTATTAACTTTACATGTGGAGAATTAAATACCCAAAGTTTAATTTTAGTATGAGATTTTGAGGGTATCATCAACATGGTTCATTCATATACAGTGTATTTGAGACTTACATTCAAGCCAGTTCTTGTTTATGCCAGAAACACACACACACTCATATATATAATAGGTTTATGCTTGTTCTAAATTAAAGTTCTTCTATCCTGTATATAATTTAGATTAATATTAAGTACAAAAATACCTATACAGGATGTCCCAAAATTTCGTGTTCACCCAATAACTATAAAACGAAAGAAATCAATCCGATTGGAACTTTTACTTACTTCTTGAACGTAGAATGGTCAATCATTTGCTATTAGGTGAGACTGCAGATATCATTACTATTATGGGAACGATAGATATAAACTTTTCATTAATATTGTAATGAAAAAATAACATTTTGTTTCTATGTTCTTGTGGTTCTCAAGAATTGTACAATGCAAGAAATGTTGAATAATTAAACTCTATGTCTAAATATATACATATTATTTGAATTATATTGATATAATATTTAGAAAGATCGTCCAAAAGATGGTGTCAAAGGAGTGATAATATATTGAATATATCTCGCTGTCAATATTCAATTATGGTATTTCTAGAGTTATTTAAAAATATGTTTCAAGTCGAATTCAGTGTTGTCTTATTAATAGTATTGTTACTTATTTAGTGTCTTCTCATAAACGGACTAAATGTTTTCCCGCGTTAGTGGATACGACTGCAATATTAATTAAGAATATAAATACCATTACTTCTTCGCTTACAGTAGAACGCCGTTGCTAGAGAACAGAAATCTGGTGACTGCATGATTGCTTCCCGAATGTAATTTTCTTATACCTCCAAGTGGACTCCTTAATGGGTCTAAATATATTAATGTAAAACTCCTACAGCCAATTATATTTTACGTAATTATGCGGAAATAATAAAATTACAATTAAAATTGCCACTCTTTTATTTTCTTATAATTTAAAGAAAGTTACAGGGTTTTTAGTGGTTCTACAATGATGGACCAGTCTGGTATGTTGACACCATTAATTTAAAATTGATAGCTGCCATGGAGAACGACTTTTGAACCTCTATACGTTAGTGAAAGTCCGATTTTTATGGATTAGTTTGCTTTAGAGATGCAAAACCCTATATCAAGTGTAATGTTAAAAGATTTTTTTTTTTTTCAAATTATTTAAATACATTTTCAGTGTTAGTGTAAAGCCAGAAGCGACTGCGCAGTAGGAGAGATCGCGCACATCCTAGAAAAGACGGAAAGGAGTAAGAATCACGTGTTGCGAGTAAAGGACAAGTGAATACGTTACTGGCAGACTCGTTAGTTGAATTCCTGTTTTTATAGAGAGTGGTTGCTGAAAGTTATCATTATTTGATATCATCTACGATAGCAGTTAAGTGCTTGAACATTCATAAACGTTGAGTATATCTTTGTCAGAACTAATGTTGTACGCAGTTTGCGGTCATTCTGGAACTTTGTACCCAAGCTATGTGGTGCGCACTCTCTCCTTCCTAATGAGGATAGTTGGCGCAAGCATCAAGTAGTGGAGTTTGCGCAGTACATTCATGCAATACAATGAAAGGAGAGATTGCGCAAAGTTATCTATAAATCAGGGCTAAATTTCGGTGTCATTTTTGGTCCTTACCCACTACTTGACGGAGGAATTAACTTTGTGAAGAGCATAAAATTATTTTCCTCTGTCCACTTACGATTGTATTAGTAAAGTTTATAAACACTTCCTAGAGTAAGAAATATAACATGTAATAGAAATATTCAGGCTGGTTTAGATTATTATTTTTTTTATAATACAACAGTTTATAATGTTTTGCGTAAGAACAAGTAGTTTCTATTTGGTTCGTACTATCGAATGTATGCGCAGCCTCTTCTACCCATGTGCACAATCTTACCTACCCTAGCAAGAGAATTTGCGCAAATTAGCGTTTTTGGAAGTTATTATATTACAGATCAGCATAAAACGACTTACATCAAAGATTAATAGAATGTAATTATGTATAAGGTACTTAAGAATATACATATTTTGTAATTTTTTTAGAAGTTTGCGTAAAAAATTGAATTTTAGTAAACTTATTTTGAATTGTGCGCAATCTGTCCTGGCTTTACCCTATATAGTTAAATATCTTAAGAAATGTTCATTGAGGTTGAAAGTACTGGTTTTAAATACTGATTCATTATATCTAAAGAACTAGTTGTTTTATGTTTCTTCATCGCTACTTGTAAGATTTTTCTCAGTTCGAAATTTAGAAAGTCTGTATGTTTTTGTATTGTATATATGGATTGACTAAAAAGTCGGAGAAAGTGACTAAAAGGTGTACATTTTAATATTTATACGGAGGTAGATCAATTCTTGGAGCTCTTCTTGAAAACATTTCATCTGAACTAATCACTATTGGTTTTGATTTGAAAAGTTACCTTGTCTGAAGTTCAGTATTGAAATACTAAAACTTCTTTTGAATTTGAATTGGGCTTTAGGCTTAGTTTCAGGCCGGAATAGGGTTGGGAGAGAATGTTAGAAGGTAGCCAGGGCCTAGTTGGTTGGTACTAACCAGGAATCGTTAACAAGACCTTCCAAATGCAAAACTAACGATCTCCCAACTGAGGTAAGACCACTCGGCCCAAAGCTTTTTTTTACCCTTGTTTCAGAAACTCAATACTCTCTTTCTGTTAATCTTGCTCCATTCAACAGCTTCCCGTGCTCTGGTGGTGAAACTTAGAAATCGACACTGAGGAAACGTTGCGGTTTTTTAAACCTGATTCTTACGCCATCTAGATTTATTATTTTCAAACGTTTCCTCTCTGTTCTACGAGGGAAATGACTAGATGTTAGGTGAGACTTCTCCATCAACTTTCCTACCCTGTCCATTTTCCACTGAAACCCTCATTTCAGGACATAAGCCTGCTTAAACAAAACTTGTTTTGATAATCTCCAGCTCGGCATCCATATCTTCTATTCCCTGTTCATTAACAGTCGCATACCTATGTAAAATTTGCACCAATTAATACCAAAGGGGGGGGGGGGGCCGTTTTTAGGTGATTTTTGTAATTAGCCATACAATTAAATCATCTGACGGGATATGTGTAACTGAATATCCTAGAAGGACATAGGGCCCAAGTACGCATTTTAAGTTCCCCTTCAGTGGCGTATCCAGACAGGGGCCGCGGGGGGAGCATGCTCTTTCAAAGGAATATGTTCTATTTATATGCTTTATATTAACTTGCTCTGTAAGTTTCTCTGGTACAAATCTTGTAATTGATTTTTAACTCACTTTCCATCATCCGATTTCTTTGAAATTTTTTAAACTTGCTTGCTTCCGATGACAATGCAATATTCAATCATTAGATATACGACAGAACAATCCAGTTAACTGTAATTAATTAAATGATTGGAAATTATCCTTAAATGCACGCAACGCCGCATCTACTGCGTGAACTTTGGGTTGCCTGTCTCGCAGGGAGTTTAGTATTCATCTATTATACAGAAAAAAAAATAAAAAAGGATTTTTAAAAAAATTCTTTTATTAAGATGCACTAAAAAGTAAAAAATAATGAATTAATCTTATGAATCGGAAAATAAAAGCGTGGGTGCTCCTGATTACCTTATCATAAAATCATAATATCTAAGAGCACCCACGCTTTTATTTTCCGATTTATAAGATTAATTCATTATTTTTTACTTTTTAGTGCATCTTAATGAAGCGTATTTTTTAAATCCTTTTTTTTATACAGGTGTATTGTATCAAGAATTATTCTAAGAAAAAGCTTCATTTTTTTTCGAACCAACCTAGGAATGTTAATAGTTGCATTACAGTTCCGAATTCCGAATTTGTACCGAAAAATACCGGGGGGGGGGGAGGAAGCGGGGACAATCGCGAACCTAAAATCTCTGAATATTTTTGTTAGCCTCAAAATAAAGAAAAGTAAAATTTGTGTTTTTCAAAACGCAACAAGCTATAAACTCCAAGTCGTATAATTTCCAATAACAATAATATATTTTATCGCTGTGAGTTTGGAGCAGATGCACATATTACATGATGAGCTGCGCAAATAAAAAGCAATATAACAAATATTTTTTGAGTGCTATTTCATTGAACAATTTTCTTAGATATGTTACAATCTTGACACATTTCATAAGTTACTGTATAGTAGAATGCAGCAATGTCCGTCTGCCATCTAGTGAAAACCTGAATAAAAAGAACTTCAAGATTACGGCAACGCGAAAATTTGTGCTATGGAATTCATGGGTAGGTTAGAAAAACATTTTCTTGTCCTCTTATTTGTTGGCAGGGGAATATTTTTTTTATTGCGCTATGTCCGGGAAAGACGTATGATAATAGTAAAAAAAAAAAAAAAAAAGATCATAACTCTGAAGGGTGCAGAAATTATTTACAAAAAAACAAGCTGGAATCCGGCTCGGACCCACCATTGGTATGCGACTGTTAAAAGGTGAAATTGTCAATTTGCAAGTTATGTAAAACTGAGAGTAGACATATGGGATGAACTGTATCATTGTACTTTGAAGCTGATTTTTTGTCCCTCTGGCTAGTTCAGTGGCAAAGGAATACTAACAAAGTTTGGTCGATTGTCACACTGTTATTTTGAGATGCAATTCCATGTCATTGTGAAAGTATTTTATGTAAACACTATCCTCACCATCCCTGGCTTGACTGCACTAGACTTTGTGGCATGTGCCCTTTTTCCACTGGCAAGAAGTTTCTTCTTTGAGAATAGTATATTCGATTCATTATAGTACAAAAATGCCACCTTCCACAGACACAGTCATTACAAGAATAGGCGTTAGATGGCATATAAGCTCTTTGACGTAAAAAAAACAGTTTTCATTGGGATGTGGCATGTGCCCTTATTTCACGGAGCCACTCAAATACATTAAAAATAATAAAAGATAATGAACACGATAGTTAAACTTGAGCTTCTTGAAGTCAATGCAAACTGAATATTGTACAGATTTCATCAACCATGTCATGACGCTAACTTGAGGAAAGTTCTCAAATAAGCTTCTTTAACTATCATGTTCACTAGATTTTACTGCATAATTTAAAGACGGTTTGTTTCTTGATTTTTAGCGCACTTATGTTTCTAGTTGTTTTGTTTGTATCATTATTCCTTCATATACTTTCTTATACGCAACATAAATAACATATGAATCCTGTGGGTTACATAAAGAGAAAGGATCGTCGTAGTTGGAGGATCAATTCAACAGTTCAACAGTGGAAAGTAAAAAGGGCATAAGCTCAAATTTTGTGAATTAGCAGTCCCCTCACTATTCTGTGGTACGTGGTCTGTTCTACTGAACAATGTAAACGGAATGTGTGTATGTGCTTCCTGAAGGAAATAAATTCAAGAAAACTCTGGGTACAAGCTATAATTATCATAGGATTTTAAAATCCTCTTTTGTGTTTCCTGAGAAATGATGATTTGGAGCTTATGTTCTTTTTACCTTCCACCGTCGAGTTGGACGTAAAATACGGACTTTTTGTTCTCTGTTCGTCTTTTCCTTTTTTCTTAAAGATACTAATACGAGAATGCCAAGATAACATCTTAAAAATTTAGAAGGTTTAATGAAATTTCATGCACTTATTCAAAAGTTATGCTGAGAAAAACATAAAAAAGATTTAAATGCCATTTGAATTGAAAAATTCTCGTGCATTGTGTTAGTTCCTTGTGGGAGAATTGTGCAGATGTGTTACTGCTCGTCGTCAGTGGCGAGAGCATCCATTTTGGACGATCTATGTGTCGTTAGAAATGTTTCACTGATACCTTTTTTACACCTCAATCATCTTCGTAACCTTAATAATTTCTGAGTTGTAATTTGAAGATGGACTAATGGACGGACAGACATCATCTATGCGGCATTTACCTTATCTCGCCGAAACCTTTCCAACGACATCTTAACAACCCTCGTGGCCATAGTAGTTCCTGAGTTGAAAGTCGTCGACAAACAGACGGACGGACATAGCGGTGGTATAAGCCTTCCCAACTTTACTATTGAAACGTACAACTAGAATCCGAAGCCAGTTTTATCGCATCTATTGGGTGTAATGTGTATGGCGTCACATCCAGTAAGTTGACCATTATCATATGTAATTTATTTTTTTTAATGACATATTAGAAAAACTTGACTAAGATACATATTTTAAAAGAAAAAAAAATGCTTGTGTCACAGCAGCATTGTATGTACTGTTGGGAGCCCAGAATTTACAAATTAAATTTTCTTTGAACAGAACTCTGTGGCATGCAAATAAATTGAAGTCCTAGGTTAAAGAAATTTTCAATGAAGATCAAACAAACCGTCTTTTCTCACGCAACGACTTTTTAAACTCTTGGTTTCACTTGTGGGATTTCTTTTCTTTATCTACATCGATAACCATTTTAAAACGAAACTCTTGGAAATAACTTTTTTCCCTTTAAACAAAAATTATTACTTTGTTTTATCGGTAAAATAAAGAAGAAAATTTTCAACCATAAATTTAGTTTCTCACTAATTAAGAAGACTAGTAGTGTTTCATTTCTTCCAAACAATTTTGTATTTAAGAAAAAAAAAACTCAGAAAAGTAAAAAAATACAAATGTTTTTAGAATCCGTTAATGCTTTTACTTTAGTCGAATGTAAAAACTTTTAGGAATAAAATTCATTTGACAAATTTTATGATTTGTTAGAACTCAGTATTTACATTGAGTTTCTTGGATTTTGACTGTGATTAATTTCAAAAAAGCAGTTTTTATTTATTTGCTTATGAGTTTAATATGCATATAATGAGTTTAGTCTTTCGTATTAAATAATGTATATTTCATAAAACCATAATAAAGTGCTATCTGTTATCATACCTAATGGCGAAAAGCGCTCATACATTGCAAAAAAGAAAACGCAAACTACCGAAAAATATATTAAGAGAAACAAAAGAATACGTGTGAGAAGTAACACCTGATTTGCAGTGAACACAGTAATCTTTCAACGCTGTGGTTGTAATTTTTCCAGCTGAAAAGAGAAAATATTTAATGTATGGGATGCATCTCTCAAATAATTTTCCTTTCAGCATATTTTCCTTTTCCTTCCCATCTCTCCTTGCAAGAACGATCGCCTTAGGGTGCCTTCACATACGCGCGAGAGCGATACGCTCTTGCTGATACTTTCACATCAACGCGGGCATTGCTTGTGCGGGAAATCTCTGCGAAAAGGGTTGCTGCGTAACCAGTTGTATTGACGTGGTGGGAATGGACACACACAAGAAAGTTATTCGCTTTTCTGATGATATTAGTACAAGGAAATTACTTTAATTCGTTGGTTCGTTATTTTATAAAAATAATATATTAGTTCCAAAGGTGTGATTTAATTCAATAGCCCGAATAGATTTTTTTAAGAAAAAAGCTTTTCATTTCACCTTTATTTGAAATATGTATGGGTCTAAACCAATAATACTCACAACAATTAAAGTACCGAAAAGATTGACCTTTAATACAGTAATGTTCCCGGTGGATGAGTAGTTAAGCTCGTAGCCTTGTAATCAAGGTGTGCCGGGCTTGATTCCCGGTGGGTACACAAGTGGTTCGGTCCCCACGTTAAACTGTAGGTCCCGTCCTCAGGACGTCATCACCATGAGTTCACCTTACCCAGGGATCTTCGGGTCAAAGACCTGCCTTCTGGCAGAACACCTATCGTCATCATCATTAATACAGTATCGAGTAAATAAAATGTATAACAGAAAGTGAGTAAAGGTAATGTACTCCGTCATCAAACTGATTTGCCGAAATACAGTTCCGACGCGTCCGGACGACTTTAGTGTATTTAGACTGTGTAATTTTCTGCTTGTACAAAAATCAGAACAAATAGTTGTTCATTAATTCCGTAGATATATGAGAAACGGGAAAATGATTCACTTTCAAATTTTCGACTTGAAACTACTACAATTTCTTGAAAAATGTATACTGGTATCAGTAATTATTCTTTCAAATGACAATACATCTTCATAACAAAGAAATAACTTCTTGTTTACAACTCTATGAACATTGATATGAACATTATTATGATCCAACAAGAAGATTAGCTTTTAATGAAATAATTCTAGCTGCCGGCCTGTTGTAATTAATGAAAATACAGCCTATCTTCGTAGTGTTTCCTGACAACACTGTTCTCTATTTCGCTCGCTCTCGCCTCGCACTCGCGCTGATGTGAAACAGCTCATTTACTTCATTGTCTTGCTTGGCTTTCAGCGGGCAGCTCTCGCGAAAATCTCGCGGCATTTCTAACAAGGAAACGCGAGTGTTTTTTCGTCCGCAGCGAGAGAAACTCACTCTCGCCTCGCGCTGATGTGGAAAGCCCAATTGCTCACAATGTATTTCTAAACCACGCGAGAGTTGTCCGCTCCGCTCTCGCGCGTATGTGAAAGCGCCAAGGACGTCCGTCAACCCTCGAAAGAGGGACAGATTTAAGAGCCCTCCGTACCTACGGTGCGAGTGTGTGTGTTTTTATATTTTTTAAGATATTGAACAGATGCCAGACAAGAATTAAATTTTGAAAAGCGGCCCGATAATAAAATAATAATACTTGTGAATGTGTATCAAGTAATTTATCTGAGATTTTGACATTGTTTACTTTTGCAGAGAAATTAGAACATCTATAATTGCGTAGGCGTATGACGTCATCAATTACGAGTATTCTAATTTCTCAGCTAAAATAGATAATGTCAAAATCTCAGATAAAGCATTTGATACACATTCACAACAAGTATTATTGGGGCCGTTTCTCTAAATTTCATTGTTGCTTGGCATTTTGTTCAGTGTCTTTAAAAATATGAAAACTCACACACACACTCGCACCATAGGTACGGAGGAGGGCCCTTAAGTTTCTTGTTCACCCCATAAATTAAGATTAACAAACGAACACAAAAAATGAAGTGTGTGGATTACCAAATATTTCAAATCATTAACACTTTTGAACAACGAATTCTATTTAATTATAGATTCATATTTCTACTATTTGTTATAATAATTACACTAATATAAAGCAAATAATAATAATAATAATAATAAATATAATAATAATAATAATAATAATAATAATAATAATAATAATAATAATAGTACCTCTTGCAGCCGTAACATTGTGTTTTTGTATCTATTAATTATTAAACTGATATTTTCGTCTCTGACGTATACACACCTGGTATCTGCATCTCAAATCAGAGTATCTTCCAAGGACAAACGACAACGTAAGCAAAACAATTCGTTGAACACACCAAACCCGAAAGTAATAGCCGAATCCTCAAATTCTGTGTAGAGCTGAAACAGGTTCAATTAAACCTGAAGGGTTTTGTTTCCAGTAGCGTGTAATTTCAGTTGTTTCTATAATTTATTTTGCACATAAGAAAAAAAATTCAGCACACAGGAAAAGAATTAAAATTTCTTTATTTAAAAATGTGAATATTACATGGTTTTACTCTTACAAATAAGAGACTAGCAATTACATACTTTGACACGTGGAGAAATAAGTAGATTACAGTGAATTACATTTTCTAATAATGTATAAAGAATTTTTATTCAGTATTACAACTTAGAAATATTACAACGAACAAATAATCAACAGGAATCGAATTGTACCAAAACGTGAAAGAGTTCTTTTTGATGTAAAAGGATTTTATCTCGGCATTGCATTACAGTAGAGCATCGATTATCCGGATTAATTGCGGACCGATAGTGTCCGGAAACCCGATTTTCCGGATATACTATATTATTACTTAAAATACAGCGCTAAATATGAAAGTAAAATCGGCTTAAGCACGCAATCTTGCGATTTCGAAAATAAGTTTGGTTTTAATAGTTTTAGAGTAATAACACAGCACCGTTAAAGGACTCAAAACAAAATTTACTGTTGTTATACCAAACGAAAATTGGTCATTTTGTAAAATTAAATCCTGGGAACTTTCCGGATAACTTGTTTCCGGATAATCAATGCTCTATTGTATTTAAATTTTGTGTATTTTTGACAAAGTAATTTTGAGAATTTTATTTGCTATTATTTATGTACCCGTACATGTGTACGTTTCTGCCCTTTATTGGTAATTACAAACTAATCTATTTTCATTTCTGAGATATGATGGCTGCAATAAGCTGCTGTAAGTGATGGGTAAAAATAGTAGAAAATGAATAAAAATAGTAGCATATTTTATCACTGTAGGTCTATTTATCTGAATTGTGGTTATTGTCCTAAAGGAGCTTGTGTGTAAGCACGAAATCTATAGCTTTTGATCAAGTTGGCTCCGAGCAACTGAGTTCACTGAATTTCTATAGGGCTTGAATCCGGGTCGATGCACACAGAAAGAAAATTGTGCTAAGCTTTCGGACAACCGGAACCATCCACATTGAGTTTTCTAACGTATTATTCTAACTGGGCTTCAATAAATTTCTGTTAGAAGATTTTACATGGTAAACGAGAAACTGTATTTATTGTATTTTAATTGCACTTTCTACATACTTTACGTAATATGGCGAGACAAGCTTTTTGGTTACCTTCTTTTGTTTTCAAGTAGCATTTTTTGTATGTTTGTATACTGACAATTAGCGAGATTCAAATTAGGGATGTCAACGGCTCGCTCGGCTCGGCTCATGGCTCGATCGGCTCGAGCCATCCTGAGCCGCGGCTCGCACTGAGCTGAGCCGAACCGAGCCGCGGCTCGCACTGAGCTGAGCCGAATCGAGCCGCGGCTCACAGCGAGCCGAGCCGAACCGAGCGTCGGCTCACCGTGAGCCGAGCCGAACCCAGCGCGGCTCGCAGCGAGCCGAGCCGAACCGAGCCGCGGCTCACACCGAGCCGAGCCGTGGCTCACTCATATTGAGCCGAGCTCACTTCGGCTCGGCTCGAGCCGAGCCGGTTGACATCCCTAATTCAAACCCAGAGATTCCACAATCACTTGTGCGTTATTTATCCTTTCACTATTAAAATATGTGCCGACGCCTAAAGATAAAACGAAAATAACACTTTTCACTATTAATAGGCGCTAAACAAAGTTCAGATATATTGGTAGATGCAGAGTGTCCCCCCCAAAAGATAAATTTTCAAACGGCTATTATCGGGTATATTATCGGCTCGAGAAAATCGATATATATGGTGTTTGTCCACCACAAAGCCCACATGGCAGAAGGCGTGATCGAACCGGGGATCCCACGCACTTGTATCAGGTCGTAATAAGACCCTGCACACATATCAATATGTCAGTATTTCAAATGACATTTTATTGTTATTGTTTTGGATGTAGTGTTGAGTTGGTTCTGTATCTAGTCTGCATAAATACTAGTCTGCAACGATTTGGTATTTGACTGGCTGCAGAACACTTTAGGATTGGGGTAAAAAAAATAATAAAAAACTTTTTAAAGACATACTTTTCTTAGACAATTCGTACTAAAAAGTAAAAAAAAAAAATTTGTTTATGCATGACTAAAAAGAAATGTATGGGGCGCACCAATTGAAGAATTTATAAAGTGGCTGTATATGAGAGCGCGGCTCATGCTTTTCTTTTTAGTCATGCATAAACAACATTACTTTTTACTTTTTAGTACAAATTGTTTAAGAAAAGTGTGTCTTTAAAAAAAAGTTTTTTATAATCTTTTTTTTATTAAGTGAAAAAGCTGAAATCTCATTTCTAAGAAAACCGATAAGAACTTTTTTTCCCCAATTTTAAGCAACCGTTTATTACAGTGTAATACTTTGATGTAAAGATCGAAGGCTCATAAGATTTTCTTTGACAAAAAGGAAGCACAGGTTGAGAAAGTTTGATAGCTCATAGCCTAATCTAAAGGATAGGGAAAGAACAGGGACTGCGTCCGCTGTAGACAACAGAGAGAGAATATTTTGGGTAAAATCCAATCTTTAAATACGGTGGGTTTTTTTTCCTTTAGTTATTTTTAATTTACTAGGAACGTGAAAACTTGTTATGCTGTTTACCCTAGCTCTTTTCTAAGATAAATAACAAGTTTCTCCTCTATGAAGTAGAATAAGATACACTGCATTAAAAGGATAACATTTTAATAACTATTTATATATTTCATATTTTTTTTTTCTCTCTCTCTCGGAGATCTGAGCAGAGAAACAAGCTCTTTGGACCTTGATGAAGTTGTCAGTCTCGTGATGAAAATAAACCGTATTTTGTCTTAAGAATACTACCTAGTGGTACTATAATGAAATACATTCATTTGCAAAGTCATAGCTATGGCTTAGATGTGCCTAAACATTTTGAACTCGATGTGTGACACAAATATTTGTTTTTTTTAAAAATATTCTCCTTACGGAAACAGCGAATCGATTGACTACTACTCTGTACTTGTCGATGACGTAACAGATGCGATCCTTATACACTATACAGCCTACAAGATTTTCTACATTCTTATATATTGGCATTACTCAAAATATTCTCTTCTTAGTTCGACAGCCCATATCGCGCTTATTAGCTTTCGTTTAAAGAGCGTATCATCACGTGATTAACACCATGACGTTTTATCTGACTTTCGAGCCCAGAGTCATCTATTTCTTAATTCAAGTATCAATTTAAATCAAGATGTTAGGTCAACGTTGAATTTGGGAGCCACCACCGGGGATCGAGTTCGGGACTGCTCACACCGAAAGCGAGAGCGTTACCCACTTGACTAAGCAGGATATTTCTCATAATATTAGAGCCATTCGAAAGTAGCTGTAGCAGTAGAAAAGTAGTACAAAGATGAGCTATGATTCTTACATTTTTTACAATATAATCCCGTAAATCTGTGGATATTGACAAACATATAAGATATTATAAATTTAATTTAATATTTTCAAGTCTTTTGAGATGAAAACCGTATGTTCAATTTAAATTTTATAAAAAATTAAATAAATTTTAACGCAATTTTTAAATACAATATTGCACTATTTATTTTTCGTTAAAAGAGCGTCAGAAACGATTACTCTTTAGGGACAGACTTCTTTTGGGACTTCCTTGCAGTTTTCTGGTGTTTAACAAGACCCAAGATCGTTTTCTTGTCTGTTGTTAGCTTCGTTGCGTCGGATCTCATCTTTCCGCTTTTTCCTTTTGATTCTTTCTCTTTTTCTTTTAATATATTTTTTCTACCTTCATCTGAATTCCTCCAATTTACCCGTCCAGTGAGCCACCCCAGCAACCCCTACATGTTACTGCCAACTCCAAGACTCTCCCTTTCCTATTGCAACGAAACAAGACAGGGAAAAAGAAGGGGGGAAAAGGAGATTTTTTTTAAGAGGAAAACCCGAAAGAACGAAAATAAAATCCTTCTCTTCCCCCATTCCTCTTTGACTTACTTCTGCGACGACCAGGCGATTCTTGGAGTTTTAATTGCATCCCCCATCCCCTAGTTTCTGAGACTCTTTTTCACAGACCGACGTGATTTGCGTTGCGAGAGAATTACTGCACATGCGCATAAGAGGGCCAGCTCGTCCAGCAGACAGGCTGATGGTGAATGCAGATCGAAGAAGTACAATTAACTAGGCTACCCCTTTCTCTCCCTTTTTCCCTACCAACCCCTTCTAGGAGCCTTGATTTCACCCTTTTCCTCCATCTCTCTCTCACTTCGACGAAGATCATTCAACGCGTTTCCTTGTGTCCCTTAGGAAAGAGAGGAAAAGTCCCGAGATAACTGAAAAGCTTCATCAGTCCCCGTACACTTTTCTCCAATCAGCTACATTTTTCTTCCTCTTTTATTTAGAAAAAAAAAGAGCTTTAAAATATCGTTGCCTAGCAACCGATTTCTTCCATTAATTTTTCGCTTTCGATCTTCGCTTGTCTCCCCTCTGAAAGACGTTGTGCAATTTATAGGAAACATTTCTTTCATCTTCTTCTTTCTTTTTTTTCTTCTAAAAAAATGAATGAAGATACGCTTTTTGTTCTCTCCTCCCCCAGTTTCTCCCTCTAAATCAAATTTTAAGAACGAATATAATGCTGATGAAGGTGGAAGGTTATTCATCATTGTCATGAAAAATCAAGTTTCCATCTTGTTTATCTATGGTTTGTAGTGAAAGCTTGGAAGATAAGTCACATGAACAAATGAGTCATTAAACAGATTAAAAAAAAAGAAAAAATGAAAAATTCATAGGAAATAGGAAAATGGTGCTTTACAGAAGATATTGTCACTATTTGCACCGATTAGCAATAATTTCCGTCCTTACGTAGGATAACACATTTTTGATAGCACAAATAACTGAGAAAGTAAAAATATATCATGTTAATGTTTTGTCAAATGCATTTTTTTGTTTGCTTATATTCTATTCTGATTGGTCACTCAAAAAGGGTTGAAAATAAATCATTTTTTTATTTCTGTCTGCATTGCATCTTTCTAAACTCTGCAGCTCATAGTCAATTCGTCATACAATTGAATAAAATATTAGCTAGGGAGATCTGAACTTTAAAATCATTATTTTATATGGACCATTTTATTAAATGTAGATTTCGTCCAATCACGGCGATATGAGTGCAATGCAGTTTAAAATACACAAAAGATCATGAAAAGCAAGCAGCCCAGCGCCCTAGTTCACACCGCTACCGAAGTCAGCGGCGGAAGTTAATTTGCTATCAGTTGACAGGGAAGATTAAAATTTGTTCTGTATGTAAAACGGTGCTATTTAAAAAAAAAAATGAAACATATATACAACAGACTGAAATCTTCTGCTTCTCTATCGAAAGAAGTTCAGTATAAATGAAAACCGGCTAAGATAAAAAAATTACAATTAAATTTTAAACAATTTCAAAAATTGTGAAATCAATGCTTCTGTCATATAAATAGCACTGGTAATACGGACTCTGATAGTTCTGTTTATTTCTCACAGAAAAAAAAAAGACTTCTCGAAGTTTTTCGATAGACTAGAGACAATTATTTGAAACCAATTTCTACAACAAGGATTTTGAGTTAGGCTGAATAAGAGGCCTGTTTTAGGAAAGTACTTTTGCAAAAGTACTTACAAAACTATTTCAATCTTCAAGTTTGCAATTTTGCCGGACTGTATCGAAAGTGATAACCTCGCTCCACAATCTTTATGTTTACTGTCGTTTTGTTGCCTACCTTTGGGTGTTAAAATTGAGCTCAGAAACGTCAACTTACAATAGAATATTGTCTTGTATAATCATACTCTTTGCACAAAATGGCAGAAAAGTGAATAAATGAAAACAGGAGTGTTTGGTGGGAGGTTTGCGTTCTTCAGACAGTTCTCCAAAACTGCAAAATGAAGAGTGAAAATTTGCGGAGTACTTTCGTGGAACAAGCCACAGGG
>JAGDQP010000161.1:6882-19099 GCA_022664845.1 Lepisma saccharinum
ATATATACCGCAGTTACTGCCTAAGCGGTTGGTCCTTTCGGGTCAATTTTAATCCTATCCGTTTTTATATTCCTCCCTGCATATGTGTATAATGGTTGGACTGGATAAATATATTTTTATATAGTGCATTGATTCCGTCAGACCCCTCCTGTGGGGGGTATCAAACCCCAAATACTCGAGAACCTCCTCCCCAACTTTAACATTTTTGCAGCCAACAATAGATAGAAATCAAACAAAATTCTACTTACACCCTCCCAATTTTGATTTTACACCCCTCAAACTGAAAATTCTGGGAGAATCCCTAGTGAGCAGTCTTCGTTACATATCTCAGGGCAACCAGGGTCTATATGTTTCGGGAGTCAGAATTATGAAGTAATTCAGATTAGAGCATTTTTTAATTTGTAAGGGAATGTTAAGTTCTAGTTTTGTTTAGATTTGAGAACATTTCACTTCTGAAAGTGAGATATTACGTGATTTGGAAGTTGAATTTCTTTTCTCTAACAAGTTCTGTTTTTTGTTGAAAAAGTGTGGTAGCCTTAAGCGAGGTCTTTGTTTTTTTTAATTTGTGTTCATACATTTTTGTCTTCCCTCTCCGTGAGAGCTGAAATTTAGTTTTGTTTCGAGGAAATCCAGTAATATTGTATAGTTTTTGCTCTGTTCTTCCCAGTTCGTAGGTTCAATGTAGAAATGTTTTGTTCCATATTACGATATGTAGATCCAACTTTAATTCAAGATGTGAGATCAGATCATTATAAGAAGTTTGCTATATATATATATATACATATATATTTGCCTGTGACATCATACAGAAAGTCGTGAATTAGTTTATTGAGTTCTTGTAGAGTTCTTGTAACCCACAGCAAGACCAAGCTGTTTTTCTTATTTCTATGAGAATTTATTTACTGAGTCTCTTTCTATAACTAGAATCTCTAAGTATCAGCGAGTGTAAGATTTTTGCCTCTGCTGGACTGTAATCCGGATCGTTTAGTGGTGTCCTCCTCAAGACACTGAGCTCAATATGATATGTCCACAGTACAGAAGACGTCTTTAATCCGCTATTTATTCTTATTTTATCATTGGAAATTTTTGTCACTGCCGATCACCACTGCCTCTAACGAATAACATTTTCTGTTCTAAAAAAAAAAAAATGGAAAATTACTTTCGGTCATCAATTTCCGATGATCGACTCGCCTCGTTGATGATTTGGTTGTGGAGCGGAAAGAGGTACTGAAAATTTCTATTGACTATCTTGTTAATGGTTGCTAAAATGAAGCCAAGACATTAGAGCTTTTCATCTTCTGTGAATTTCCTTATTTCTCATATCAGATATAAGTGTTACTTGTTTTCAGCTATATCATATTAACAGCGAACAAATGCATATGAATTACATACAGCGATCTCCCTCCCCCCCAGGATTTTCGGTTTGGTGGATACCAAGTTAAAATTGTGAGGATTTAACTTGAGTTTTTCAAGTTTTCTGTCAATATTTGATCGCATTTTTTAAGTTGGGTATGCTCTCGAGGGTTTTAGGGGTGACATCCTTCACATGGAAGTCTGGCGGAATCACTGATTAAGTATATGCAGATTATGAAGTAACAACTACTCTTGGAAATAGGTAGGATGCGCCAAGCAATAAATAATCTTGCCCCCTCAAGCAAGATGTAGAGGGTCATGATGTAGATTTCCGTTAATTGTAACTTCACACTAGTGTGAATTACTACTTCACATTTAGCTCAGTTGTCTAGTAAATATAATTCAAAACACCCACGAGCTAAATTTGACTGATTTCATGTGAACTTTTCCAAGGTAGTTCCTGGACGTATTCGGGTTTTAAAATCTGAGTTGAATTTCACTTGAAAGATTGTAATAAAAAGGTCTCGTGGGAGCTAGGGGGCCGACTAGTCACCTTCCCTTGCTGTTTCTCTGAAAAGAAAATACACTATTGGGGAAGTTAGGAGAATTCAAGAATACTCAACCTTCAAAGTTCAGTATGAAAAAAGAATAATAAATAAAATCTTTACAAGTTAGAATTTAACATTTGTGGGCTGGAGTACTTATTACAAGCTATTGCTAATCTAAAGACTTTACATGGCAATATATGATGGGAGTCCTTTAAGAAGATTTAATTCAACAGAAACAATCCTAAGTCTATATTCTGTTGGTCTGTAGGTAGGATGATAGAATTTCATCCTAAGAAAAGTCTAAGTTGAAGTGAGTGAGAAAAAGAGTTTTCAGGAAAATTCGTTCGCTTATCTGGTGAATTTGAGAGCTGTAGAGTGTTCTATCACTGGATTAAAACCCGTGCTAACCAAGGTCAAACAGCTGTTTAATTTGGTTTAGCACCGCTTATTAAATCTATAGATAGTGTCTAGGTATCCAGGTTAGAAAGTGGTCAGATAGGAATTTACGTAAAATGAAGCCTTCCTCGAAGATTTTCAGTTCAACCTACACATACACGCGTAAGATCACAGTTCTTGAAATGCCAAATGATGATTATTCCATCACTGGTGGAAATGTTATATTCTTTTTTCTTTATCTTCTGCAAAAAGTAAAAACTTCCAAAGCTTTTCTGTTTTCTAGGTTGTGATTGCAGTATAGAGGAACGAAATAATAAAATTGTTTATTCTTGCGTTTCCTTTATGGAAAGGGGTCTAACTTCTTTATAGTGATAAGATCGGAGACTGTGCATCTTTCGGGATTTAAATCAGGGACGTAAAGATGTATGCAACACTAGATTCATTTCCATTATCCACAAGAATAAATATATATCAAAATTAACTTAAATATAATTTTTGATACGTTCTAAAGTGAAGTTTATTATAGGACATCAACTGCACCAAATCTTATGGGAAAAATTCTGGATAAACCCAAGGTGCCAGACTTCTAGATGCAACCAGGATGGTGCTTACCACCGTATTGAGCGCCATCTACCCAGTACATTTAATTTTAATTTCTTTAACTCGTAAAAGAAAGGGAAAGTGTGTTGCCATACTTTGAAATCAACCAATCATGTTGAAATCACTCACCATTTTTTCTCTCATCGAAGTAACTTTAAGGTCCAATTAGCTTTATCACTGAATTTCTTCTCAAATTATAACCCATATATACACATTATGGCTACTTGCACAAGTGAATAATCTTCAAAAGAAGTATACCTTCTTTAAAACGTTTTCACCACTTGTGCGTTACAGTTTTCCCGAAAAGCTGAAGATTCAAATGCTGTTTGTAACATCTAATATATCCATGTAATTTTTTTTAGGAGTTTAACAGATTTTGACATAGCTTTGCTACTTTTCTGGCTCGCTTATTCGACCTGCAAAGAAAACTGCCAAAAGCAATCAACAAATGTTTACACAAATTAACAAATGCATATAAATCAAACTGCCTTCTGAAAATATTACTTGCATCTAGAGGTTTCTACAAGTTGCATTCACATTCAATTCAGGTAAGTAATTAAAAGCCTACGCGAGTTTTCCGGACTGAATTTATGTACAAAATTGTCAATTTTAACTGGGTTCCCCCTCGAACATCTCATTATCATGTACGCTGTTTATATATAGCGAGAGAAAGAGAGATCAATGATAAGAACATATGTGTTAAACGAATATTGATGTAAATCAATACGAAATTCAAAATGTTAATGGTAACCACAATGGCCAGATTGTGTTACAAGTGTAGTGTTTATTCATATGACAACCTCCCTTTTCCTAGTTCATGAGTGAAGATGTGTTGGGTGAATGTTGAGCATAGGATGCTTCTAAAAGGAAGGTCAAGTGCCTAAGCCTCGTATGGCGTCCTAACAGTGATGTCTAACCGTTGTGTCAATCCTTTAGGCCAACCTTTGGAGTAATTTTGGCACGTATATTAAATTATGCCCTGGTGGATTTGGGGATTCTGTTAAGTATTAACACAGCAATAAAATCTGTGCACACACTAAATATAACGATGAACTGTTTGTACAATTCGCGGTTAATACCTTATCGATAGGACAAAACGTTTTCCGCTCGAACTTATGCAAAAGTATTTAAATGATCCTTTTTTTTCTTAGCAGTCGATTCTTTTGTTCCGCCAACATGTTCAACACTTCCTACTTTGTCAATATAGTGATAAAACTAGATCCTCCAACGCTCCGTCTCACACATTCCATTATGTGCGTATTGAGTCAACACACAGGACATTAACGTATCACGTAACTTGATAACGCGTAGTAGTAACCTAGCAACATAGAAGCACTTTTCTTCTTTATATCATTTTTTCTCCGTAAATATATACACACACATGTATTGACTGTAGCTTTCAAGCGGAAGTATTACAAAGGACACCAATACTCAGACTTCTGTTTGGCTAAATATTACCTATCATGTTGGAACTTCTAAGGCTATTGATGTTTCGGAGAGATAATGGTATTAGTTACATAGAAATATTTCATGGCTAAAAATACACTTGTATGATAAAGAGCTGATTTAGTAGTACACTGAGTGTTCCCTTTTTTTTTTAGATACAACGAGTCCCGTTACTTATATCACCAACAGGTGACGCAAATGGGCTGAGCTGTTGATCACGATGTCAGTATGTGCTCTCATTGTAACGTGCTTAATATGAGGGAAACAGAATTTAACAGATTTTTAACAGATCAATATTCTTGGTTCCCAAATGGCAGATGCTGTGGTACGTTTCCCGAACTGATATAGTGATGGAATTTTCTAGGCTTACAGTTTTACCTGTGCACCGTGAATCTGTAAAGGAGCAGAAATTTCTGAAAAAAAAAGTTAAATCCAGACTGGTGAGGGAGAATTCGCAAGTAGAGTAAACAGCACAAGTCCATGGACTCAAAGTTTCAGGTGTCTAATGCTTAGAGTAATTCATGCAACTGAAAATTATTTTATCGGGAGATAGGTATTTTCAGGAGGGCTACGTGTTCTACACTCTAAAAAGAGGACCTTTGGCTTGTGAGTACAAAATTTCAATTTGATACCCACAATTTTTTAGAGGCACAGGCATACTCTAAAAAATTGTGGGTACAAATCGGCATTTTATACCCACTATTCAAAGGTACAGTTTTTGCAGTGTATTATTGACATCGCATCATTATAAACTGGCTTCAGGTTAATTAATACTTCAATGATTTATTGCCATTATTTCAATAGGTATCCAGTTCTCCTTATCTCAATACAATAGAGAACTTGTGGGATAAAGTGGAGGCTGTTAGAACACTATTTCCTCCATCAACCAATCTGCGTGAATTGCATTACGCTTACATATCTGCATGATATTGTGTGCCTCGGGAACGCTTTCAGGGATTTGTTACATCATTACCACCACAAATTGTGTTAATGGCGTGTCGTCTAGAGCGAGCGGAACAAGTTATTAGGTACATGTCTCGTTCATATATCTCCACACCGACACATAGAAGGCTAACAGTAATATTTGCTAATAAGTACCAGACAAAATAAATTAGATAGTTTCTATCATTGGATTGTTAATATTAAATGTATATACGGAAGAGACAACTATTTAAGCATTGAGTGCCTATCGGACGAAACAACTTGATTTTATATGAACAAATTATAAAATGTACCTTTCAATATACAATATATTTTCAATATAAATGAACGCTAAATAGAGCCTCGGTGGTATTAAAATGTCAGAGCCCAGGCTTCATTAACATTTCTCCTCTATCTTTCATGTAACTATAAAGGCCCTACTTGTAATCTTAACAACACTGCTAGTATTACTGTTCATGACTCAAATTTTGCAGAGAAAAATAACATTTTATACTCTTATCTTCCTGTGTGGTCATTTTTCTGTTTATAATTACGATATTATAGAAGCAAAGAACCAAATGTCGACATCGTTAGTGCAAACTTTCAATCTTAGAGAAAGAAACAATTAGCCAAAGAAGTCCCTTAAGATGTAATCCTTTGGACATATAAGTCAAAGTGTCCATACAAAATTGAATCCTTGACCACTTCACATACCTGTTTCTTAAATTGATTGTCATGTATACTAGAAAAATATTTTAATAAAACAACACATTTTTAATACTTCTTAATTGAATTGCTAAATGAAGAAGGGAAAATGGCTTCAAAATATCAAAATTGAGCTCGGCCTACTTACTAGTTCATAGCATCTACAGATAAACTAATTATGTACTGAATAAGGCAAAGTTGTGTTATAAAATAGCATTGTATGACGTCAATTCAAACATACATAACCCCAGAATTTGTTCATTTATGTAGTTAACAGAGTCAAACAGTATACAGTATACAAACTTAGCGTGCAAACTCAAACTTGAAAGTTTGAATTGGATATCGTCACCTTGGAACCAGCATATGTCCACGTTTGCCACTTTTGAGTAAAAGCAGTTTTAAAGTTTGAAGTTTCATTTAAAGTCTGTAATAATTAATTTCATTTCTAACATTCCTAGTCACTTGGAGGTCATTTTGTGAGATAGTATTTTTGGGGTTGATGCCTTTCAATACAAGGTCTTTGACTGCAGTGTTAACTCCATTTTGCCAAAAAGGGGACATAGAACCTTCTAGTTCCAAGATGACACTATATGTTTTAAAAGGTTTGTGATCATCAAAGGTTGGAACCTACAGTTTCTGGTAAAAAGAACTTCTAACCAACCAGGCTCCGCACGCATAAAAATCGATCATGTTAGTCATTCGTGTGGCCGAGGGTTCATGCAAATTGTAGATATATCAAACTACTACACCAAAAAGTAATAAAATCTCTTTTTATTTTTGTTACAACTGCACAGAGTAAAATGAAAATAATTCGACTAAACATTTTCTATTAGCTTTCTGTGAAATTAATATATTTAGGAAAATAGTTACTAAGAGGCCTTCTAATACGAATTTAAGCTTTAAAGGAAGGAAACTTATTAAAATTCTGAGTAACTAGTATATTGATTAAGCTCTGTTAAAGTAAAGTTCACCTAAGGTAACTAAATATGTACATAATTCCATAACACTAACAATGGTCGATTTATTCACATCAGATTCCTCAGTAATGCCTTCAGGAACATCTATTAAGTATTCAAGAATTGGTTGCGTGGAGGCCCGTACACAAACTTTTTGTTCTTAGATTAACCTTTGCATACATATTTAAATTAGATTATTGCCATCATATTGATTCGCGCTATAAATCCATGATTATGATTATTAAAAACGTATCTGTAATTTCTGTATATAAACTGTGCTTCTCAAATAAGTTTCTTTTCACGCGAATTCCATTGGCAATAGATCACGAAAACAAGTCAACATCTTAAAATCCAAGAACGATAATAATATTTCTCCTTTCCTTAACTCGGCTGTATTGGCAGTTCTGAATATTTTGATCCAATCATTGAATCTTTCCTTAATGTTCATTTTCCTAACCTGATATGATACTACAAAACCGTAATAAAAAGCCATTAACAGTCAAAATACATTTCACGTAATTGAAATCGAAACAGAAAATCATAGATTTAAAAGCTTGGTGGTTCAACTTTTCAAATAAAGCTTACCTCAGTAATTAGTCTTATTGAATAAAAAGTATGGAGAGACATGAGGTGCCATCAATTTCTTCCGTGATGTTTTCCTAGAATTAGAACGCAACATGAATGGAAAATTCTCGGCTCGTGTCGCGTTGACTTTGCGGTGAACAAACACCATGTTCGTGGGTTTTCTCGAGATTCTCCAGTTTCCTCCAATTTTCTTCATTTCACCAATTCTCCAATCGTTATCCATTCGGCCTGAGCTAAAGTTACGTAGAGGCCTTGAAATAAAATTCATAAATAAATTTAAGATAACTAATGGAAACACATACAGACTAAGAAACGCAGTATAAGGAATATCATATCATAGAAATATCTGGTTCAGGATATAACTTAGGAAGTCAACATATAACTTTACTATAACTTCAGTAAACGGTCCCTTTTATCATAAGAGAATCACCAAACAGTTTCTGGTATATTCTCAAATTGTTTTACTAGTCGTTTACTTCCCGCGATTAGCAATTCAAATTATTAAGTATTACTGGATTATGTAAAAGAACTTAAAACATATTTTCTTCTAATATTATTAGTTTCCATGCTAGAATAGTAACGTGTTCATTGAACATGTAAAAAGAATTATCTACCAGTGTGTTATACGAACACGTGGAAGAAATGTGTAAAAATTCAATGGTAGTTTTAAATTAACTAGTAAGTGCCTGTGCAATATGTACTGTACTAGTAAGTCCCTATGCAGTATGTGGGTGGATTGGAAGGTTCATGGCCTGACTAGGAAGGAAGCAAATATTTTATGTTTGTATACATTAGCTGTGTAGCTATATCCGTTGGTAGTGACTGTGTAAAATTTCATTTCTCTATTGTTTCAGGTGAGGAGTATATAAGGCGCTAAGTCGGCGGAAGTGACGGAACTTTGTGACATGGAGAAAATCGAGAAAAATGCACGCGTTCACACGCCCCTTGTATACATGACAGAAATTCATTCCTGTGGGTTCAAACTGTTGCCGCACCCGCCCTACTCGCCTGATCTGCCTCCCTCTCGGACTTTGGCTTGTTTAAAAACCTTAAAAAGTTTTTTTGGGCAGCGATTTTCTTCGGATGCAGAGGTAAAATGTGCTGTACTGGGATATTTTGCAGGACTCGAGGAATATTTTTTAAAAAAAGGGTTTAGTAGCGTTACAGGAGAGGTGGCGTAAATGTATCTCGGTCGAGGGGGATTACGTGGAAAAATAAAACATAAATTATCCAAATATTTTTTAATTTTGTAGGTCAGGCGACAAACTTTCCAATCCACCCTCGTATTTTTAGGATAGTAGATCAAATGCTCTTAAGAACTTTTATCTGGTTCCTCCTCTGTAACTGGAGGAACTCAATCCTCCAATCTCATCAATTTATAGTACTGAAATAACGGAAAGGACTTCGCTGAGAAGTCTAGTGAATAACATTTTTATTTATTGAAAAAGGATACATAATTGACAAGACGTCACAGTTGCAACAAGCATATTTCATGAACTTCTACACAATAGAATTTTATTGAATTTCGTGAAGGTTCAATAAAATCTTAAATAGTTACGAGTCACGTGGTTTCTACACAATAAGATGTAGGTTGTTTGCAGAAACCCCGAAAACAAGAGTTTTTTTTGTCTGTGTGTCTTCATTCCTTATCGTAGCTTGCATCTCCGTTGCAAGTTTTACACACCTTCTCGATCCTGTCTCAGTTATTGTTTGATTAGAACGTCTGTTAGCATTTGGTCTGTGCATGTATGTGATCTTCAGACGTCAAAGTTCTTTTCAAAAATTGATATGTGCTCATTCCATGCTAGAATGTCTTCGTTTTCTACTTTCCCGAAACAAATATGATATATTATTTACACTGAAGCTGACCATTGCACTTGGAGAAACACAAATAGTCGAACAAGTCTTCACTTATAAATATTGACTAAAAGATCGATAAATGTTAAAGACATGAGAGGTCTTTAGGAAGCATGATTGTGTTTCTAGTACCTTATGACATCCTCTTGACAGTTTTTGAAGTAGAATAATTAATTTCACATGAACAATATTTTACTAAAAATATTTACTGTCTAACAAGCGTAGTTGTATACTGTGTTTTACAATCACAATTAATATGATATTAAATCTCTAATAGTAAATATTTTCAAGAAACATGCAATTTTGCGCAGCTATTTCCCTTACTTTTCGTACTTTCTTCTCACAATTGCACAAACTTTCGCTATTGATGTATGTAATCTCTGACAACCTTGAGGAATTACAATACCAGTATTATGTAATTTGACCTATAACATATAGCAGAATGAAAGTCCAAACGCTTTACTTAGTTCTTCTATTGGGTGTTTATAAATGGTGAGCCGTGTTGTTTTATATAGAAATAAAATGGTAAAAACTGATTTTTAACGTAAGTAGGAAAATGGCACTTAAAACTGCCTCTGGGGGGACACGAAAATCAGCATGAAACTACCACGGTGCATTGAAGACGTGTTCAAATGAGTACGTTTCGGAGTTTGACGGAACACGAGTTACAGAACTTCAAAATTTTCGAAATTTTGTTCGGAACGTCTGAAGGGTAGGCAACACTTCATACATATGAGTTTAAGTTTGCATTTTCCGTTCATTTTTATATAAAAAGTTGAGCTGAAGATCGTTCAAATGTTAGATTAAAGTTATTAATGAAGTTGACGTGTTAATCAATTGCTCTGATTCCTGCCAAGTGCGAATATTATATAAATACAGCGTGACCCAAAGGAAACTTCCCATCCCGTTAATTCCGTAGTCAAATGATTTCCAGGAGCAATTCCGACACATGCTTTTCTTTTTAATTTAAGGGAGAATGTGACATCGTGGTCAAGTATTGCATGCTGTTCCATTTTGTTGTGGTCTAGTGGGAAAAATAAAATTTTCTTAAATGACAACATGGGTCAAGTGACACATCATATCAATGGTCTTTAGGTTCTATTTACAAAAGTATGTGATCATTTACTAGTTTCTTTCAAAACTTTGCGTGAAAGTTACGTTTGGGGCTCTCAAATTTTAGAAAGTGAAACTTGGTAGGTAAGGTAATATTTTACACTATTTAACGTTTAGAGTGCTCCAACAGCCATCATTAGTATAAAAGAACCCTTGGAAATATCACTATGATAAATTTAAACGTGCTATCTCATATTTTGTGATCCAGTAACACTCAACCCCTATGATGAATACGTCAATGAGGTGAATTTCAGATCAGCATAGTGCGTTGGGAAGAGGAAGCACTTGGATTAGAACCCGCTGGCAAGCATCGTGCCTGAAAATATCCACAGTTTCCATCAATTTCACGGGTCAAATGTTGAGTTAGTACCATAGCTAAAGCCCTGCCCGCTAACTGCCACTTAGGCACGATGTTTAGCGGCGGGATTCTAATCCACGTGCTTCTCCTTTCCAATGCACTATGCTGATCTGAAATTCGGGGCATGAACGTATTCATCACAGGTATTAGGTGTTATTATATCCGAAAATACGAGATAGCACGTTTAAATTTATCATAGTGATATTTCCAGGAGTTCTTTTATACTAATGATGGCTGTTGGAGCGCTCATAACGCTAGTAGTGTAAAATATTACCTTACCTAGCAAGTTTCACTTTCTAATTTTGAGAGTTCCAATCGCAATTTCACGCAAAGTTTTCAAAGAAACTAATAAATGATCACATGCTTTTGTAAATAGAACCTAAAGACCATTGACATGATATTTTACTTTATTTATGTTGTCATTTAAGAAACTTTTAATTTTACCACCACCAGACCACAATAAACTGAGACAGCTTGCAATGTTTGACCACGATGGCACATTCTCCCTTAAATTATAAGTGCGTGTATCGGGATTCCTCCTGGAAATAAATTGGTTACGAAATTAACGAAAAAGGTTTCCTTTGGGTCACCCTGTATTTATATAATATTCGCATGTGGCAGGAATCAGAACAGTTAATTTACACGTCAACTTCATCAGTAACTTTAATCTAATATTTTAATTATCTTCTGCTCGACTTTTTATATAAAAATGCATGGGAAATGCATAACTTGAACACATAAGTATGAAGTGTTGCCTACCATTCAGGCGCTCAGAACAATATTTAGACAACTTTGAAGTCTTGTAACTCGTGTTCAGCCCAACTCCAAAAAATTGTTTCTTCCATACCTTTGCATATTTAAAATGTACAGAAGTGATGCAAAATTAAATGATTTTAAGTAAAATTTATGTACCAGTACTTTACTTTATATGGAACATATTAATATGTACGGATGTGGGTACGTTTGGATCCGTACCCATGCGAGATTCGATCCCGCAACCTCATGAACAGCGGGCCAGCGCCCTAGCCCACATGACTACTTAGGTCGACGAAATGTTTTATGTGTTTAAAATATACACTTTAAATATGCAAGTGCTCTTATTAATAGTGCAGTGAGAGGGAACAATTCAACCGCATATGAATAATATAGATGGACTATAATATATTAACGACCGTACATAAAGATAGAAGAGGCAGCAGGTTCTGGAGGGCTGTTAATGTATTTGGCGGCAAAAATGAGAAAGCAGCTCAAGCAGACCTTTTCAATGATTTCGGAAGATGAATTTGATGATCACGATCTACTTTTTAAATATATAACTCTTTGAAACATTATAAAATTAAGGGATTGTTAAATGTAACATTCCCTACAATTCAACCAGT
>JAGDQP010000161.1:24099-65372 GCA_022664845.1 Lepisma saccharinum
TTTTGCCAATAGGGACAAGGGCTTCTATGAGAGAGGCATCATGATATTACCTTCCAAATGGCAACACGTTATCGAACAAAACGGCGCATATGTGACCTAAATCGGATCATTCTAAGTATGGTAAGTCAAGCCTTCAATGTCATGCAAAAATAATGGATTACTTTTTACTACACCAGATATTTAAGAAAAGTATATCTCTAAAAAGCGTTTTTATTATTATATTTTTGGAGTCATTTAGGTGCCCAAATACTTTTTCTCAAGCTAATGTTTTGTGACCTCAAACCTAAAATGTTCTGCAACCACCCCAAACTCAACATCGTTCCAGGCTAGTATTTATTTTAAGACAAAATTCATATATATATATATATTAAAATATCTATGAAAGTAACAATGGAATATTGTGTTTTCACTTGACTTACGTCGCTGTGCAACATTTCATTATTGAATGACTTCGGGATATGAGCTAAATTAATTTTACTAGATTTGAGGACACCACGAACCATTGTGAACTAATGAAAAGCATGTAAAAATTGTATAATAAGCATGTAAAAGCGGTGGTTCTTACAGTGTTAGCACTGTGCATTGCTACAAATTCGTACTGTAGCTTCCTTTAACAGCAAACTACTACTGTACCTTCTTGAAAGTAGTGTTACAAGCTGTCTCATGCAGAGCTGCTAAATGGTATCAGAAGCCAAAAAACGATGATTTGGTATAAAATGGAGGGACCATATGAAACTTTCAGCACTTGTACACTGACATGCGTAGAGCACGAAAGTACGTGATGGACATTCAAAAAATGTAGCCAGCCAAGATGGCGGCCATTTGAAATGCCGGCCGACGCTATTTATTAAAACGAACACATCTCAGCTCTGAGTTATTCGATTTCGATCATTCGTTTTTAAAATGAAAGGTAATTTTATTAGCTATATTTTTGTTAATGAGCAATAGTTTCGTAAACCTAATAGTTTTTCAGTTAAATGTAAAAAAGTTTCACTTTAGCCTAAAGTATTTTCTTATTTAATATTTTATTTTGAAACAACTGGTTTTACATAAACATATGTCCTTACACAAAATGTAGCGTCTAACTCATGCCTTAATCTAAAAAAGATAAATTAAATCCGAAAACTATAACCAGAGATATGGACAATTATTTGAAAATTTCTACAATACGAGGTAACATTACGGAGGCACTAATGTGTGTTGAAGCTACATGTTGTTTTGGTATAAAATGTATGGAACAAATGAAACTTTCAGCTCTTGAACACTTGTCTATGAAGAGTACGAATATGGGTGATATACATCACAAAACGGTAGTTACTCAAAATGACGGCCATTCAAAATGGTGACTATCGCCAATTTCAATGTTACGAGATGTTGATGGTTCCTTTTGTTTAATGAAAGATCATTTATTTGCCTTCAATTTTAATTAAGAGAAATATTTTCATAAATATAATAGAGATTGTTTGTTAAATTTAATAATGTGCATTTTAACTTTCCATAATTATAAGCAGGTAACCGCTAACATGAAGCCTACCATTGTAGCGGATGAAATGTTTCCTGAAGGAGTTGGAAGAGGCAGGAGGTTCTAATGGCCTGTTAATGTGTTTGGCGGCAAATGAGAAAGCAGTTCATACAGACCTTTACAATGATTTTGAAGACATAAACGATAATTATAAACAAAAGATTATAATATCCAATTTGAATAATTTGTTTTAAGAATATTTATTTATGAATATATATATTTAACCTAAATTATTTTATTTAATATTTACTAAAGTATATTTAGTTTAAGTTTATTAAGTGAAATTAAAAAATAACATTTTTTTATTTTCTTATTTAAGATCTTATTAGGAAACGATATTTTTTAGATAAATATTTGCTTTAAAAATGCTGCAGGGCCGCGGTGGATCAATGGTTTAGTGCTCACCTCTGATGCTAGGGGTGGTCGGTTGGACCTCTGCTCCTGCTATATGGACTTTGTAGTGGACTAACACCGTATGCGTGGCTTTTTTCGGGGTTCTCCCGTTTCCTCCCAATTTCTTTATTCCACCAATTCATGTCATCATCCATTCTGTCTGACCCAAAGTTACCTAAAGGTCTTAAGAATAAATTCAAAAGATGCTTCTTTTAATATATACTTTTATTTGAGGAAAAGGGCAATAATATCCGATAATCTGGACCTAAGAAATCACTACTAATAAAAAGTTTGGTTTTCTGTTGTACTGTACAAACAGGTTAAAGCAAGTGAATGCATTGTGAAAGGTGTTAGAAACTAACTGAAAGTACTATATATTGGCCAAAGTGTCTCAGAAATTTATCAAGAAGTAGCATTAGCTGTAATAAGATTCCATTCAGGTCAGGCTGTGACAGTGTAAATGCATTTGCAGGACAAAGAAAGATTAAAAGGTTCACTGGAACAGCACAAAATAATGTCAGAACATTCAGAAGCATAGGAATAGAGTGATCTGTTCCAGATGAGTTATTCAAGACAATTGGAAATTTACTTGTGACGTGTATTCCAAGAAAATAGGAATTGGAAGTGTCAATGAGCTGCAATAAAATTATTTACATCCAAAGGCGGGTGAAGTCGATAATTGCTAATCATCATCATGCAAGGCTACATTGGAACGCGCAAATTTCCAGATAGGGATTTAGGTACGAAAACGTTTAAGTATACCAGAGGCTTAAAAACATGAATGGAGAAAGGACAGCGAAGGAAAGCTATGCATCAATTGGATCGCTGGAGCATCTGCACCAGAAACTGTTGTACTTGCCATCCTGCGTTGCAGTTGTTACAGAAATACCCAGTAATTGCTCTGGTTCAGATTATCGGTTAGGGTATCATTGCTCTTTTCTTCAAATAAAAGCAGTGTCTTTTGCAAAAGCATTTATTTATCTAAAAGTAGTGGTATTCTAACATTTTTTAAAAAATATATACACATTTAAATAAAAAAATATTATGCATAAAATATTGTTTTTCCTCCTATTTTGAAAATAAATTTTTGCCTAAATTTAAAATCTACCTCAGTCAAATATTAAATAAAAATGATTTCGGTTAAAATTCACATTTTTATATGTAACTGAAAAAAATATTAGATTTATGAAAATATTGCTCATTGAAGTCGAAGAAATTATCTTTAATTTTAAAAAGGAACCATGAAATAGGATAACTCAGAGCTGAGATATGCGATGCTGATATATGTACCATTAAACATTGGCGATAGTCACTATTTTGAATGGCCGCCATCTTGAATAGCTACATTTTTACAATGTCCATCAGATATTTTCGTGCTCCATACCTGCCACTGTACAAGTGCTGAAAGTTTCATCTGGTCCCCCTGTTTTATGCCAACTCATCATGTAGCTTCTACACTCATTAGTGCCTCCGTAATGCTAACTCGTATTTGCAGAAATCTTCAAACAATTGTCCATTTCTCTGGTTATACTTGTCGGATTTAATTGATCTTTTCTTAAACAATTAAAGCCTGAGTTGCACGCTATATTTTTGTAAGGACAAAGGTTTATCTAAAACAGTCGTTTCAAAGTAAAATATTAAATAAGAAAATATTTTAGGCTAAAATGAAATTTGTTACATTTAACTGAAACACTATTACTCATAAACAAAAATGTAGCTAATTAAATTATCTTTCATTTAGAAAAAAGAATTATCGAGATCGGATAATTTAGAGCCGAGATATGTTCATTTTAACAAATAGCGTCGGCCTCCATTTTGAATAACGCCATCTTGGATAGCTACCTTTTTGGAATATCTAGCACGTATTTTCGTGCTCTATACATGCCAGTGTACAAGTGCTGAAAGTTTCATCTCATCCCGCCATTTTATACCAACAACTTGTCTCGCACAAGAACTATAAGTCAATTTATGTATGAGTCTAGATCCTTGTTTCATTACTGCATGCAGATAAATAATAGAACTATTTTTTACGGAAAATTACCTCGTAAATGGTTGCCGGTTCGAGTCCTGATCGTTAAATACATGCTTTTGAAATGTAAAGTGTATGTTGGTGTTCTGTAGCTTTATAGTTATTTCATTCCTATTCTTCTCTTTGGTTCATCTATTTGAAATCTGCTAATTTACATAGCATAGTTATATGTTCACATAAAGAACAGAAATAGGATGAAAATAGGAATAAATAGACAGTTCTATTACGCATGATGAATTAATAATAATAATTTCACATGTGTAATGCAATATTTTATTTGAAGTAATTCCGAAACTGATGTCCCACCTAACAATAAAACGTCACAGTCCATTGTTAACTCATATGAATCAAAAAAGAATCATATACCATTCAAATTGGTGTTTATTATAGAATAACCTGAAGGTAATATAATTCACAATAGTTTGGTTTGTATCAGTGAGAATTGCAAAAATCGAAGGCATTGTGTTTGGCCATCTTTCCCGACTAAGCGGGAGAGATGCTCTACCAACTTGGGAGAGAAGCATGACCTTAATAAAATTAATACACTTGATCATTATATTTAGATTGTATTTGTTTAACATTATTATGTTTTTCTAAAATACAAGAAAAATCACTAACAATGTTTCTGGCTCATCCTCAACACAGGAAACATGTTTCAAAATTTTATATAATATCCTCAATTTATTGCTCATACGTATCTCGTTTGAATTAGAAATATTTCAAAGGTAATAAAACACTCATAAATAATTAAAATTCGCTACGATAATTTAGGTCCTAATGTTCTCTAACGATTCTATATTCTTTAATATTAGATCATGATGCAAAAACGTGTCAAACCTTCCTATATCAGCTAAAAACGCCAACTTAACAACATTCTGACTTCACCACTCGTACTGCCCGCACAGATCTCGTCACGGCTGACACTCACATTACATTGGTAGTTCATTCAATAGGATAACTTTCGAAGTACGGTAACTGGGGCATCTCTCCCGGAATTACTATATTCTTATTTTCATACAGTTTCTACTTCTTATGTGAAGATAAATTTGTACTATGTAAATTAGCATAAATTCACTCTTGTACCCTTTCCATTCGAAATCCTAGTACAAATCAATATTGTGTGATTGGAAGATCATTTTCTAGTCTTGAAACGTTGCCTTCATTCTGTTTGTTCCATGGATAATGGTGAGGAAGTGGGGGTGGTGGGAAATGTTACTGTCCTCAAAATACAAGAGACGCAGCTAAAATTATTATGCTAATAATAAAATATATTTTGTAAATGGAATCGAGATGTTGGAAATTATTCTTTCAGAAAGTTTCTTCTGAAAGTAACACTGCTTTGGCTCTCAAATAACAATGTTGTTGGATATACCCGTTCTGTTCAGCAAGACAATATTACACAAGAAGGTACCTATAGTGTTCGATTTTCAAGAAGATCCAAAGATGCCAGAGATTTTCTCAGCTTAGGTTAGGTTAGGTTAGGATCTTGTATCATTTGGACTATTCCCCATTTCGCCTAATGAATTATCTCACAAATTTATGGCAGATAAACTACATGATTTGTATCTGTCATTTTAGGCAAATGAGGGATTCTTCTCTTCAGTGATTGGACATGAAGGCCAAGCAGTGATTGAAAAAACCGACACACACAGAGACACGCCCCTTCTCTGCACTTCTTCGGCCAAAAGCATGAGTTTCATAATTAGGAAAGAACTTCCGTATATGTTTTTAAGCATTTTACCCACAAAAGCTTGAAAAAATGATACGAACACACCACTTTACTGAGAAATAACATAACGTGACTGTAAATTGCGTTTTTAAAGACAAAAATTATCTTTTAAGTTTTGAAATGGAAAAAATAATTCAATACTGGCGAAAGGTATAGTAACTGTGCAACGAGTCTTCAGGGTTCTCTGTGGTGTAATGAAATAATGAGTAGAAACAAGAGTTTCAGAGTAGAATTTGAGGTCGACGGTTCGAGTCCCCTCATATTATAATTATTTTTTTCGCACTTTCATTTTGAATATAACAGGTGCACAATGTCAATTTCACATAAATAATTTAAATTGGATTTCAAAACTTGGATAAAATAACGAGCGCACAAAAATATGTTAGGCTGCTATTTTAATATTACAAACTACGTAAGTGATGGTGGGCATCCGGCAAACATTTAATTAATATGGCCAGTAATGAGATCCACCGATGAGACAAGTAAGCGGTAGATGAGAAACTACTGCCGTTATAGCAACAATTTATTATTTACTGCTTTATTATTATTGTTATTATTATTATTATTATTATTATTAGTAGTAGTAGTAGTAGTAGTAGTAGTAGTAGTAGTAGTAGTAGTAGTAGTAGTAGTAGTAGTAGTAGTAGTAGTAGTAGTATTGCATATTGCTCTATATGTAATCAATCCGTGTATGGCAAGCAAAAAACGGTAAAGTGTATTCTGTGTTTAAGGAAAATCCATTTTAACTGTTGGGAACACACTTATCAATTCAATGAAACTCAACATCAAAATCTGTATCTGAAGTCGAAGGTGAATCTGCTTTTAACCTTAATGATAACAGACAGTTTCCCACCTTAGCTGAAGTTGACGCTAGTGCCCATGTCAACTTGTCTTCTGAGGCCTGGACTTATGTAACCTAGAGAAATAAGAAACGAATTTTAAATCGTGAAGAGAAAAGAACTCAAAGTGTAAGCTCAAGGAAGGATCAAAGGAAACTTACTGTTTGTAGTGGTTTAAGTAATCCTGATTTGGTATCCAATAATCGAAAAAGGGCCTTATTCGTAACCAGATTTAGTCCACCGGTTGATACCGATGTAGTGAAGGATATTGTTAAGCAGCAGAACATTACTAGTGTGATTTGTACTAAATTGAAAACTAAATATAACTCTTATTCTTCTTTTCATGTTGAAGTGAATGAGTCAGAATTTCCACTATTTAATAATCCAGCGGTGTGGCCTTCTGGTATCTTAATAGGTCCTTTTTATGGTGAACTCCGTAACCAAGATGAAATTACAAATTCTACTCACTCTGGTACCAGAATGTTCGTGGAGTTCGTACCAAGAGCAAACTTCACTGCAGTTTCCACTTGCACTTATGATATAATAGCGGTAACTGAAACTTGGCTTTCTGAGGTGCATCAAGACCATGATTTCTCCGAAAATTATACCTGCTTAGAACTGATAGACAATACAACGACTTTTGTCAGAGAGGAGGTGGTTCCTTGTCAGCTATAAGGAATCAGTTCTCTGTTTATCGACGTTTCGATTTGGAAAAAACTTGTGAATGTATTTGGATTGAATTATTAACCAAGTCAGGTAAAAATCTGTTATTATCCTCTGTCTATTTTCATCCTGGTTTTTCTCCTCAAGAATTAGAGACTAATTTCAAGTTTATCTCCAATAAAGTGAATCCTCTTCAATATGATATTGTGATCATTGGAGATTTTAATATCTCTAAAGTGGATTGGTACAACTATGAACCTCTACCAAATATTCTTTATTATGACAAATTGAAATTTCAAATTCTTTCTACATTCTTGGATAATGTGAACTTAAGTGTGGATTCATCTGTTTCTGATCTTGATCTTCTAATTTTCAATGCTACTATTTTTCTGATAAACACGTTGAACATATGGTGACGCCTGATAGATATCACTACCCAGTGGAAGTTAAAGTGACTCTAAGTGATAGTCTTAAATATTATGTAAAACCTCCTTGTTATCAATATCATAAAGGTGACTATCATTCCCTATATTCTCAAATTCGTGATACTGATTGGCACACTATCTTATTAAATAGAGATATAAATCAGGTTGCTCAAGAAATTGAAAACGTTATAGAACATCTATCAAGATGAATATCCCTTTAACAAATGTTAAGAAATCTAAATATCCTTTTTGGTACTCGACAAAATTTGATTTCTCTTTTGAAGGTGAAGAATGTAGCGCACAAAAAATATAAAGTTTCTATCTGCAAAGATGATTATCTGAATTTTTCTTATCATCGTAAAGCTTTTAAGGATCAACTTAGCAGAGATAAACTTGATTATAATAAGAAAATCGAAAATCATTGGAATAATACTCCTGATAGATTTTGGAGATATGTAAATAGGGGTAAGAAAAATGCAATATCTGGAATAACCAAGGATAATGTTCTTATAATCGATAATAAATTGCTAACTGAGTATTTTGCCGAATACTTTGCATCTGTTTATCAACTATATTTTTTAGACAATTTCGAGAATACATCACTTGTTAACAAATTCTGTGTAGAAATGCCCCCTGAAATTAAAACTGAACATGTTTTGGAAGCAATCAAATCACTTAAAGTCAAATGTTCATGTGGGATGGATGGTATACCAGCCTTCATTATTAAAGGTATTGCTGAGTTAATTTCACCTGTTTTAGCCTCCTATTTAACTGGAGCTTGAATCTAAATATTTATCCTGATGTTTGGAAAAGTGTAGCGATTACACCTATTCCTAAAACTAAAAGTGACAAAATTGATGATTTTAGATCTATTTCGGTTATTAGTATTTTTCCTAAAATCTTCGAAAATATTATGTATAAGTATTTGTATAACCTTGTATATATATATGAAAATTGATGATAACCAACATAGATTTATGCATGGTAGATCCACTGTAACAAATTTGTCACATTTGATGCATAACACCTTTCCAGTTTTATATAAGGGTGGTCAGATTGATGCCGTATATTTTGATTTTGCTAAGGCTTTCGACAAGTTATCTCATTATCACCTCTTACTAAAACTTGATAAGTTTAATTTATCTCAGTGTATTATATTACGGCTTCTATCATATCTTAGAAATAGGAAATTTGTTGTTAGATATAAGGGCACTAAATCTTCAATCTATAATATTACTTCAGGTGCTCCCCAGGGTTCGAATCTTGGCCCTTTGCTGTTTCTCTTATTCATCAACGATATATTCGTGAATCTAACTTTGAAATATCTTTTTTATGCTGATGATATTAAAATTTTTCAATCAATTACATCCATTCAGGATCAATGCAAATTGCAACGAAATATTGATATTATTGAATAATGGTCTCATAAAAACTATCTTCATCTTAATTTGAATAAAACGAAAGGAATAATTTTCTCAAGGAGAATAGGTCCCTCTCTATACAATTATAATATAGGTTCTAAGGTTATCAAGTTTCTGAATCATGTTGATGACTTGGGTGTTACCCTGGACTCAAAATTACTGTTTAATAAACATTTGCAGATAATGACATCCAAAGCCAGAAGAAATTTGATACAATGAAATGGTTGTGTAGGAACTTTAATAATATTAATACTTGTAAGATTCTATATATGTGCAATGTTAGATCTCATTTGGAGTATACTACAGTTCTTAGGAACTGTGAACCTAAATATTTTGTACACAGTACAGAATCTATTCAAAATAACTTTCTGGTCTGGTTGAAGAGGAAATTTAAGGTTTTTAATAACATGAGTCTGACAAGTATTAGAAAAGAGATCTGTCTGCCTTCATTGACAGACAGGCGGAATTTATATGACCTAAAGTTTTTTCATGGTCTACTGCATGGGACCGTCTATCTTGAGCATTTCATTTTTCTACGAATTCCTTTCTGTCTAACTAGGAAGTTTGTTCCCTTTTCTTGTTCTAATTTTCCTAACTCATCTATTTATCGATCTATCTTTACCGCTAATAAGTATTATGAAATTTTGGATCTCTTTCAACCTAAATTTCACATTATACGTCAGCAAGTTTTACATCTATTGAATGACTAGTTCTATTTCTGGTACATTTTTATTATTTTATCTTCTTGGCTTTTTATCTCTCTGAGTTGTATGGTTTTTATGTGCCATTATGTTAAATATTGAATTACTAAACAGATACTACATGTTTGTGCTTTTATTTTTTATTTTGTTATTATCTGACTATATTTCTCCTGTTTTAATGTAATTTTTATTCCATAAATGTCATATTGTTTTTGAATGAATTATTTGTTTCAATACTATTGTATTATGTGCATGCTACAAGCTGTCTTTTTTATTTGCATTGAACCATGATTTGTTTATATGTTGTTCTATTTTATGCATACTGCATGTAATTCTTTTTTCTTTTATTATTTGTAATATGACTATGTATTTTTTTCTCATAGTTCTATGTAATTTTATAATTGTATTCTTGGGTGTACTAGTGGCAATTCCAGCTGTATGTTTACCAAGGAAAAATATTTTCAACATGTTATTACTATTATTAGCGCCCCGCATGAACGTCAGCGAATAAGGAAAGATATACAATTTGTCCTGTCTGTCAATTTGTCCCCGCTCTAGATCTCAGCAATTTCAAGTCCGACAGAGATAAACTATACACCATTGTATTTCTAATAGTCTGAAAGCGTGGGGGAAAATATTACTGAATGTAAAACTGATATTTTTTTATTTGCTTAGCATTCTCAATTGATACTACGTATTTTCATTTCGACCTGAGCCTCAAATGCCTAAAAACCTTAAAATAGATTCAAATTCAACTTATTTTCATATGGTCCCTCCACCTAGATATTAGTAACTACAAGTCACAAAATGATGGGCCATACACCATAGGATTTCTCAAGTTCAGAAACACTAAGCAACACTATGATTCCAATACTGGCAGGTCTTTGTCAATCGCTTAGATTGTTCTCCATTTGTCCCCCCCCGCCCCAAAAATGTCAGTAAGTACAAGTCAGACAGAAATTAGCCACACACCGTTGGATTCCTCATGGTCTAAAAGAGTGGTTAAAACGATGATTTTGATTCTTTTTAGATAATTCCTTAAAGAACATTGCATTTTATACGAAGACGTTTTGGTTTTGTCTATAATAAATCCATTATTTTGCTTATTATTCTTATTGTCTTAATTATATGTTTGACAATGTAATTCACTCTTTTCTGTTCATAGAAGAAGGAACAACAAGCTGGGCACAAAATCGTAAGCCATGCTTTCTTAAGGAGCACAGCATACGAGGCGACTTTGTCGCACCGAGGCGAATTGGTCGTAGAGAGATTCACAATGTCCGGGATTCCGAAGGCGACTTGACGGAGTGCCCACAGTAGCTTTCCATGTATTCTTCTGAACCACCGCTACTAGGCAATTTTGTAGCTCGATTTGGAACAGGGTTGACAGATGTTTTTATTACCGACAACTTTTTGCCAGGACATATTAGACTAAGGAAAGAAAGAAGTCAGCGATATAATTAAATTAATTTATTTGCATTTCCAAAAAGTTTCATCAATACCGAGTGGCAAATATCTTTGCTTCTGTTCATTACATTTTTTACGTGTTCACGACAGGGCTGAGTAGAATATCTTATTTCAAGCAGAAAAACTCGTTTTCCTATTATATACTGAAGTGCCAAAAGCCATGGGATATCTACCTAATAACTCTACTTTAAGTGATAAGGACATGTCAAGTCGCTGGTAGTAATGCAATATATCCAAAAATTATCAAAATATCTTTTCATTTAAGGTGGGTATGTCGAATTGAAAAGTCACGCATGAAAAATTTCAGAGTCCTCTAGACTAGAGCCAGAGTAGACATACTTTTAAAAAAAGAGATATTTTAATCATTTTTGTATACAGTGTATGTTGCATGGTTCTATCTAGCAAACCTAAAAAAAAAAGTTAACTCTGAGAATTGAATTGAATTTTATTTATGGGCTTTAGGCATTTAAGTCTAGGGCCGGGATAGAGGAGGGGAAAGTATTCGGGAAGGTGTCAGCCAGGACCTCTATTGAAAGTGCCTTCCCAGTATTTGCCTGGTATGACTGAGGAAAATCTCTGGATAAACCTCAGTCACTGTGGTCGGTCGCTGGGATCGAACCCATGGGATCGAGTGCACTACCTCCTCAATGCTACGCTAACGCTCTACCACTGAGCTACGACAGCTCAGTAAACCTTATTAGCAGAATGAAATTCCGATAATTGGCATCGGGTCATTTCTTGGAAATGACAATATTATTGGAAGAAGACATCGTTTCAAATTTCTTCTGTCATAGCCTCAAGGAACAAGACTCTCAGGTATTGTGGTGAAAAGAAAAAAAGGAGCAAGTAGTCAAATGTCAGTTGATTCAACTGCTAGCTGCGGAAATATGAACATGTGTGTCACGGAAAGATTTATAATAGAAAATTAGAAAAGAGAGTACTTGTGGAAAATAGGTAGCAGTGAATATTATTGATTTATTTAGCAATCCAGATGTATCCCAATTTCGGACATTTAACAGTAGATATATCATGAAGAACGGCAGTTCTTCGAGTGACGCTGGCGAAGGACACTGTTAGCGGCACTAAGATAGTATACATTTAGTTTCGGATCTACCGAAGTATAAGTCCGATTTTAATGTTTGAACTTACATTTGAAAGCTCTTTCCAATATTAAGAAACAGGAAAAAAATTGGGTCGGTAGGATCTCTTTGGGACCCCTAGGGCGCTTTGAAAAAAATATCAAAATTTTCCATTTTTTTAAAAATAGTACTGACCCCAGACCATATAGGCGGCCGAAACTTACTGGATCTTATTCTACGCTGTAATACCTTTCAAACGGTGTATCATACGTTAAAATCGGTGGAGCGGTTCAAACGTTACGACTTTTTTAACCGAATCACAAAATTTTCACAAATGATAGAAAGGTATGTCCGTCATTCTGTGTGTCTTTTTGTTTTTGCCCCAAATGGGTGGTACCGGGAGGTTTTAAGGGTCCATTGCTGGCCCCCATGATAATGGAGGTAAATCCAAGCTTAGATTTTTGATAAAAGTTACGGTTTTCGAGATATGGAGCAAAATCGATCTTGTATCCTTCCGCCATAGTGACACGTGCCACTTTTTAAATACAAACCCGTACGGAGAACACTCTCCGCCGCTGATCCACTCATCTGGGCATGACATAAAAGAGAAAAATATAAAGATACATGACCGTACCTAATTTTATCTAACCTCCACGTTCCCATGGTGAGTAATTAAAATGTACTTCCTCTCAAGAATATAAATGCATGTTTTGCGCGCGATTGCACTCTGCCCCTTGTTGCTATGAGAAAAAAATGCTACACATTATCGGTTATCCACCTCGTCCTTTAATCGAAATAAACTGTGCTTTATAGGCAATAGTCTTCAACAAAATCATTCAACATTTACTGACTTGTTGCAATATACTCAGAATGCTATAAATCACGTTTAAAAGCAGGAAATACTTTTCTTTGTTACAAAACAGGAGTCCTTGTAGACCACCGTCCGTTTCCAATAAATATCTGTTTCCATCAGTACAAGCGCGAAGCGTCGGTAGCCTAATAATTAGCGTTCTTGACTCCGCCGCGTGTGTTCGCGGGTTCAAATCACCGTCGATTGTGTGTTTTTTTTTTGTTTAAAAAAAAGAAAATTGTGTAAGTTCGGAAGTTGAAACCCTGAGGAACACAATATTTTCTTTTTTTAAAAAAAAAGTTAATTCAAATTACTGTATTTTTTAAATTTTATAGGCAGCCTTACAAAATAAGTGATATCAGTACAAAACCCCGTTTGGGGTAAAAGGAAGAGTGACGCAAGAATTCTACTCACAAAAGAAGTGATATCTATTTTGTGAGTGACTGTCTTTGTGTCACTATGGCGGAAGGATACTGTCTCTTACTTTTATTACAAAGGCAATACTTTTGCCATAGTGACACAAAGAAAGTCACTTCTTTTGTGTGTAGAATTCTTGCGTCACTCTTCCTTTTACCCCAAACGGGGTTTTGTACTGATTTAAAAACAACGACAGGGAAAAGGATATCGGAAAGGATAGGTCTGGTCTTTTTCAAGGTGCCATCTCAGTATTTCTGTGGTATGATGGAAGAAAACCAGCAGTAATCTCATTTAGGTTAGTTAGTTAACACTGGGAATCGAACTTGGGATCACCCCATTACAAACTAAGCACACTACCGATAGCTGATTCTCGTCGAAATATATAGCAACATCGAGATGTAAACAGGGATTCCGCCAGGATTTTGAGCTTTAAAGGTGTAAATCCAAAGTAACGGGGGTGTACGTAGAGTTTTTCAGGGTTTATTTCAATTTTTAACAGTAAAAGTTTTTAAGTTTGGGGTGTGTACTCGACGATTTTAAGTGGGTGCCTTCCTCTATTTGCGGGTATTTGTAGAATCCCAGAATAGAATTGAAGGCATGGAATGATATCGGTGAAGAAGTATGTGGTGAATAAAATTTCTGCGGAATGCAGAATGAGAAAATATCAATAAACTTGCTAATATCTCAGCGGTGCAGGAAGTCCCCTGAATTGACAGCTGTGTAGCGGACTCCCATGGCCAAGGTGTTTAGGGCAGGTGGTTACTATTCTTTTTATCCACATATATATGAGTTCGAATCCAGGAACAGTCAGAACATTTTATTTTTTTCCAGCTACGTCGGATCCTTCAGCTTTTTTTCTTTACAAATGGCAAATGGTATTCACAATAAAAGTAACAGAAATTATGATGGCATTAATTAACAAATGCAAAGGATCTAATAATTATAACGAAGAAGATGGTAAAGGTAATATGGACCAAAATTATTCCTGAACATCATCAATAAAAATTGTTACGACCTGCTGAAACACACTGGTGAGCTCCTACGGACAGGACTTAAAATTGCTGGTGAAGTGGGCCCCAAACCACTCAGTATAACTCAACAGACTTGAACCTGTAATTAAGCTTTGCTTAAAGGTAAAGTACATATAGTATTTCAGCCCAGTATATGTAGTCTAGTATGTATAATATCTTATAATCGGAAAATATATTATTGTGGCTTTATATAGGAAAATGAAAGTGCACGTCAATTAACGTCTCAGTCTTCCACTTCATGCATAACATTCTGCCTGCATTGCATAGTCGTCATTTCCCCGAACCACAGTATCAACATACTCCTTTATTTGCGATCCCACACACAGACATTTTACATAACACCAATCTCGCAAAATATTCTTTGTTGATTAGGATCATGTCCTTTTTTCTTTTCCGCTTTCAGGATGAAGACTAGTATACACTAAATTCAGGAACTACACTACAAAATTATTTGTAGCATAGGATTGTGTGCAGCGTTACACATAATACAGTATTAACATTTTTGTGCCAGTGGACACGAGTTCGATTTCTTGAGGGTCTATTAAACCGACTAGTTCGGAATCCACTTTACCAGCTAGGGAAGGTCAGGTCATTAAAGCTCAGCAGTTTGTTTCAGCCGCTCGTAAAAATGTTCACGCTAATAGTGTCCAATAATTGTTTTTGTCTTTCTGCCTTGCCTTTATTCTCTTTTTCTTTATTAACCCTAGAACAATTACTGGGCATTTGAGACGATGCCACCCTAACTTTGAGTTCCTGTAGTTTAGAAACTACGCATGCCTCAACATTTCTTGCAACGAACTTTTTTCTTGTTTTCTTGTAAATAACTACCTCCCGAACTTTGTGCCATTCTATGTTGGCCCTACTAATGCATTTAATTATTTGACAACAACATGCTTATATTGCCAAACCTGTCTATCAATCGAAAACATGCAGATGTATCGAGTACTCCTTCGAGTGTGACTTATTAAGCCGACGCCGCGTACATCATTATGCGTCCAGTTATTACCTTATTACACTCTGCTCCCATCATTCACGGTCGAGGAGCAAAAAGTAAATTTATTATAAATTATAACACGAGGAAAGTGCCACATCATGTGAATGCCTTTCGATTCTATTTACAAAAACATGTGACCGTCTTCAAATTTTGTTGAAGACTTTGCAAGACATTGCGTGTGGAACTTTCAAATATTATAAACTCAAACTATTTAACGTTATGCCAACTGCGATCATATGTAGAAAAGGACTCCTTGGCATATCAGTGTCATAAATTATACGTTTTGTCTCATAATTTGTGGTATAATAACAAAATATTCAATTTCCATAACATAAAACCTGATCAAGAAACAAAGGTTTTTGACTCTGGAAAAACACGGAATGTTATTGAATTCTTCGTCATAAATCGCGATTGCAACTGTTTAAAACTTCAAACTGTAAATTCGTAAGGTAATAATTTACCCATGGTAAACGTAATAAATGTCTTCCCGCACTGTGTACAGTAGATAAAAACTCCTGGAAGCATTACTGTTTCCCATGGAAAATGCGGACCATCTTAAGCCTGTTCCACTGCGTTGTTCAGGTGTTCGAATGCACAATCATGGAACGTCCCGTTTCGAGATCTTTCGGCATGTAAGCTACAGGGCGTTCAAATTTACGAAAATTTACCTTTTTGTTATTAGATCATAACTGATGGTTGAGTATACAATGCTTTACCACAATGATATATGTTCCTTTAAATTAAATGGGGCGTATGCTGGGATTCTTCCTGGAAATCAGTCGGTTACGAAAAGAACGTAATGGGAACCTTCCGTTAGATTACCCTGTATTCATATAATGCTCATATTTGCCAGGGGTCAGTGCAATTAATTAATACTTCAGTTTCATCAATAAGTTAACACACAAATTATCCTCAGCGTAAACTTCCATATGAACATTAACGGGAAATATAAATGTCCATGCATAAGTATAAAGTGTTGCCTACCCCGTACCCCAGTAGCACACAGATGTTGAAACGACGGGGGGAAACGTTAGTACGAAATGTTTTTTTTAACATTGTATATGTACCAAAATGTCCGCTTGTTGAACCGTTTGTTCGACGTTGATTAATGGTTAATAAGAGGTTACAATAAACGAAAAAGGTATCTAATTCTCCTTGTGCTATTAATTTTTTAAAATTAAGTAAATTGTTTCTCGTACCACCAGTGTAAAAGAATACGTACTACATTTAATGTTCTTTCAATGAGACCTGATTTTGTGGAACAAACAGACGAAAACATTAAAAACGTTTTTAATTTCATCCTATACGCTTTTAATTATATTTTTGGTGCTATTAACGAAAAGAAACAAATAAAATTTAATCTATGGCATACTTTAAGACAACAGTTGAAAAACAAGCCACATTAACGTCATATCAATGAAATAATAATTATCGTTGGAATATAGTTTGAAATTCACGTGTTTTCAACATGCAAAAGAGAACAGAAAATTGGTAATATCATTGATTTAGCTTTCAGTGATAATGTTTACGGAATTGAGTTCGAAAGAACCACATGAAGCGAAATATATGCCATAGTTGAATTAATGTCGTATTAACGTCTGTCTTTTCAAAGTTACATGTAATTTTGAAATAGTTCTCATCAAGAAGTTGACTAAGTTGATATAACGTAGTATGACGTGTATTCAGCTGCTATTTTCAACTAAGGGTAACGTATAATTCTGTAATGGGAATCTGCAAATATGTAGGCTTTAATCGTTCACTCCAACATTTTATTGTATATATCAATGTAATCTGTCGACATTTCTCGTTTCAAGCCTAGCATAAGCTACTACCAAATATTCTTTCAGCAAGATTTGTTTCAAGCTTCGGTTAAGCTGCTTTGAATCTTTTGTAGTGTTCCAAGTAGCTCTTTGGAAACGTCGATCATCTCAGCGTGGGTACTTGAAGTTTAATCGATGATACTTGCCAAAAATTCAAGATGCCCCGACTATGGTGCACATTAGTGAGGCAACCCTTGATTTCAGGTAAAGGTCCCGAGTATAGCACTCAGGCTTTACCTATCGCTGAAAATAAAAAGACTTGGTTTAAGCACTAAGTATTTATTAATTACTCTTGATATAAATCAATTGTATTTCCTGCTTACATGACCCTGACTTGATCTTTTAGGTCGGTGAGTAGATGGCATAGCTTGGTTAACTACACTTTAGGGTTTCAACTTTGTTGTACAATATTTACATATCGGAAATATCGTTTGCCAAAGTAGGCAAAATAATAAATATCTTGTGTTGAGATTAAAACCAGAAAAGATTTCATACATAATTAAGTTTCAATCGTAATTGACAATCAACTGTTATCGACCTGCCATCTCTTACTCGTGCTCATACAATATTTTACATAAAATTATGATTACCAATTTAAAATTATCAACAGCCTAAATTTTAACTGTCTTTTAACCTATCATCCGTTTAACAAATATGATATAAACCTCTCATTTGCGTGAATAAATTCAGGTATTTAGTTCACATAATGATAGCATATGTTGTGTATTCCGTTCTTACAATCCCAAACACACGTATTCTTAGCTGTTCATCATAATATTGAAAATATCGTCTTGCATGATAATATCTAAAGTGAAAGTGATAATTTTTCGTACGAATAATCATAATCGCGTTATGAGTTCAAGTAGTCATAACATATGGCATAGATTTCGCTTCATATGGTTCTTTCTAATTCAGTTCCATAAAAGAATATAATGAGAAGCTAACTGGATGATATTAACTATTTTTTACTTTCTCTTTCGCATGTTAGAAACTGTTGAATTTCAAACTATATTTCAACAACATTTTTATTTAATTGATACGACGTTTATGTTACGTGTTTTCAACTGCTAACTTAAAGTAGGGGGTCTATGTGATAGATTAAATTTTATATTTGTTTTTAAGTTAATAGCATAAAAGGAAAAGGAAAAGTGAATAGGATGAAATTAACGTTTTTCATGTTTTCGTCCGTATGTTCTACCAAAGCAGGTCTAATTAAAAGGACGTTAGGTGTTGTACGTATTCTTTGATACTCTTGGCACGAGAAAGAATTTACTTAATTTTAAAAATAAATAATACAAACAAAATAGAAACGTTTGTTCGTTTATTCTAAACTTTTAACATCTTTTTAATCATTATTCAACGCCCAATAAACCGTTGAACAAACAGATATTTTGGTACATTTACAACGTTAAAATAATGTTTCGTACTAGCGTAGTTTCCCATCCTTTTTCAACATTCGTGTCATACTAGGATAGACATTTAGAACAAAATTTCACACAGTTAAAAGTCTTGTAACTTTTTTTCCGCTTAAGTCCAAAACTTAGTACTACAGGTGTGTTAATTAGAGTATATCATAAATGCAGTATGGAAGAAGTATCATATTGATTTACGATTTCTACCAGAGATAGTTCCCTTGTAAGTAATTTTCATTTAAATTTGTTGCCTAGGTTATTCTGTAACTTTATTTATTAATACAGTTTTAGACTCCTGGTTGGCCATGAACATGTTTTCAGTGGACCGTGGGAGTCCATTAAACAGAATGGTTTGGAAACCACTATACCAAATACTATTGGTTTAGTCTTCGGCGTTTTGAAACGATATTAGCAATTCAAATACAGAATAATGAAGATTTACTATGAACAGTTGTTTTTAGCTCACTATCATATCATTCAAAATTAGATGCTACCAGTAACATTATACCAACCTCCAGGTTTTATAATTCCTTTCACCATTCAAATTAAAGCTTAAAGTTGGTCCCTACCATATTGTAGTAATTTAACTATATATTTAAAAGTAATAAAGAAGCCAGAAATTGTTGAAATTAACCTTCATGTAGGAGATTTCAGCAAATTATTAAAGAAATATTGTTTATTTGTTTTACGTGCTAATTTTCACTTATTGTTTTTACTATCTGTGCGTGTGTGTGTTTTAACTCTCTCCATGTAATTAGAACATATTTACTACAACTGAAAAATTACTGTAATCAACTGCTGTGTAGTGTGACCTATTTACTTTTTTTCTTCACAAAACAACATGATAATGTCTAATTACAGTTTTTCAATGCATAACGAAACATTATAAAACCAATTATTTTATACATAGAAGGAAACATAACCATTAATAAAATTTCCACATGGTATCATTAAAATTGGTATATGGTCAAACATTGGATCATTCTAAGAAAGTTCTGTTTCTTTCAAATTTTTTATTTAAATTATATCATTCGTTTTCTGCTTCGAAGTACTTATTGTAAGTGGCACAAATTCTCCAAGTAGAATACTTTAAAATGGAATCTGTTGTGACGCTGTGACAGAAAATAATCATTTGCAGGTACAAGTTTTAACTTTAATATGAATTAACTTGTTTATTATCTAATTATATGATCTGTACTTCGAAGCTAACAATCTGTTGATCATTAGTAGATGATGAGTTACTAGAAAACTCAAATCCCCAAGCTGTAATCTGACACTTATTTTTCTAACTTAAGTTCTTGATTTAATCTTTTCTACTTACTTTTTTAAAACGTTCTCGCAAAGGACTATCTTACACGAAACAGAGATCTTTGCTGCTTGATTTTTTTTCAAATTTTGTCCTACTATTTAGTGGAAAAGAGTACGAAAATTTTATAAAAAGAAACCATATTCCCAACAGTGATGAGCTTATAACACATTTACTTTCGACGAGCATTATGTGCATTTATTATAACCTAACATGTTGTATACACACTAATACGTCCTACGTGTCCAATAACTTACGTGTCATTCACTTTATAATTTTCAACTAACACTTTTCATTATCGAGCACAAGTTTACAGTAAGTATCAGTCTCTCCACAAGCTAGACTACAGTCTTGTGTTAATTCCAATATTAATCACCAAATTCAGCACTGTTTGTATAACCGTTTGCACCAAACGGAAACAAATTTTACCATTGATAACAGAAATCATCCATTACCATTGTGTTTTTTTTCTTAATTTAACTTTCTCCTTCAATTTTTCTTTAAAAAATAAACTTTATCCGTATATGTTCAATTTTGATTATGAGTTTAAATATGATTATCTAGAAATATTTGTATCGACGCGTTCATTACAAAATCAATATAATGAAATCAAAAGTTTCAGGAATCAGACAATTTTGATTAAACAAAAATTAAGTGAATGATGTGAAAACGAGTTCAATATTATAAAGACATCACAACTAAATGTGTGTATTTTTCTAAAACGCTTCAAACTGTTAACAATATTTTCATGAATGCACTTTACAAACACCCAATTGCCTTTTTTTTTTATTTCCAGCTCCATGATTTGTTGGTTTATGTACGCTGTTCAATACAAACAATGCAGACATGTGTTTGTTTTTAATGGTCACTGCATGGAACACCGAACGAAAGAATCAATTGTGAAAACTCATAAGGTTAAAGTGCTAATTAAACCTACAAAATGTATTGTTTCCTGCAATTCAAATGAAACATAGGTACAGCTGACGGGTTCAGTCCATCGGTAAGGGAGATTCAGTGACACGCAGCTTTAACATTTGAAGTTTGAGTTAGCAGAGATGTAGGAAGGAAACCAGTAAAATTATCACATTCAAGATTAACACTCAGGAATTCAAGTACAGAGCTTCTACGAGTTTTGGGGCAACCACACTTGCCCTGAGACACAAAAATAAACTTGATCCTTTTATGTGCAATTTTGATTATGACTTTAAATATAAAGGAGGAACAAAATCGACCTCTACACCTTGCAGTTGAATTCCTGATATCAAAACCAGAAAGAACATGTTATATTTACCATTTTGGGATCTCGGTATCATTATCGAGATGCCCAAAATCAACTTATTACAACGGTAAATAAAATTAGTATCCGCATGCATAAAATTAATTACATTCTGTCTGTCTGTACTTCCAGCTATTTTTATGCATTTCCCTTTGCTCTAGGAAACAGAAATTCGGCTTGAAGGTTCATGGAAGTTTGAAATTACGAAAACAAGTATTTTTTTAAATTAAATACCCCAATAATATCCACGATAATTTAAAATGTACTTCCCAGTCGGCTAAAATACCGTAATTGAGCAAGACTATTCCGTGACAGGTCAGATATAATTACGAAAGGAAATCGTTAACTCGCGATTGAATATTTCTCACCAGCTCAATAACTACCTTCTAACTCTCTACAACTTAAAATGAAACAACTACCCGTACGTTGCGGGTGTGTGATTTTGGTATCGTGACAACGATATCCATCCAAAAATGGTAGCTATGAAAACACATTGTGGTGACAGGTTGAAAAACTAGTTTCTCGATAACTCATGAACAATACATTAAAATGAGATTACGTGTCTATCTGTATGATAGATGTAAAATGTAGTGTCATCGGCTTGACATTATCGTTATTCTGTTGTAACATTTGTTAGTACTACTGCGTCAGTTGGATATTATGTATACTCTAGTGATAATACATGTCCGAAACCCAAAATGCAAGTCATAAATAAAATACAAGGTGAGATATTCAAAATATAAATTTTCAACGTTCCGTCTCGTATATTATGCACAATTTCTAACAATACATTCCATGTTTCATATATTAATATTAACTTCACAAGGGAATTCCAAACACCCAATAAACTGGCGAAGTGTCATTTTAAAGCAACAAATGACAACATTATATCTTAACTTGCAATATCTATCACATTGATATAAACTAATTCGCCCTTATATTTTATTTATCATTCTATAAAGTCGATTTTGACTTCCATGTTGAATGTTCTATATCAAGAAACGAAATAGAATGCGCAGCGTTTGGGGACTAAACTATTAAACCTTATGGAAGTATAAAACGTATTTTGTTTGCTACTGTATCGAGTATAAACTCTATTATTACCGTTTGATTCTCTTATTGGTCAACCACTGGCGACTGGTCCATTTCAAGTAAGGATACCCTACACTGACACTTACTCTCCGGCAAGCAGACGAGATAGATAAGAAACATGTATGCCTTCTGAGGTATTATATTTGATTTCAATTCTAAGCGTCCATTTTAATACATCACATTAATTTGTAGACGCTCTGAATACAGTACAACAAATACTACAAACGTGGGGAAATTAGACCAAATTTGTTTACTTTCTACTCAATGCATTATGATTGTAATTTATTTGCGACTAACCTCGAGGATCAACCAATCGCAATTCTTGAAAATAGAACAGAATGTATGAGAAATTACACATTCAGGAATACCAGTGCTTTAACGTTTCGTTTGTTAAGGGAATCTTAAATCGTAACATTAAATATTGATGAAATGGAAAATCTTTAAGGGGCGGTTAAATAGTTATGTAAGCGTTAACTAACGCGCCCTTAACCGAAATTTAAGGAAGGTCAGTGAAAACAGCGGTAGGTGTTACATGCTTCAATGTGTAATCACTTTGACACACTTTTCCATTTAATTAGGCATACTTAGGTATTGGAGCACATTGTTCCAAAGAATGTTGTTTCTTATTTGCCAAAATGAAATTAATTCGAAAATTGCGTTAATAGGTTACGAACAAGAACGAAATAAAAGCCGCCAAGAGTATGGATTCACAACTTCCTGAAAATAAATACTTTCCCATTAAGTTGAAGAAATAATACTAATAATGCATTCAGTTGCCATTTCTTGCAGTTTGTCTATACGCCCCACTAGCACAAGGTTGATATAATGGTGAGAAAATCGGTAAATATCTGCCTTTTTATTTATTCCTTTTTAGACGTTTTAATAAACCAAACACGGACATTTGCCGGTTTTTCGAAGACTCTTAAACTGTGTACAACTGGAGTATGTGTTTCAGCACGATTCCTATATAACTTCAGGTAAGCCTAAGTTATATGGGAGGGAAGCATAAAGTTCACAATCTCTAGTGATTAGTCCATTTTATTTCTCCAACACAGCAAGTATTCGCCAATAAAGACTTTCGCTTCTCATGTGCAAACCATTACCTATAATTACATTACATTTACGATGGTTGGGGCATAAGTCATGGAAACTATTTTTTCCTCGAGAATACGTCAACAGCTTGCAATTCCGAAATATAGAAATAGAAGGGGCTACTGTTCGGTACTGTTAAATGTATGAACAATGCAAGTCATGTGTACCAGGCCTAGGTAAGGACATGCAAAAATTTCATAAACCAAAGTAGAGTATTTCATAAACTATACGCGTTTATTAGTTAGAGGACTACATTGGTAATACATAACCAAAGGGCGCGCGAACCTATCGGCCTAGAAGCCTTCGAAGTAATCTCCCAGAGCAACCACAAGACGCTGTCAGTAATGTGGGAGATATCGAAAACCATCCACCCGTAGGTCTGAGTCGAGACAGCTCAGGCTTGTTGAATCGTGTTCCCAATTGTCCCGGTCTGGGCGGGATTAACCACGTATTCTACGTCTTGTCTCGTATGATTTCTTTTGTTCCGGTGGTTAAAATCCCGGAACTCAATCTTCTGTTTCATGAATAATGAATATACGGTACGTTGGCTACAAATAATGATGATAATAATAATAAATGCAAGTGTGAATCTATAGCAATATTTGGCAGAGTTTGCTTAAACTTGTAAATAGAACAACTGCCTCACCCTTTGTTCTGCTAATAATATATCTTAGTTGTAACGTGGAAGATATTGGGTTTCCAGAGGTTGATTAATTTTTGCAGGCTGCTGCAGGTAGCAAAAGGATAGGAGAACTGAGGAACAACTGCAAGCTGAAAAAAAATATATTTTCACAACAAAACAAGTGTTTCATATTTACAAATTTCTCTGCAAATAGGAATGTTCCTCGCTTCTTAAGTCACCCCGATAAATGAGTATGCACAGGCCTATCGGCAAATATTTGTCCAGGAATGGGTCAACCCATAGTTGGGAACCCTAGTCTTTGCTGTAATAATGATGCCCACCTATAGTGACAGTTCGGGACGGAAAGGCATTATTACCCATTGCTTCAACTAGCTCCTTGTGGCATTCTCTTGTAGTGGGCCCTCGGAGAACAACTATGTTTACATACAACCACAGTTCACGCTAAGTTACTTACATCCTGCACGACGATTGATTCACCACTAATTTCCTCTCGCCTTCCGTGCAACAACCGTAACACGAACTGCCATCTAATGACTTCTTTACCTACTACGGATGACATGTTCTTTGGGACGTCCTATCATGTTGTTACATTGTTACCTTGGAGAAGAAACAATAGTTGCCATAACTTATACCAGACCATCGTATTTAATATTTATTACCTTTCCTCTCTATCGACCATTTCGGATTAACACATGGGAGCCAGTATAGGTTCGAGTCCTGACCACGTCAGCCATTCTGGCCAAGGGTTTCTACGTTTTTCGTCAGTCACACTAGACAAATGCTGGAATGGTTTATAAAAGATAGGGCCTTGCCGTACCTTCATAACACTTACTTTGAAAGTGTGATAACAATCGGACGTCTTCCATTCAACATTAAATGGCCTAGGTTAGTCACAGCTAAATGGTCTATTAGAGATTTGCTGATACTCTGATATGAAGCACGAGAAAGTGATTACTAAAATCAATCTGAAATATGTTACATATCTGCTGATTATGTAGTAGAGTCTACAATATAATTACAATTTGAAAAGGTATTTAACGTCCAAGACAGGAGGGAAAATTTCACTGTCATCAACATATGTGACCGGCTTGGAAGAAACAAGCCATAAGCCTAAAAAATCGATTTTTCAGTTTTGACGGTTTCTATGCCTTCAAACACTCCTCTGTCACATGACGTTTATCGCATTCAATAATCTGCAGTTGATCCGACTGGAGGGCTCCTTTATGGTAACCTGTTCATAAGCAAAAGTGTGGAGCTGTGATGTTTACTACGTGTAACAAAGTTCATATGCAAAAGAGGTTCTAACGACCCCCGCAGAGTAAGGAGTAGTTTAGTCCTCAGATGCTACCCGGACAATAAATAAAGTACACGTAGAGGATGCATAGTACTTTATTGCACATAAAATGATGTCTAATGGCCATTGTTTGTCAAATACGTAGTCTGTTAAGTGTTCAGAAACAATACGAGATGATTGGACACAACCTTCGAAGATAGAACAGCTACTACGTTAACAGAAAAATGATACACTTCTATAATCAATTAATCACAATGATGTCGAGCCTAATTGTGCTAAAAAGTAATCCAACATTCAAACAAAACTTTGAAACAATTAAGTAAGCTTACGACCCCGACCCCGACCTCGACCCTGGCTTCGCTGTCCCCTGACCGCAACCATGTGTGTGTGTTGCTTCTTGCTGCCTTCATTATAGACTCCGAACAGTTGCAACTTCCAAGCAGATATAAAATAGCTACTGGCGAGAGCTTGAGCCGCAGACGGACGTTTTGGGCATAGTTGTACGATAATACCAGAACGGATGAATCCTTTTCAGCTCGCTCAGTATGCTCTTGGTAATACCGACGTTGTACTCCAGCTAGGCTTAAATGATCTACAGATGCTTGTAGCTTCTCAGTATTTACTACATCGTTACGAAAAAAAAAAAACTTGGTAAACTTTATTTTTATATGGGTCAGTCTAGTAACGTAGGACTTCGGCCCGTCGAGATTCGCCCTTTAGCCATTAAATTTCACAACATGCCCCTGCCGGGACTCGAACCTGGGACCTTCGAGACGTTGACATACCGCTACATCGTTTTGGATGTTGCAGGTAACGTTCATATTTTATTGGCCTATATCACATAAAAAGCTCGACGATTTCATACTGTCAGCACAGAGATACATGATGGTAACACTGCAGCGAATAACTGAGTACAACAGGAAACATCGTAAACATTCGTCAACGAATAGTACAATATTGCCAAACTTTAAACGCGGTTTTTTTTTCGCGTAACGCATTTTAGGCATAATGTTTGTAGCAGCCTCCTATGGTGATTAAAATATTAATCGAAGTAAAATCTGATCGAAAGATATTATAAAATAGCGTTATTGTTGATCTGATGCTCTAAAGATGGAAGCACCATCAAACCTTATCTTTCGAAGTGGACAAATTTTATCTTCATTAAGATTTAAAAGTTTTTATTTAATTTTATGATTCACTAATTATGAAATTATGCTTTCTAAAGTTAAAATAATGCTTTTTTATTTTTAATTGAATTTTAAAAGCCAAATAAGTGAAATTGACGCATTTGATAAGTCACAATATATATTTATACAGTGTATGTAAGATTTATGAAAATTCCCAAAAAGAGGGCGTAACCCTCTAAGTGGGTAGTAGCCTTGGCCTAACCATGGCTATTTGTAAAAAAAAAAAAAAATTATGAAAAGCCCCAAAGGAAGGATGCACCCCTTTGAAAACTAAAAAAATGTGAAAAGAGTATAATATTAATATTGATTAAAGGTTCTGCTAGTTGCAGTATTGGAGTCCGATGCTCCATGAGCTAAGAAATTAAAAGATATTTTATCCTATTTCTAAGTTTTTTATTTCTAAATTATCTTCGTTATAATTATTTATATAAGAGTATCCTAGCACGCCCAACACCTACGCTGGGTGAGGTTTGGGACACTACTCCCGGTAAGAAATATGTATTCATTAGTATTCAATAATACAATCTACAAGAATCCACTGAAAAATCGTTATACCCTGACATATGGAGAAGAACGCTCCAACTATTAATGGCGCCCATCTATGCGGTATTATGTATGTGAGCAAAAAGTGTTTTTGATTGTGTTGATGACAAGAAGGAAATTCCAAAGACTAAAAATGAATCTGAAGGAAAACGAGATTGGCATAATTTCAAGACATGACTATGGAAATAAGAACAATAATCCTGGAGAAACTAATGATAGCAAGAAAATGTTCTGTACTCTACTTGAAGTTATTAAGTCCTTGGAAACTAAAAACAATGAGTTAGCAGCTAATCTATCATCCATAACTAATATGATACAATCATCACAAAGAGAGATCATCAGTAGACTTGATGATAACAAAAGACAACTAGAAGAAAAAATTAACATCTTTGAAACTAGATTTCAAGAACAAATCAATGTGTTGGAAAACCAAATTGTAACTGTAACAAATGATGTAGACAAGAAGATCGGTGACGACATTTTGTCAACAGAGTAGACATTGGAAACTGTAACAAATCATATCTCTGAAATTTCTTCATAGACGAAATCTATCTTGTTATGGAAGGAGTCCTTTGATAGTAACAATTGGGACCAAAGATTCAACCCTACGATAATTGAGGCTGAAGATATCGAATAACAAAATAAAATACAGTCTCCTTATAGTTTCCATATTTATAACGAGACTACTACAAACAGATTGAAAGATTACCGAACAGACTGACTACATTAACAAACCACATTATAAGCATAAGAAATTTTTATACGAATTATCTCGACACAAGTCTCAACTTGCTAAAAGACCATTAAAACCTAAAGACTATGCATCTACTCCTAGTTGGTATGTACATATTACGAGGCAAAGTCCCAAAGAATATTTGGTCATGCTAGTTTCATTTATTGAAAGTATAGATATATCCGAAATGAGTACATTGGATTTAGTCAATAATGCTATGTCTGACACTGCAAACGGTTGGTTTTTATATAAGCGCCCTTATATATCTACTTTTTGTGACTTCGGTAAGGAATTCTTGGATTATTACTGTAGTATAGAGAATACTGAAAGACAATTAAAGGAAGTATTAGATACCAAAATAAATTGGAACATGGTTAACAATTACGAGTTACAGGCGCTGAGATTAATAGCTAAATTCTGAAATATTGACAGTCAACTAAAATACTTAAAAAAGATATTAAAAATTTTGCGACTACATATCCACAGAAATATATCACTATGGAATTGTCTTTCTATAAGTGATTTATTATTTTGTTTGCATCGATATACCTTCCGATATACCTTCCGATATACCTTCCGAAATAAATTCAATATACCTGAGAAACCTAAATCTAATAGAAATAGAACGTATTCAAATGAGAATAACAATCAAAACAGATTTAAACAAGGGCATATGGTTAGTTCTACATATCCTCGTAATCAACAAGCATCTAACGGAAATCATCCTTATAACAGAGAAAATTATAGAAGCATATATAAAATAAATCAAAACCAAACAAACCAGAGAGAGCAATCAGTAAATACAATTTAACAAAACCATACTACAACTTCAATTCTAAACAGTGATCAAAACTAATATAATAGTAATCCAAATTTGTCCAAACAAAATCGACGAGACCAACAAGTTGTTGAAACAACTGAATTTTTTTACGGAAGAAAATCCTGGAATCACATATGATTGTATGTATCTCAATTCGAAGAAAAAAATATTTAATCACCACACAATCTAATATACTTGATGTATCATTTAACATATTATTGGACACTGGAGCCACATGGAACGTTCTGAAAGGGGAAGTGTTTGAAAAGCTAAAACAAAGATACCCTAATATTAAACTAGATGCATGTGGAACCGAGTATACTAGATTACGCTCAACTTCAGGAACTGATACAAAGATAAATGGGAAACTAACTATTATCCTACCGTTACAAGACCAGTATTTTAAAATAAAAATTCTAGTGGTAGAAGAATTACCAATGGATATCATACTGGGTCAAGAATTACTGAAAAATTTCGAAGAAATAAAGTTTAACTATAAAGATAAATTAATAATACTTACTAATGAAAAAGGTACAATAAATATACAAGGTCCTGAATCACAAAAAGTGTAACATATAACAACAAATGAAGAAAGTTACGTTGAACTCGGAAAAGTATATTTTATGTCCGAAGAACAACAACAGATAAAAGACATAACTAGCAAAATAAACAAAACAAATTCACGATAGGCAAGGAGAAGATTAAGAATAGAGAAATCAAAACAAATCGAAATAATTGCGAGTTTAGAAGAACACACCGTAAGAAAAGAAAAAGAACATAATAATGTGATGATATTATATAATGTGATGATAACATAAAACATAAGGTAGCTGCAATAACTAAAACAAGCAAAGGGGAAAATATAAACAAACCTAATATTAACAAACCAAACAAGATGAAGGTAAATTGATCGAATAAAAGAAGCAAAGGCGTAAAGCACCAGCAGAGATGGATCAAACTAAAATCCAAACTGAAAAGAGGGCAGTATATAATACAAAATAGTATGAAAAGAAAGAGAATAGGTGTCGTGGAGGAACCAATAAAAAAGGAAGAGCTTATCTGAAGTCAATATGTTTAAGAAAGACACAAAAGGTAAAAAAAACTTTAAATCCAAATCCTTTGAACTTAGAAATATCTGATGAAGAAATACGAAACACTAAAAAGGAAAATCGAAAATAAAAATTGAAATAATATAACTAGAAGGTCAAAACTAATAAATAGTATAGGCTCTTCAATAAGAAATTTAATACAAGCTACACCAAGTCAATTAATTATGTTCAGCAAGTATCTAGATTAGATAAAAATGGCAAAAAGCCTATTGATCAATAAAAATGTACTACTACACAAGTCAAATCTAAACCTATATCAGATGAAATGAAAAATTTACGTGAAATTAAGCACAAAATAAATAGACTTGAAATATATTGCAATGATTATACAATTAAACACCATTGTGTTTGGAAGGCAATTAACAAATACGTTAATATAATGAAAGATGAACGACAATCATTAAGTACTAAAGTGGAGGAAAAAGAATGGTTCATGGTACATAAAGTTTGCCAGGAATTTGAAGAGAAATTGAACCGCAATGTCAGGGGTATCATACTAGATCAGCAACCGCTCGGAATCTCACCTGAGGAAATTACAGAAGCTATATTTCTTAATGATCTTGGTATGGAGCAAGTCTTCAACCAATTAGTTAATGGACAATTCAAAGTATTTAAACATAAATTCTTACCTACAGTAATTTGAATTAAATTAAATTATGAAATTAGTACAGAAACATTTTATATACCAAACAAATCATATGTGCAATTACAAGAAGTTTAAAAAATAACCTCTTAACAAAGCTCTTAAAACTATTTAAACGTAGAGTTGAAGAAAAAGAAAACTATTAACAAATCATACCATTACTTAGAAAAGTAATCCATTTCAAAGTGTTACTTTGTACATTTTTCTATTCAATTACTTTCTTAATTTTCAACAGGGGGAATTATGTGACAGTCTCCCATGCTGATTAAAATATTAATAGCAGTGAAATCTGTGGGAAAGATATTATATCATAGTGTTATTGTTGATCTGATAATCTAGAGATGGCAGCACCATCAAACCTTATCTTCCGAAGTGGACAAATTTTATCTTGACTAAGATTTAAAAGTTTTTTATTTAATTTTATGATTCACTAATTACGAAATTTTGTTTTATAAAGTTAAAATAATGTTCTTCATATTTAATTGCATTTTAAAAGCCAAATAATTGAAATTGGCACATTCGATAAGTCACTATACATATATAATGTATGAGATTTGTGAAAAAGAGATCGCATACTCAAACCTAGCCTAGCTGTGGGTTGTCAGCGTTCTAACTGATGACCTCGTATTGTATACGTACGAGCGAGAACAAAACGTGCACGACCACAATAGGATCGACGGCATTTCTCAGTGCCGGAGGGTACGAGTTACTTTGAGAAAGCAGTCATTCCACAGAGACTGATCATCATCTATCTCATTGTATCATGTCTAACCTACACAACAAATCATCATCCGGCAAACATGTCTTACCACCAGTAGTACAACGATCGACATCCTCTAAATCAACATCATCAGGAGCAACACCAAATCATAAACGGAGTACTGAGAAACTTGCACCTTCCAGCTCACAATCACGCTCGCCTGATATTCACCGCCAAGGAAGCTCACAGTCACCACCTTCAAAAAAGTTCAATACACGCCAAGACTCTGATACAGATTCAAATCATGATCATCAAATGTCTCTCACCGATTCCGACCATGAAGACCTACAGAGTTCCAGGATCTCTTCAGCATCTAATCATTCATTTCTGTTGACAAATTTCGATACCAAATTTCAAACACCAAAACAACTATTCATGCAATTTCTGAAGTATGTACCTCGAGACAACATCTCTCGCATTCTACCAACCAGAAATGGAATCATTGTTCAGTCATCCGACGCCAAACTTGCTACAACCATCCGTAACAAATACAGTTTTGAAATCTTCGGAAAACATGCTAAATTGACACCACTAGAAAACAAACCGATACGCCAACCACCGCCACCATGTAAACTTCCTATGCTATCTGTAGTCATTCGAGGGGTAGATTTAGACGTTACATACTCAGAAGCAGAAGACGAATTAAGACAAGATGGTCACATTATCACCAAATGTCTCAGGATCAGAACACAACAGGGTACATCCAGCTATATGGTCAGAGTCTTAACAAATTATCAACAAACCATCGACAATCTTCTACAACGAGGCTCACACATCTACAGAAAACGCCATCGAGTCGAAACATCCCGAACTTCACCACCTCTTCCTGTGCGCTGTGATAAATGTCAAACGTACAATGACCATTACACTAAAGATTGTAAAAACACACCCACATGTGGATACTGTTCTCAACAACACCAAACAACAGCTTGCACCAATCTTCAAAATTCACCTAAATGCAACACCTGTAGTGAAGCTATAAATGCAAAGGTCGACCTACTCTAGCACCTGACGAACCTGCATACATAGTACCATTACGCTTACCTGAGAAACAACACAACCACCTATCACTTCTGCGCAACAGCAAATCACCATTGAACAAACCTTAGCAATCATCACCCTCGCCTTACAAAACACGTTTCCATTTGATAGATCTAGACTTCTTCAAGAAATTCAATCTGCAGCAGCCACCATTTTCAAGCTAAACGTCCAAGCAACAAATGACCCTACGTTCATTTCTCTGCACATCTAATGAATTCTCCAGACTAGCATCTCTATTCCTTTCACATTGTCATTCACGAATATCTCTTCACGTATCATCACCATTGCAGCACTGTAATCATCTATGTTCGACAAGGGCTCATCTGTTTTGCCATTAATGTCTAGAGTCGCCCCTAGACGAGAAGATAATCACGCATCTGTTCTGTTTATTATTGTGACGTATACGTGCACATCATCAACATCCTCCATCACATTGTCACTCTGATCACCATAACTGCAAAATGGTTATAAGCGCAAAGCTTATAACATCCTATTATTATTGATAAAATAAATAAATGATAAATCATGCTTCAACATCCCTTAGACCATCCAACTGACCTCTTCCATAACCCAACTAGTCCTCTATAGTCTCCCTCCCGAAAAGAAGGCATAACCCTCTCAGCGGGTTTTAGCCACGGCCTCACCGCGGCTAATTTGTAAAAAAAAAAAAAAAAAAAAAAACTTAACCTAGCCTAACTGTGCCTGGTCAGCTTTACTAACGAAGACCTCGTGGTGCATACGCACGGGCGAGAAAATTACGTGCACTGCCACATTGGGATAGACGGTATCATTTCAGTGCTGGAGGGTACGTGCTAGTTTCGAAACGGTCATCTTGTCATTATCATACACAGAACCATTCATTTGTGTAATACCCTGGTTCTTCTAGGGCCTCCGGCCGTAATATTCATCATGACCATGGAGCAACAAGAACATGACCACAAATGACCACAAACAGTACTAAGACCACCACCATATTCCACCGTAGGATCTACAGTTAGGCAACGTCGCAGCTTAGAGAAAACAACAAGCTCACGTTCACCGGCTAACAACACATCTGGTCACACCACACCACTTCGCCTCCGCATAAGAAGACACACACTCTTATTGATTCAAAATCGGATACAGCAATGGACATTATCAATAGAGATCACTTTCCGGAACTAACAAATATATTCATTCTCACCAACTGTGATCCAGTGTTTGAAAACACTTATCATCTACTCCAACAGCTCCTAAAGTACGTCAGCATGGAGGCATCACACAGCTAATACCAACGAAAACGGCATCATAATCAAAACTCCAGATTCAAATCTAGCCAACAAAATCCGGAATTGGCATACCTTTGAAATCTTTGGGAAATCAGCTAACATCACACGACTGGAAAACAGAAATACTAGACAAGCACCACCACCGCGTAAAACACCAACAGTATCCGTAGTCATCCGCGGTGTTGAACATCTACCATCACAGATTCAGAAGCAGAAGCAGAGTTAAGTAGGATATACAATTACAAAATGCATTCGCATCAAAAACAAGCAAGGCGCCCAACATATATAATTCGAGTTCTCACCGTTCAACAGCACACAGTTGACGACCTTCTTTCCAAAGGAGCTTACATATACAGGAGACGCTACCGTGTAGATCCATCGCACTCTCCGCCACCTTTTCCCGTCCGATGTGAAAAATGTCAGTTGTACAATGTCCATCACACATCTAAATGCAATAATGAAATAAAATGCGGATTCTGTTCAGGACTTCACACCACTAAATCATGTACTAATCTACAAAAAAACACCGAAATCCACTACTTGTGGGGAGACACTACATCCGATATTCAGCTATAAGTGTAAAGCCCGGCCACCAGCAGAATTTTCAAAACCTGAACTTATAGTACCTATCAGTACACCAGTCACACAAAACCATAACAATACGAGTCACCTCAGCTTTTCAACCTATTACAAGAGATCAACTTCTTGCCTTCATAACAGTAAAATTGCAAAACATTCAACCATTTCAACGGAAATATATTCTACAGCAAATTCAGTATGCAGTTAAAACCACCCTTAATGTAAATTTCACAGCAAGCTACTCTGGAGCTTATGCGCACTTTAATGCAAGCGCACTTGAGACAGAAGTTTAACCACTCAAAACTAAACATCACCATAGTCCTTACCATGAGCTTAATATTTTTATTCTTAAATATCCGTTCACTCTAAACCAACAAACATCTATTCGATCAACTACTTCTAGAAGAAAACGTAAATAGTTTCATTTTAATTGAAACATATCTCAAAGCTCAGCACACCTGCAAAATAACACGATATCATATTCTCAGACAAGACAGCCAAATTTCAGCTGAGCTAGGAAATGGAGGAGTCGCATTAGGTATATCACCTCATACTGCCTAGAGACAACATGACTCGAACATTCTAAATTTACCGGAACACTGAATCTCAACGCTATTCTACAAACATACGTGCGTAACCATAGTCACGATCTACGACCGTCCGGGTCATATCATTCCGAATAACTTCTTTATGCACATTGATAACAATTGTCCAAACTATATAATAATCGCAGATATCAACATTCATAGTAGGTCAGATCGAGAAAAAGATTTTCACAATTTTATCACACAACAAACATTATTAACAATTCATAACATTTCAAATCCAACTCGACCAATCACTAATACCACACCGGATATTGTTATAACCTCCACCAATTTTACAAATAGATACACAGTACAGGTACTCGACCCACTCGGGAATGATCACGTTCCGATAAAACTTATACTCCTGTATCACCAACAATCTTCTTTTCCAACAAACATACCACCTCGAACAGTTCTCAGATATGATAAAGCAGCTGGACAAGCTACCGATCATACATAACAGGTCATATTGCACATCTTACACCCTCTACAACAGAAGGTGAACTACACTCGACTTTAAACACACTTACTACTTCTCTACAACAAGCCTCAGACAAATTCATTCCCACATCTACTACACATCCTTATAAACCCAGCCCACCACCTCAATAACTTCCTTTAATACAACGATCACGATACTTTTACAGAGATTACTGAGATTATCATCAAATACTAACAGAGTTCACTTGTCAACACCAGGTCTAGTGAAGCCCCTAGACCAGAAGATAACAATATAATCGACAATTAACTTTCATACGTGTTGTGATAAGTGTGCACTTCATGTCTATTTCATCACATTATATTTAAAGAGATGTATTAAAAATTAAAATAGAATAACCTCCCACCTTATGATGTGACTATGAGGAAAACAAACAAAATGTGAAAAGAATAATATTTATATTGATTAAAGGTTCTGCTAGTTGCAGTACTGGACTCCAATGCTCCATGAACTAAGAAATAAAAAGATCTTTTATCCTACTTTTTAGTTTTTTTTATTTCTAAATACCTTTGTTGTAATTATTTATATTTTATATAAGAGTGTGCTAGCACCCCCAACACCTACTCTGGGTGAGGTTTGAGACACTAGTCCCGGTAAGAAATATGTGTACATTAGTATTTAATAATACACTCTACAAGACTACACTGAAAAATCGTTATACCTGAGATATGGAGAAGAACGCTCCAGGCTTGTTTCTTCCGAGCTGGTCACATATATTTAACTAAAGCTTTTGAAAATGTCGCACTTATGAGTTTATAAGCTAAGAAAAAGATATTTTCTGAACCCTCAATATCAGCCAGTAAAAGTTTAACATGTCGAAATTTAGGAAAAGTATGAGAAAAATTAAACGAAAGTTATAAAAAGTAAACTCACGTGTAGGGTGGATTGAGGTAACATGGTGTACGGGGGAAGTAGCATAATTTCATAAGTACGACCATAGATGGAAAGCTTATATGGCGTCAAAAACTAGTTACTAGGGTGGTTAGGAAAAAAAACAACACATTTTCGAAATTCAATTGACGGTAGTGCGGAAAAGTTGCCCACAGGTACCAGAGTATTTCACACATAAAATTGAGATTTTGTAGTCAAATTTTGAACTTCCCGCACGGTGTTTGAAGTTTTCAGGGACCCCGGTTATTCAACCGCACAACATCTTTATATTCGTCTCCATTATGAGATCAGAATATTTCTGTTTGAGTCACTCACTATGGACAGAAGAATATTTTAAGGACTCACGTAGTACGCATTCGAGTGTGTATGTAGGCCTACAACGTGTGATAATTTCTCCGGTAGGAATATCGTGAGATTGATCAGTGTCGTCTACAGATGTCGAGTTCGCTACAACACAAAATGTTAGGTTCAGTTTTGCATATACTTTAACCACATAACGTGCAAGTAACAAGAATGGCTATTCTGGATTTTTAGTGCTAATATACTGTATAGCCCAAATTATTCAGGATGCGGTGTGTGTGATCTTCCTGGCTTCTTGTTAAGGAGATCCTGTGACCCGCTTCCGGCGGACATTGCTTGGATATGTCGTGTAGATATTGGTCGTCGGTGCTAAATCTTCTATCTCTTCAAAGTTGTTGATCCAAGCGCTCTCAATAGCGCCAAAATAAACTTCAGGAAGTTTTGTACAGCCATGAAGTTTAGGTCTGATGGTCCCGGATAGTATTCTTGATCACGTAGTCATCATCTACATGCTTCACTAGCTGCCGAAGAGGGAGCTCATTCTGTGTGGAGAAAATTTAATAGGCGTTTCACATCCTTTTTTATTATTTTCTCTTCACAAGTCATCAATTTATTAACTCTACCCGTATTAACAAAAGTCCCGTAGTATTCCAAAACTGTTGTTTCAGATGTGTATATTTTGTCCTGAAGAAACTCAATAATGGCGGCGGTGAGTGTGTTCCCATAGCTAGACGTAGCCACAATGTGTCCCAAGAACGTGGACGTGGATTATTTCACACGTGTAATACACTATTCTTTAACTTTCTCGGCACAGTCCTTGATTACTAATTTTGAACTGCTCTACTGTATGGTCTACTCACCCGTCAACATTAATGATTCTTCGTTCTTCCATAATCAGGAGCCCGTGGTATTACAAAACCACGAGAACAATTTTGTTAATACTAAAGCAATATAAACTCATTAATACTACATTAGTAAAACTCAATTATTCCAATGTCCATTCTCATCACACTAACAAGGGACCCCGCGAACTCGGACAGGAGAAACCAGATGAAAGTCTCTACAGGAACTAATTACAGGTCGCTGAATCCAGTGGTGATAATAATTTCCATGCAAAATCAAGCAGTCAAGCAGTAACGGCGCCAGCTCATGGATGATAGGCCAAGGTGCTAGAGAAGAGCTGAGAAGAAACGGGAATATTGAATTGCTGAATGTAGTAAATATGATTAACGATTGAGTCTACAATATGTAGAAGCACATGTAAATGCTGTATGTGAATCACAGTGTTGCCAACTCAGTGAAAAGAATGTGTGAAAATGGGAATGGACGAAAGTGTCAAAATAATGCGAAATAGTGGAATGCATAAAGAACCCGACACAGTAGTCGGGAATGAGGTTTTGTCATGTTGTAAACAGTGTTGTTAACAGCATAAAGGACAAAAGAGTTAAAAAACGTACGTTAGAAGCGAAAACAAAGACAAGATAAGCGGGAGTGAATCAGCAGGCACAGAACGAAAGAATGGTGTTACACATTGCCATGTAACACGCTGCGTCTGTGATAGGCTCCATCGTTCTATGTGCGGACATGAAGAGTAACAGAGCAGTACCGAGACAAGAAATCATTATTATCAGGACCAAAAGAAACATGGAACCGGCGAGGCGACGGTGATACCAGTAAAATGATACAATACGGAAGAACTTGCAAATACATTAGGCTTCTACACTGGCGGGAAAGTGCACGAACCAGTTAATTCTCAAAGTGCAGATGTGGGTTAGCAAGGAAGTGGTCAAAGCACAGAGACTGTCCAGTATTCATATTTGACCATCGCTACGGACTCACAGTGCGTGGTAACAATCCTATGTCACATGCGACACTAATGGCATTATAAAATGACAATATTACTGAACCAATGTCGTACCCGGCCTTTTGCCAAGCATACTGCAACATAGGCTTGTAGATCGGTGCGGAAAGTTGATTGTAGATCACAGCGTGCAGCTTGATAATGAAATAACGATCGTGTAAATTCACATTTTGACACTTTCTTCCATTCCCATTTTCACACATTCTTTTCACTGAGTTGGCACGGTGATTCACTTACGGCATTAACATGTGCTTCTACATATTGTAGACTCAATCGTTAATCGTTACTACATTCAGCAATTCAATTATCCCGTCTCTTCTCAGCTCTTCTCTAGCACATTTGCCTATCATCCATGAGCTGGCGCCGTTACTGCTTGACTGCGTGATTTTGCATGGAAACGACTATCACCACTGGATTCAGGGACCTGTAATTAGTTCCTGTAGAAACTTTCATCCGGTTTCTCCTGTCCGAGTTCGCGGGTGTCCCTTGTAAGTAAAAGAAAGTTTATTTTCACTTTCAAAACTTCATTGAATTCAATTGGATTTATTTATGGCTGGCTCCTCAGGCTCAATTCAGCAATAGTTTATAGAAGGATAAATGCCCTCTTGTCCTGTCCGGTCCTAGCATAATGGCAAGCATTCACTTTTCCAAATACAGAAGTCAAATATACTGCAAGTATGACGATTATTAATAGCAAGCGGGGTTTAATTTGAGCGGATAGAGTCTCCATTCATCCTAGTCAGGACGTTCTGATATTCGAGAACTATACGTACTTTATAACAGAAATTCAAAGAAATATTTTGCACCTAGGAATATTATATATTTTAAATGTTGTTACGATATTCCAGTTTATACTGAACGAAAATAAGAGTAAGAGTAAAATCCGATTTAGTAGTTACGAATATATATCTATCTATAGATCCGGAAAATCACAGACAGACATTCGAGATAAAACTAAGCAACAGATGCAGCGCTTTGGAAGAGTTAGAGGATGAAGAAGACATTTCTGATAGCAGAAATAAAATGCTGACTGTGATAATACGAGAAACAGCCAAGGAAATAGCAGGCACCAGAAAGAAAAAAGAAAGTAAAATCTCAGAAGAAACTAAACTCTAACTGAAGAAAAGAAGAGAAATGGAAGAAAAGGAAAATTACATAAAGAGGAAGGAGTACATAGAACTAAATGAAACCGTAAGGAAGAAAATAAGAGAGGATATATAGGAAGATATAACGGAAATCTTGTTAGAAATACAGTCGAGGAAAACAATAGCCTGAAGAAAGCGTAACAACAGCTCATGATAGGGAAAAAGCAGATAATTGCAGTTAAGAGACCAGACGGGACCATAACACGAAATAAGGAGGAAATTATAAACATATTTCAAAATTTCTACAAAGAATTGTACTACTCCGAGGAAGATCTAGGAAATGAAGGACTCTGAAGAAAATGATGTAAATGTCTCAGACGTAATGAAAGAAGTGGAAGAACTACTTCGAGGGATGAAGAACGGAAAATCACCCGGACAAGATGGGCTCACAGAATAGATGTTTAAATGGAGAGGTGAAAAGATGAAAGAGGAACTTGCTAAATTATTCTGGATGTGCCTAAGGAAGGGAGAAATACCGTCAATTTGGAATAATGCTTTTGTTCAAGAAAGGGAACAACGAACGCGTCGAAAACTACAGACCAATTAGTTTACTGTCAGTTCTATACAAAATGTTCACCAAAGTTATTTTAAATCGTATTGAACGGGGCTTAAATTGTAACTAGGGAAGGGAACAAGCCGGATTTTGTCTTGGATTTAGCGCAATGGACCACATACAAGAATTGAACGAAGTTATGGAAAGGACTAATGAATATGAACTTCCACTATGTTTGGGATTCGTAGATTTTGAAAAGCTTTGGATTCAGTCTTCTTGGTAGCAGTACTTAAATCACTTGAGCACCAGGGCATCAAAAGTGTATACAAGTTACTGCGAAATATTTACTCGACCGCTACATCTGTCATTAGACTACAACAAGAAGTGAAAATTTGAAAAATTTGAAAGTGAGGCAAGGAGATTCAATTTCTCCAAAACTGGAGAGAGTGTTCCAAAATTCAAACTGGGATGAAGTTGGAATAAACATTAATAGCGAATCTTTTCAACACCTACTACTATTCGCTTAATATATTGTCGTGTTTGCTTCAATTGCAGAAGAACTACAATCCAGAATGGAAAAATTGAATAATGAGGGTTCGAAAATAGGCCTTAAAATGAATTTAAAACAAAAGTTATGTACAATTAACATGCTGCAAAGAAGGAAGTAAAGATTAACGCAGACACAGTACGTATAGTTGATGAGTATGTTTACCTAGGCCAGCTAAAATCATCAAATGCCAAGTTGACTGACGAAAGTAATAGAAGATGTAAAACGGCGTGGAGTTCGTTTGGAAGACAATATTTTATTTTCAAAAGTAAACTACCAATATGTCTGAAGTTTATAATCAATGTATCTTATCTGTGATGATGTACGGGTGTGAAACTTGGACACTGAATTCGCAAACGACTCAAAGATTGAGAGTCACAGAAAGAGTAATAAAGAGACACATGATAGGAATAACCAGGAGAGACAGGAAAACAAAAGTATGGATTCGCGCAGAAACAAAGATAGAGGATGTAATCAAGACTGCGAAGATGAAGTGGAGATGGGCCGGTCACATACCTAGACGAACAGATGGAAGGTGGATGACATAATATACTACGTTGGAATCCTAGAAAAAAAACTACCGAGACGACGACCAAATGTAAGATGGGTAGATGAAATCAAGCGATTTTCAGGAGCTACATGGATGAGTATAGCAGCAAACCGAGATATGTGGAAAGAAACGGGGGATACCTTCATCCTGCAGTGGATAGAAACGACTGAATATGATAGATAGATAGATAGATAGATAGATAGATAGATAGATAGATAGATA
>JAGDQP010000161.1:68134-85670 GCA_022664845.1 Lepisma saccharinum
TATTATTATTATTATTATTATTATTATTATTATTATTATTATTATTAAACTTTTTCAATTGTTGTTATTATTGATCAACGTTTCATGCAATGGGCCTTTAAGTTATTCATAAAAACTACAGTGTTTCTCAGAAATACATTGCTCACAAAGCAAACATAAGAATGAGAAATGAATGCGAGACTCTCACGAAAACGAGAAGCTATCTCCTTCTCGCACCTGCGAGGTGAGAATAGCGCTCTTTCGCGCATCTGCGAGAACAAACGAGAACATCGCGCATCTTATTTCTCGCCTCGCCTCGTGTGAAACACTAACCGTTATTCTGCCCCTAATGCTTTATGGTTCCGGGAATTGGAGTACAACTCTGGCGGATGAACATAAATTGCGTGTGTTTCAAAATTGGATTATTACATCTCTTACAACCCTAGCCGACTTCTTCCAGCATCTTTCCTCTACCGATGTTCTAAGAATAATAAAATCACGAGGATAAGACGAACAGGCCTAGCTCGGAGAAAAGAGACTGTTAGGAAGAACGACACGTCGTTGAAGAGTTCTTCGAGAGGAAGATGTTCATGACGAAAACTGGCTTCATCTTCCCCAGAATTGAATTAAATGGTCAACGTTTGTTACTGCGGCGATGAACTTGGGAATTCTAGTAGGCCATAGTTAGTTAATTAGTTAATTGGTCCTTAAGAGTTTAAAATAAGTTCTTCTGGAAGATTATCAGTATCAATATGAGAACCTTTGAATTAGAAACCGTACACCTTATGACTGCTTTCAGCCACTTTAATTAGAAACTGATTTTCTAAGAGAAAGATTATAACTTATTTGTGAAATTTTAAGGAACGATATTTCGAGCATGAAAAATCCTCATGGTTCGTACTTTACAGAATCACTCATGTTTGAGAATTTTTTCAAACATAGTTGCCTAGTTTAAAAAAAATCCCCTATAAAAGAAAGTCATTTCAAACCACTCATCAATGTAAGCATGCACTTCAGTTTTAGTAAAAGATGAAAGCGATGTGATGTCGGAAGAGCTTTTGGTAGTGAAAATTGCAGCTCCATTTAGTGGACATCCTAAATAGCCTTACTTGAAGCCTTACAGGAGACCCTTACATCGCTTTTACAGGTTCACATGATGTTTTTTTTTTCTTTTTTAAAATAAATAAATAAATCTGTTAACACACCTCTCCGTATTTTGCATCCTTTTGGTAACAAACGAAGCTGAATTATATGTTAAATCGGATAAAAATAAACTAAAAAGTAAAGGCAAATGCTGAACGTTCAAGTCGAACATTTTAGTAAGTGCACTGGTGTAGTTTTAAATATTTCTGGGATATACAACATACAAAATATGGATATTATTCACTCTCTGGTGAGGACAATTATTTGAAGATTTAATACAGAAGATTCCTATATCACAAATCGTATGTACTCCTCCAAACAATTCACCCCTGAGATTTGTAAACTTACATTTATGGGGAAGAAAAACGACTGGGAAAGTATACGCGAATAAAAAATACCCACAAAAAATTGCAATTTACGTGAACAGAACATTTGCTTAAAAGCACGGCTCACTTGTGATTGTTGTAGGAGATACAGGTTCTCTTGTGCGTACTACAGAACAACTGAAATACGTCTACTTGTGAAAGATGCTGTTTCTTTAACAAAGTCTCTTAGCTGTATTAAACCCTGTTATCTATGACGCTGTAGATATGCCCTACAGCCCCTTAGATAACAAAAGTCTCTCTTAAACCTTCCCCACTGTATGGACTGAATCACATTTCATGACAGAGGAATAAAGTTCCTTTGGGGAGGAGTTGGAATCTTCCTGGAGTAGGGAAGATGAAAACGGGCACTAGAGTCATCTTTGCACCATAACAAGGACAGCGCTAACCTTAATTCTTACTATGACCAATAGCTGTCTGAATTAAAGGAGAAACCATAGTTAGGGTTTCGACTTCCGAATCCACTGCTCCCTAGCTAAGAAACCGGTACGTTTCAGCTGAGCGAAATATGATGAGATTCTATTTTTTCTCCTCAATATAGTTATTGATCTCCTCCACATAATATTAACTTTTCAACCAAAGGGCATGAACCAAATACCATGTGTCTGCTCTACAAAAGATGAAAAATAAAAGCACAAACATTTGATAACGAATATCTCAAATCACACCGCCTTCAACCTTCTGTGCACACTTCCTTGCTTTTCAATAAGAGCTCATCATGTATTCACGCGAAAATATGTGTAACACACTACCACATCCCAGCTCAGCGCATACAACTGCACAACCACTTGTGGCATCTAAAAGTGACGTCACTCCTAAAGAACAAATCAGATCTTCGGAAGAGAGTGACGTTGTGAGAAACACATGTACACACCGGCGCAACAAGCCAAAGCCAGAAAGTGAGACATAAAGAGCAATAATCTAAAATACATACGCGTTTCTTTCTATGAAGAGGAAAATAAAGGAAGTAGTAAGCCTAAGTAAGTAACTTTCTGTTCATCCACATCGCGGCGCCAGTTCAGTTCAATAATTCATGACGTCATTTTATGTAGACCGCCCCTATCTTGCGTAGCGTTTTTCGGAGTAGGAACAAGAGGGGAAAGAGCGATTGGTGGGGGTGTTTGGGGGTGTCCTATAGCTTAGACGTGACGACGTATATAACGCGCCGTGAGTCGAACGGTTCCCCCGATATCCAGTGACCACTGAAGACGGGCATCTCTCCTGGCCTTTAGTATCGGCTCCTATCTCCCGTAGGCACGTTACAGGTAGGTACTCCATCTGAGAAACCTTTTCTTTGCTTTCTTTGCTCCATCACTGCTTGCTCTCGCTCACTCGCTCTTGATTTCCTTTCAGAGCGCGTAGCTTCAACGAAGTTGAACAAAATTTGTGAAAAGTTTACGATATTACAAAACATTGGTAACTTTATCCCGTTGATTGTGTTCCGCTTTGGTTCCCTCATAGAATCTAGATATCAGTTATTGTGCCAATATATTACACTTGAAAAATACTTTGAAACTATTATAATCTCCGTGAGGAATAATAATGGTGATAATGCTATTATTGCTTACGATATTTAACAATAAATTTGGTTAAAGTTTTAATAGATCGTTTAACTTAAAGTGTAACAAAAGCTAAACTCTTTAGTTTTTTTGTTTTTTTTTAAGCAAAACAAGTTTCACTTTTACGGCCCGAAGTCCAAAGTTACTAGGCTGGCCCATATGAAAGTAAAGTTTAAGAAAGTTTTACCAAAAGTTTTACTTTTTTTAATTTGTTAAGAAAACCGAAATTGTTTTTAATTTTAAGTATCGTTTCCATTTTCATCATCAATGAATATTTTTCTTTAAAATCTGGTTGTCATTCCTTAAAAAACTAATTTTCCACAATTCAGTTTTGCGTTTACTCTAAATTTAAGCGTTTTCTTGGTTATTTAATGCAAGATTCTCAGTCTTTTTGAAACGAGAAATCAATCGTTAATCGTCTTCAATTCAAACTAGATTTCCGATTTTCTATCAAACTGTTTTCTTTGGAACTCTTTTTCGTGTTTTTCGTGAACTTTGGTTTTCATTTGAATTGTATTTTTACATGTGTTTCGATAAAATATAGACTTTTCTACTACATATTTTGGAACAAAAAACTGACAGCTGTTCTCTGAAAATTATGTTCCAAACACAAACCCTAGAAACCAGACTCTGAATGCAAACAACAACAACAACAACAAAAAAAAAAACAGTACTGTCTCAAAGAAACAACAAAAATCGTATTTTGAGAGAGAAAAACACGACGTATCTTCTTTTTTCTTAATATGTACGATAGATTATTATGTTTTTTGAGGAAGAAATTTTTCCTCAGTAATTTCTTCATAACATTTGTGGTTTCCTGGCCTGACAAAAATAAAATATTAATTTTCATTTAACATTCACATTTCTACTTTTTCCTTGCATCTACGTTATAGCACTTCTGAAACCTGAAAGTGGACATTCCTCACCAAACACAACTTCTTGGAAAGAAAAGGAAAATATTGGCCAATGCTTGAACTCTAGGTACTATCCCAGCTTTCGCCTGGGACAATATGAGGAATATGTTGGAACACCTTTCACATGACAGTTAACTGCAGAGTTTCAAACCTGCTTCGCCTGTTGACACTAATTAGGGTCCGTTAGCGGGTCTTTCTCTTCTTTCTAAAGACAAGAAAGAAATGATTAGGATTATACTGGATAAAATAATTTTGTATATCTATGGTCAAGTTACCAGTTAGTTATATACAAAATGTTTTGCTTTCTCATCTATTTTGTAAAATCAATCAAGTACGCGAAAAATTTAATTCTCTCTGCAATAAAATTATAAACTTTTTCAACCAATGTAAAATGAAACTAGAATATGTTACATTGATAATAACATTATTACTTCTACAAGTTGAGTTTGAACATTATGCTAGCCTCAAATCGTACGATGCCTTTCATTAACTATGGAAAGATGAGGAAGAAAGTTGTAAAGTTCTGTATTTATTTATTTATTGAAACCGTATCAGCATTTGCTGTTAAAATTACCTTCAAGCAATTTCTGTTAGAATGCTTAGTCTAAGCAAAATTCGAATCCATGACGTAATAATATACTATATCGTAGCTTGTCGCCTACAATAAGAAACTTTGATGACACTTCCAACAGCACTCAACATAATAATTCTTTCTTACTCCATTCTGATTGAAACATCCATATTAGATAATAATAATATTTCACTTCTAAGCAAAACTTGGCCAAAATCAGAGTTATAGATTTATACGATATTGTGAATAATTAACAGCAGTTATGATTTATTTGTTCTCGTATATGAAATAACACCCTTTCGCTGTAGGCATAACGTAAGCTTTTATCTCCTTTTTACTGACACTTCTCTTCGAATTCACGTTGTCTTTTTCTCCCTAACGAAGCAAAACAAAGCTTTATACACTAGGGTGGGTTTCACCAATCTTCCGAATTGGTGAAGCGTTACGTAATTTTAAGACCTTTTAGAAATACATTATGTTCGTTAACTAACGATTTGTTCAATTCTTAAGGAAGGTAGGTGAAACCCATCACATGTCAACTAGTAATTTATTTTGTAAACAGAAACAGATTTGCTCAACAAATTTAGTTAGCATGGCAAATAAGAAAACACTATGGAACCTATTACAAAGAGAATATTCACTTCGTCGAAATAGCAGAAGCAAATTTGAACGTATGGCAAATCTTCTTTAATTTTTGGAAAGTTTAAGAACCTTCTATTTGGTAAAAGAAATTTACGAACAAATTTAAATCCTTGGGTTTCAACTTACTAATAGTTCAGTAGAGTCAAATATACTGAAAGAGATACGGGATCAGTTAAGCTGCAAGCATTTGCCTGGTAGAATAGAATTAGCAAACACAATTTATCAGTAAGATTGGCACCGGACTAACCAAGATTTTAAAGAAATATTTACGTTCTTATCAGTGCCTAAGGGCGGAATAGGGTTGGGGTAAGAGTGCAGGAAAGAGTCGGCCAGGGCATAAAAAAACTTAAACTTAAACTTAGTTTTATATGGGCCAGTTTAGTAACTTTGGACTTCGGCCCGTCACGATTTGCCCTTAGCTGTTAAGTGTTAAAATCCACACCCATGCCCCTGCCGGGACTCGAACCCGGGACCGTTGAGTCGATAGCCTACCGCCGCAGACCGCTCGACCACCCGGCCGGCACCAGGGCATAAGTTGAAGGTACCATCATACTGGCATTTCATGATATGACTGAGCAGAAACCGTGGGGAAACGTAAGCGAGAATGACCGGTCATTGGTATCAAACCGATGATCCTCCAGATGCAAAGCCAATGCTATATTAACTGACCTACGGTTGGACTCATTAAGAGACATGTCTTCTATCAATATGGTGATAGATAATTACCTTGTTGCTTTGTATGAAAATCTAAGATTTAAATTAAAATTTACAGCTAAACATCAGTATTGTGAGTCTGACCTTGTGAGATATAGCACTGAAAAATTCTCTGAAAATTAAAACGAATATATACGACGCATGTTTCTTTAAGCAACAAAGTACTGGATTTTGTTATTTAAGTTATATTTGCGGATTAAATTTGAACTTACGCATTACACATTTTATCCTCACTGGATGAACAATATGCAATATATTCTCTTGTGTGCACAAATTTCAATTATTGCTCTTTCAAGTATCGTCCAGGCACTTGTATTGGTTGTAGAGTACAATCTTTACTCAGGATAACAGACTACGCAGGATTCTAATCCCCTGTGTTTCAAATTTAAATCCGAAAATAGCAAGATCCTTTATCACAATAGACTGGGGTTGGTAAAGCGACAAAAAGTGTAAGAATATTAAATTTCTCTTTGTATAGAGAGGTACTCTATATCTTACAAGCTTGTAATAAACTAAAACTCTTGCTCTTGTGTCTCATATCTATTGCTCAATAATATATTATATTTTATTAATTAATTCCGCAAAATACTTTACGAAAATCTGTAGGTAGCGTTCTTAGAAGCTTATCTGCTCGTTAAGGACGTTAGTAGCATTTTAATTATACATTTCTTTGAACTTTAAACAACTGACAAACAAATTTTGATAACATTTTTTTAGATTGAATTGTTATTAACGTCCAGAACAAGCTGATGAGGTTCTAAGGACAGGACTTACAGTTTTTGTAAAAGTACCGAATCACCGAATTCAATAAGTCCCAGCGGGAATTGAGCCCGTGACCACCTGCACAGAAAGCGAGTGCGCTGACTTCTGGGCCACGCCTAAGTCAACTTTCCTTGATAGTAAAGGCATTATGTCATTAAATTGTATTGAATAAAAAAAACTCCTGGAAAGTAGTGGTTTTCCTTTTTGATAGACGTCTAAGGGACGTCTTCTCTCCAGCCTAATGAGAAACTTATACAAACCCCGTGAATGTATTGTTGCAGGCATAATGAATAAACATAGATACTAGCATACATGGCTTGTAAAAATGTGTTTTTACCACAAGATATCGTCATAATTATATCAGATCCAGCATGACGAGCAATTTTCCGTAGGAATAAAGCATCTCATAGGAATGTGATTTTGGGGCGAGGTGGCTCAGTGGTGGAGTGCTTACTTCTGATGCTTGGTGTCATCCGTTCGATCCCTGCTTTTGCGATGTGGGCTTTGCGGTAAGTAAACGTCTTGTGCGTAGATTTTTGGGGCTCCCCCACTTTCTTCATTCCACCAATTCTCCAATCATCAACATCCAGCCTGAGCCATAGTTACCAGAAGGGCTTAATAATTGAATGCAAATTAAAATGAATGTGATTCATAAAGAGAGTTCCTAACATGTGCATTGGTGTCGTGAAAATTCTTTCCTTTACAAATTTTCTTGCTAAATTTGTTTGGCAACTTTATAGGTTTTCCTGAACCCAATACTTTTTACCACGCAAAACTTATAAACCCAATAATATTTGTAATGATAGGTTTAAGTCTTATATGTTCATAAAGTACATTTCTCATAGTACTTTGAAACCTACTTTTGAATCTTTGGTCTTAAATTACGAGTATAAAGCAAGTAAAAGTATAAAATATTTGACCTAAATTCGACATATGCCTGAGGGATACGTCCTTCGGCAAGTACTTTTCTGAAGGCAGGGAAGATGAATCTAGTTGTCAGGATCTTTGCCAAAGGTACTATACCGAAATTCGTCTGCTTATAGTCATAAAAGTCGGGAAACTCAAAGTCTTTATAAAAGGAATCAGTTTCAGTAATAAATTACAAGTAACGTACAGCTGGAGTGCGTTATTCGAATGTTAATTTGTGATATTAGTGCAGAGAATTCTTACCTATGTGTCGGGTTTGATGCCTAATACAAGAGCTTGAGCTCAAAAATGCCGAGTTGCAAGCTGATTGCTAAGGTATACACATATGTAATTCACTCTTAGCACTTACGCAATTACACTCAAACAATTAGGGTTCAGTTTTGCAATAGACTTGAGAGGCTCGTCGGAAATACATGTTTCGTAATCGGGAAGTTTTCAGATTGAATCCACAGACTAGGCATTATGGCTGAATATAATTCCTTAAGTAATATCAGCAGATAAACCTTGGAAAATAGGTTTGAATTCTTGCCAAGAATTATTGTCTTTAATTTTCACGTCCATCAAGTATTATAGAGCAATTGACAATACTAACTTAACGCTTAAAATTCTCTAAAGGACATAAGGTTGCAAGGAAAAGTTATATTTAAAAAAATCTACGACAAAGTCACTCTAATCACTGGTCTTTCCAATAGAATTTCGTGAATGTTGATATTCCTTCAGTCATATTTAATGAAAAATTAAAATAACTGTTGAACAGATAGGTCTTTGTCCATTTCTCAAATTCCTTGCTTAGTACTATAAAACTCAGATGCAAGCAAGCATTAATAATTAGAAAATAATTATTTTGTGTTCGTTATAACAATCCTGCTCTATCATTACTTACCAACTAGAGAGGGAAGCATATTTCTAGGTTACTTCCAGTATTGCTTCTTTTCTTTTAATTAAGTACCTAACGGTGGAATATAGTAGCGTAGATTATTCTAAATATTATTTAATTATCTTTACTTGGAGTTTAATGTTTATCGCGTCAAAAATAATCAGAACCTAATGATTAATGTTGCACAACCTACATGCACATCCGTTGAAAAGAATAACTCGCCATATACGCTTCGTAAAAGATAAATAAGTAAAACGTGAAAATATTTAATATTTACCTACCTAAAATTAATAATATTGTATAAATAAAAACAGATAAACATGGATCTTCATGTATTGAAAATTTTCTCAGCCCCATGGGAATTTAATAGTGTACATACAGCTCATCAGTTTAAAATCCAAAATGAAATCCAAAACTTGTTTCTGATGCTAATAAACTATCAGCTCCTATGTTTAGAAATAAATTCTTTGTAGTTAACGTAGCTGAGTAATGAAGTAAAGAAATAATGTATAAAATTTGGAATGTATTTTAAAGTGATATATTAAATGAAGAATAAGCCTCCAAAATAGCTGTTTTATAATGTTGCGTTAACTTATTGATTAACATCTACATATCAATATTTGTTCATCTTATGAACAAGAGACTATTCTTTACTCCCACTGTAAAATAAGAAACAAAATGAAATAAGCTGAACCTATTGTGTATTACAGTAGCAGTCGTTTGACAGAATATGTAATTAAAGAGTAACTAAAGAATTTCGACAACTGGATTTAAAATTGTAATCTTCTCATCGCAAAGTACAAACGCTAACTGCTACATATGATCTCACTCTGTGAACAGAATGGATTCCACCACAAGCGCTGAAAAATGTCTTATTTAACGAACAAAGGTGGAATGGAATTTAAGAGTTCCTTTCTAAGCGTACACCTTCTTTTTCTTTCTTTCTTTTTCTCCCGCAGTACCATTGAGGGAATTGCAATCTTTTCTAGCTGTAAGACTGAATTCTAAAAATAAAATACTATGTTAGGAGGGTCAAATTTTCTTCAAACCAAGTCACACTCTGTTCGACTATTCTCATTCTATCAAGAAGTTATAAAATGTGTTTCTGAATCTATCTACAGATAAGACGAATTTCGTGAGGAAAATGAGAATGGCAAGAAAGGTTTTGTTAGACAATTATACTATGGTTATCTCATATCAGTGCAACATGCAACCTCGGTTGGTTTAATAATTTAACCTTTTCTGTGCTCCTATTATCAGGTTCAAAATCGGTATGGGTCTGTTGAACGGAGTGGCTCGAAACCATCCTTAACAGAAACTGTAGATTGCGCTCTTGCAGCAGCGTTCTTTTGAATTAATTACAATTCAAACAAAAACTTAGACTTGTCCATAAATATGTGTATAAATGTTAGAGATGCCATATTTACGATTTGTACTGTACATAGGACAACAAGTTAATACTAAGAGACCTTGTCCTCCTAAATTTTATTAGTCCTTAGGAGGTAAATATGGGAGGCAACAGCTTTTGTTTTATTTGAAAGTGGCATCCAGGCACTCACTCCCCTTGTTTGAATTTTGAAAACCATAGACAACTTCAATCTAGATTGTTAGTCCAGAGATTTGAAACTAGGAACGTACGATTAAAATAGCATCTTGCTTCTTCTGAAGCACCAGGATAAGTAGGACTTGAACATTTTAAAAAGTCAACCGCATGAAAGATTTCACAAGAAATTTTAAGATTTGATATTATATCGATCCTAATTAAAGTGTTATTTTCTGATGTATTTTATCTAAACGGGTTCCATAATTAAGTCCTATAAATATTCCATATATGAAGTTTTGTTTCTCATATTCATCGATTTGAACCTGATTGATGCGTAATTGTCAACCTATAGGCAATATAAAATCGAATCACTTTTTCCTTCAGACCTAGTAAAATATTTATAATTCCAAAGCACTAGGATGGTACACTGAAAGTGGAATCAGGTTAGTTAAATAAATAATATAAAATTATGGTATAAGAAATGATCGAACCTATTATTTCTTCGTGAAAGATAAAATATTATTCCATAACACTCACTAGCCAGTAATTGCCGAGTTTATAGAATTTATGAATTAAATAAATGAAGTAATTATAAGATAATATACCAAAGTTCTCACTTGCTTATTCTTAATGAATTCATAAACTAACTAATAAACTCCTAAGCTTTTAAGTACAAGTACTATAGTTTTCAAATGAACATTCCGTACTTCGTAGTTCTGTATAGAAATCTATTTCTTCTGCATTCGTATCCATTAACACTTGCACTGAAGACAATCATACTAACTGTGTTCTATTTGGCTTCCATTTAGATTATATTTAATCTCAATTTTATTACTAAGAATTTAAGTGTAAATAAACATTATTTACTTTTGCTTATTAGTCCAGGGATATCTAAATTACAATTGAACCTTTAAATGAATATTTATTGCCTTCACACTATCTTAGTGCCAAAATTCAATGAATTATTTATTTTGCGTATAGTTCAAATAACAATGAGGAAGCTGAGAAAACTAAGTGCTACATTGAAGTGCCTTTGACTGTCATGACTAAGTAAAACAAAGGCCTGAAAAGAAGCACGCCTCTATTGCACTACTCTAGATTATTTGTTGTCGAAATTCAAACGTAAATTTTAAACTGTATAGCTTTAGTGAAGATCAAGTGCTTTTAATTACGAAGAAAGACGAGAATGCCCGAATTTTTAAAAAGTGTATAAAGCTTACTTACCGATTGAAAAGTCTTGCAGTAAAACAAAGAGAACAGTTTAATTTGTAACGGATTTCTGATACTTAATAATAACATATAGTTTCAAAAATCTCTTTAATAGGTAATATCACCACGTAATAAATAAAATGTACACCTTGTTACAACAAGGAATATAAAGGCTCAGTTCTAGTTATGAAACACACAAGGATAAACAGTAGCTCTCAAACCTCAATCGAACTTAGTAACTATTAGTCAATGTGTGCAATGGTTACTGAGAGTTTGTATGCTTCTCAGAGGTCAACATTGCTAAACAACGGAAATGTTGCAGCACCTCGATCAGCTGTTAAATTAAGTTAGTTCCGAACAAACAATATTTAATGGTAAGTGAGTGAAAGATAAAGATGCATCAGCAGCACATCATATTTGTGTTGTTACAACGTGTACTTTAATTCTTAAACAGCAAATGATTCAAGATATAATTTTAAAGAGAGCATTGCAATATTTTCTATTCTTTCGAGAAAGTGTGAGGGAATTACAGCTGCCGTTGAATATTTGAGGGACGTACAATATCTGGTGATGCTCACTGATTACGAACTTTATTCGTAGTCAACTTTCTATGTTAATTGGAATTTGAATATCTTACGATGTGATACATTTTTAGGGTGCAGATTTTAGTAACTGGGATACTTACGCCTTCTAGCGATGAAAATAAAGAGGATTGCAAACAATGCATTAAACATTATTTTTGTAAAGTAATTAAAATCATCATTTTCAGATCTTTTCCATATTATTTGTAAAACATAAGATATATAATACTAGCCTTACTTGTATACTAAATGTGCATTGTACACTTAAGTAAACAATAGAGACCAAGGATATTTCCCTTTTTAAGGTCGCAAAAGGTTATCGATCAAAATTTGTCTTTATTCCGTGGTCTGCACTGTAAATAGCCCTCACGCGACATACTAAAATCCTTTGTTAACACAGAACACCTGTCGTTCGTTGTACACATACTCAAATACTCTGAAATAATTGAAACACGACTGAGTAAATCCTCATTTTACTTTTTTCCTCTATGCATCTTCTGTCTGTCCTTCCTCTGACATGTTTTATCTGCTTTCTATCTAATCAACCGTTTGGAAACCTTCCGTGACGCGTTCTATAGAGTTTAAATAAATTCATGTCTGTAGCACGGAATGTATTAAGTACTGGTATTTTCTTGACTACTTCCGAAGGAGTAGGGCAAGCAGGCACAACATGTAACAATTGTGATAACGTTTATAGTTGCTGACCATGAGGGGTCTGAGAGGTTTGCTCCCTCGCTTTTTGTGCTCGTGACCACGGGTTCAATGCCCACCGAGGTCTATTAAACGGAGTGGTTCGAAGTCCACTTTATTTAAACAACTATAGATATCGTCCTTATAGCCGGGTAAAAATAATGACAATTTTGACCGAACCGCAAACAAATTGCAACAGAAAGTCTGACACTTGTTTCTTATTGAAAACAATGTGATAAAAACGATGGAATGAAGTTTACCAACACCACTGTTGTCATAAGGCCGTCATATTAGAAAATTGCCGCCATAATGTAATTTAGCAGTTATTTGAAAGTTTATGCATTTTCCAACTAACATGACCCGTGAAAGCTTTTCCTCTTAGCTGTTGTTAAGGCAATCAAATTGTACACAATGTATACGATTTATACGAATTGCGGCCAATTGTAAGGTAACTGAGAACTACATTTTAGGGTAATCACAGGCCGGAATGCAAGCCATCGTTATGAGTGCCTTACGAGCAAAGGTTGCTGGAATTAATTTTGTAATTAAAATGGAAGAATTTTTTTCTTTTAAATATAATATTCAAAGAATATTTTAGAAGTTTCTGAATGAGAAAAAACTGAAACTCAGCAATATTATTTAATTTTTGGACGTACAAACTGCGTCAGGCTTTTGTTGCGATTTGTTTATGGGGGATAGATAACATGCTTTCAAATATTTATTCAAACCAAATTGCAAAAATGTTTATTTCAGATGTGAAATTGAAATTTTATTTCTTGTTAACCAATATAATATTTAGTTTTTATATTCCTGATGCGTTTCTTTCCAGACATGAACAACATTGTAATCAATAATTTCTGCACAGAATTGATATGAAACAATTACAAACATATTTAAAAATGCTTCAATTGCACGAAAAGAAAACCTCTGCCCAGATTGCGTGATCGTCATTACATGAATCTTCATTTTGAGCATATCAATACACATTTGACATACATAAAACGTAGCTACACAATAGAATGTGATAACACTGATGATCAAAATTCTCAGAGATAACAATATGATGAAGTCAAATTTTCCCAATTACTGTACAACTGTAAAGAAAATAATGATACAGGATGCTTGAATGAAATATAGAAAGTAGAATTGTCTAATAAATTGAACTGTACGCTTTGGCTGCACCTATATTAGCACTATGTCACTTTCAGAGCGCAGCGTAAATGGGAAGATCAGGTCTCAGGATCATCATCACTTACTACCGCATAAGAGTAGTCAGAGTTAAAACAACTGTCACCACGACAGTTTGTGCAAGCTGTAGTGCAATGCAGTCCCTGATTTTTACAACTACACTGCAGAGTTGCACATTGAGTAGTTGAACAGCTGCATTTAATAAATCGAAGAAGAAAAGCAGGCACTGGAGGTTGAGATGATTTTACTGGAACCAGCAATTTCTCTCTAATTTGCCACCCCCACTGCAGCAGGTTTCGAACATTTCCTAGGCAGTACTGGACCTGTTGATACATTCGTTTATAGTGAAAGGCACATGCATCATGAGTTGGAGGTAAAGTCTCTGCTTTTACTTGAGTTAACGATTTTGTTATTATCTGAGTGAAAATTCGAAAGCGAACATGATTCAAACTTTCTTCCTTTTTCTTCCCATAGTCTATATCATGGCTATCGAAGTCACACCAGCTGTGATTACTTCTTCTTCCGAACTAGTGGAATTCAAAAATATAGAAGTTTCCTGAAGTTTTCATCTTTTAGCAATGTAATCACTTCACCTTTACCGACTGAAAACAGCCTTGAAGTTGTGTCACAGCCGAGCAGTGCATGAGCAAACAGTATGCGTGTAAACAATGTTTTGATCCAGTTGTTCCCTAATGCATTTTATGTCATAGACAAAAGTTTCCTTTGAGTTCCTCTTAGCATCTGAGCACCTATGAATTTTGTAAGGTGTATTCACAGCATAGTCAATAAGCAGAATAAGCAAGTCAGAGTCACTAGTTCGGAAGAAGAAGTAATTACAGCTGGTGTACAGCGATAGCCATGATATATGGGAAGAAAAAGGAAGAAAGTTTGAATGATATTCGCTTTCGAATTTTCACTCAGATAATAACAAAATCATTAACTCAAGTAAAACCAGAGACTTTACTCCAACTCATGATGCATGTGCCTTTCACTGTGAAAGAGTGTATCAACAGGTCCAGTCTTGGCTAGGAAACGATCGAAACCCGCTGAATATTTTTGAATGTTATATTTTTTTAAAAATGTTCTTATGACAACAGTGGCGTTGCTAAACTTGATTCGATCGTTTTCATCACATTTTTTTTTTAATAAGAAACAAGTGGCAGACTTTCTGTTGCAATTTGTTTGCAGTTCGACCTTATTTTTACCTATAGATCGTAGAATATAACCGAATCGAATGAAACGTCCAAATACTTTGCACACAGCAATCTCGTTCTGAAATCAAATACCTTGTGAAAAAGTACAGATTTCCGCACGCCGATGTACTGCTTCTGTCTTTCCATAATTCATGAATGGTAGTACGCACCAAAAATCAAGTTATTTTTGTTATCTATGATTGCCTATTATAAATTATTTATTTATGCCGGCGGTCTGCAACGGTAGGCCAACGGGTCGAAGGTCCAGGGTTCGGGTCCCGGCAGGGGCATGGGTGTGGATTTTAATACCTAAGGGCGAACTTTGACGGGCCGAAGTCCAAAGTTACTAGACTGGCCTATATAAAAATAAAGTTTACCAAAATTTTATGATTTATTTGTTTGTTTTCTCTGTGTACCAAATATATTGGTGCTCAAAAACATGTGAATACAATATATCAAAGCATAATGATTGGCATGATTCCGAGAATTCTGTTAAAATAAATTTTAGTTTAAATATGCAACTTTTATCATTGACTTCAGCTTATATGTAACCATTTTATTAAAGAGTTTTCTTTATTTACATGTTATATGCTCTTTATATAATTAATATCTTTAACTTCGTTCCGATCGTGTGGTATTCATAATTACATCTCGTTTCAGTTAGTAAGCCTACTACTTGATTTGGTCAATGTACCTAACACCATGATACTTTTTATGTATTGATAATGTGTCACATTATAAGAATGGATGTTTCGATAACTTCCTTCAAATTCCCGGCTGTTAAAGGCTACGTGATTGCAATATTCCTTAAATAATGGATACGGAAAGAGACTACATGCAATTCACAGCATTAAAGCAAGGCTTATATAACTTCTTGTAACACTTGAAAGAAAAATTGAACGACATATTTGTATAAAACCACGAAGTCAGAACACTAGATATGGTCTTAAAAAGTACTTCTTGTGTATCGGTATGTATGGGGACTCAATAACGAAACTCATAAGAATATTCCGATATTACATATTGACTTTCAATGCAAACATACTAAGAAGCCTCGGGATCGGAGTACTTTGAAACCTCTCAAACTTTAAACTTATATATGGAGATAGCCCTCACAAACTGGAAAGTTTTAGAACAACATAACAATAAGCGCAATCCAGGACAATTTCTCGGATATTCGTAAATGAAGTCCTCATACAATAAGTTCCTTACATCCAAAGACGATAAATATATATCATTGTTGATTCACTCTGTTTATTATAAAACATATCAAACAAACATGTCATCATTATCGTAAATGGAACAAGAAAATAGGAATACTTTCTATAGGAAAATAGAAAATACACCGTGAAGTCACTTTACATTTCCAATCGCAGGTAGCTATACCAAAACCACAATACTTTTTATCTCGAGAAAGAAAAAAAATATGCAGAATTTGAATTCTGAATTTATTTTAAGGTCTTTCGATATCTGAGGCCCAGGCCGAGAAAGGGCGGGGGAGAGGATGTTGGAAGATAGACGGCTAGAGTCTATTTTGTAAGTACCATCTCACTATTTGCCTGGTATGACTGAGGAAAGAAGCTGGAAAAATCTCAGTCAGGAAATTCCCCTAAAAATAATCCTACCTTCGCATCGAAATGGACTACCATATCTTTATACAGCAGAAATTTTTAATCTTTTCTAAGATGAAAATTCGGTCTAAAAGAGTGGTCCCTCTTTCCGCTCAAATTGAGCGGAACTTCGCTCTTTTGATTTAGTGTGTAAGGCCAGGAACTTCTAATTTATTATTATTATTATTAATGTATTATCAGGATATTATATTACAAATTCAAATTGCCTTATTTCTCACAAGATTACCATTATTGGTGTAAATATTTTAATCTTGAATCTTTAGAACATAGACGGAAAATCATTGACGGTTTGGGAGAATATCTTGCAAAATAATGCGCATGCTCTTACTTTATTGAACATTTGAATTAGGCTGTTTCCTTGCACAGAACAAGACATCATAAACAATTGACTGTTTCTGACAAAGGTTGTATTTGGTTGAAACGTCTAATGAACAACTATTTTGTAGAATAATCGAAGTGCAACTAAGCAAAAGATCACAATTTCGTTTTTTGATAAAAAAAAAAACAGTTTTGGTTGTTTTGGGACCTCAGTGAAAAGCTGCATCGAATAAAACAAAGTAATTTTCTGATAGAAGTACTTATCCCATCGTAATATGTATTTCCCTGATAAAATTACTTTGCATGATTCACTATACAGCTCTTCATTAAGGTCTTAAAAAACTATTTTTTATCTAAACATGGACTTATGAGCTTTTGCTTGTTTGCTCCTCAATTATATTACTATCAAATATCTATATCTATCTGCTTCTCGTTTATTCGAAATTTTTGTGGGTTCGCCTCCCCCCACCCCAACCCCACCCAACCTAAAACAGTTTTTCGGACGAAACAAAAAATACGTATCATATAATTTTAGCTGCTCTACACATTGGAAAGTTTGAAAGAAATCGGAGGAGGAAGATATTGTGTTTCAGCAGTTTCACATCCTGCCATTCTTGAACTTTGGAGATTTTTTTGTCCTCCTTAAACCGTTAAAGAGCCGAAATAAAAAACAAAAATACCTGTGTACTAATTTTAGCTCCTCTACAAACGT
>JAGDQP010000161.1:85680-132005 GCA_022664845.1 Lepisma saccharinum
GACGTACTGTCCTTTAGCAGTTTCACATTCTGTTATTCTTGAACTTTAAAGGAAATTGGAGGGGGGAGCACTTAGATAATGTCCCCTGTTAGTGCTATATTGGCACCATGCTGTTCGTAACACTATCATAAATACTACAATACATTATTATTACCATAGGAAATGAAGTTATCTTTCACGTTATTAACGAACGGCTAACTAAAACGTTAACATTTCGAAATCTTGTGAACGGGGATACATCGAGTTGCAGGTGATAATAGTACAATCAAGAAATTTTTATGATACACTGAATCTAGAGAAAGTGACAGTATTGCATGAGTTTTGTTGTACAGTAGCTGCATTTCCGGTATAATGCTATGACAATTTGTTTTAGAAAAAGTCTTTATAATGAAGAATTCACACTATTTCACAGCTCGGACTTAAAGTAATTCTGTAATGAATATAGTAGGCCTACCGTATGTTATTTTACTACATACTATATCTGAGTTCAGGAAGTACCTAATTGACATGACAGAAGCATCTAATGGCTGAGTGGATTTGAATCCCGCCTCGGGCATGGATGTTTCTGTGTGTGATTTTAACTTTAAGAAAGAACAAGTTCCACAGAGTTTAAAAAGATATAACAAGTTAAACAAGTAAAGCCCGTTTAAAAAGAACGGAGTATTTTGAAATGGAGTACTGTTTAACGCGCCGCAGCACGATACATTGTCATTCCATCAGAAGATGCTAGGTTCGAATCCGGTCGCGGACAAGTACAAAAAATTTCAACAGTAATTGAAGGCGAGAAAATGAAATAAAAGGCAAGCTATAATTAAGATCCCTTTTTTATTTCTAGAACCATAGGTCATTCTGTTAATTAAAACAATAAAATTCTCGCAATGTGAACGGAAAAAGCGGGGTAAAATTGGTCAGGCAAAACTGTGGGCCAACGAGCACTACAGGACGACGCGTTAGCATTTTGATGTTGTTCCGACGTTGAACCGCTGACGTCGGTTGCTTGATGGCTATTTCCAAAACTTGACTCAAGACCGTCGCGTCGGCTCCTTGACTGTTATTTTCAAAACTCGCCTCCAGGCCGACCGTCAGCTCTCCAATGGTCGGCCCGATCATATTCCCACGTGTCGCTTGGCTTGTTAGGTGTATTACTAATTGCATAAGACATAGTTCGCTCAATTTAGGATTGCTCTTAATCGTCTCCTTGCATTATACTCAATACTTCGCAGTCGTGAACTTACAATTGAAGCTAGACTCAACACCTACGTCATGATGATTCGTTCTCTTCTGACATATGCTGCCCCTGCGTGGCAACATGCAGCACAAACTCATCACATATAACTCTAACGTGTCCAAAATCGAGCAGCTAGGATGATCACAGGAGCAGAGACACACGTATTGCACAACTTCATGAAGATTTGTCTCAAAGTCATCATTTTTCTGCGGTTCTGCGGTTTAGGATTGGGAAATATTTGTTTTAAATATTTTTCATACGAAGTTTACTGTATGATATAATGGACTAAGAAAAGGAACAGCTTATACAGAACTACGAATGTTTAAGATGAAATACGATACTCCGTTACAAACAAATTGACCTAAAGCATCCCAGAAAAAAATGGACTAAGTAATTTTAACCAAATGTGGTGGGTGAGTGAACATAGTAACTTTTTTGTTATTTACGATCTGATATAGGTTCCTGGAACAAAAGCATTAGAGTTAACAGTGCTTGGATAATTTGTTTGAAAATTGTAATGGTTAACATTATTCATAAAATGTTTTCCCCTACCAAATGTTTGGTTTCCTTCTACCAAATACTAGCTCTAAAGAATGGTTTTAACTATACTGATTATCCAGTAAACAAGCAAACAAGGAAGTAAACCGACCGATATATCGTAATAGTCTGCGGAAATAATAATAATAATAATAATAATAATAGACCGATATATAACAGACTTCAAAAATAATTTACAAGCATAAAATTTGTTAATGAAGTTCAGAAATAGGCAGAAAATAATAAAATAAAGTTATAATCAAATTTACTACCCAGAAGGTGCAGGAGACCCCTGGGCTTACGCGGTAGCGTGTTCAAATCTTGGCCAGGACACTGCATAATATTTTCGCAGTGTTCATGTACCTGTCATTCTGACTAATTTTAGGTAATCGTGACTATTTTTTAAAAACATTTGTTTAGTTTGAATTTTAGTTATGGCCTTTAGGCATCTGAGGCTCAGGCCGAGATAGGGGAGGGGAAAGGATTCGGGAAGTGTCGGCCAGGGCCTATGTTGAAAGTGCCATCCCAGTATTTACCTGGTGTAACTGAGCAAAAACCCAGGAAAAACCTCAGTCAGGATGCTCGGTCGATGGGATTGAACCCACGACCTCCTGATCCTGAATGCTACGCCAATGCTATACCACTGAGCTACGGCGGTTCGATTACAATTTTTTTAGTGGTCATTTTCGCTGTATATAAACCAAATTGTTTGGTACTGGTTGCAGAAAAAACGGGGTTATCATTACCAAACTCCTTTTTCTGTGTATAGAATGAACCTGATGGTAACATTCTATATACGAGTGTCAACCTCAACAAAAGGATATGATTCTTAACATAAACACGACCCATATTATAATTCAATTGGTAATTGAGTTTTACATGGTAGTAGCAACAAAATATATAAATAAGCGTTTTAGCATCTTTACAAGAACTGTACAAAATATACTTCATTTCCCATGTTTTTCGCTAAGTCAACGGCATAAGACATTTGTGGTGATTTTTTTTTTTTATGTTTTCACATATACACGTTCTTTGCAGTTAGTAATTCCAATCTAATAAACCAATTTGTTTAAACAAATTGCAGAAAGAATGCCGAGTTAGCTATTCACAACCATATTAAATTACAAGAATGTTTGGGTTATGGTATGGAATGTATACTTTTCTCATGGATATTTTCTGGAGCTGCTGTTTCAATCTGCGCTAATTTAATTAACTACCGGATCGATAGTGTTAGTCTATGCATTTCATGTAGTGATTTTAATTACTTTTTTCTGGTTTTGTTTGCTTTTATTGTATTACTTCTCCAGACACTTCGAAACTTCATATTTAGCGCGTACAGTAACTAACGGCCGTTTATAGTCATTCTTTATAACTCCATTTGTGTAAGGAGGAATTACAAATATAGATCCTAGCGTTAATTCAAGGTACCATACACATTTTCCTGGTATGACTGTGTGAACCCATATAATCTTCTCTCAGAATGGCCAAAATAACGAGAATTAAAATTCATGTTATGAAAACAATGAAGAATTTTCCGAAACATTGCTGGAATATAGGTGCCTAGAAATTTCTAGTAATTTGAGTAATAAAAAACAAACAAATAAGAAGTAACTTGTAATATTTACTTGAGCTATTATTAAGGAAAACAACTTGAAAGTAATTGACGATTTGTAGAATGGAAGATTTTAACATGAGGTGGATGGATCCATACATTATTGACATTGTTGAAATTGTTTTGTCGAACATTGGTTCTAGTATCTTAGTGTTTGGTCGAATAAAGGATAAATAGAACGTGTCCTACTACCTACGTAAACCGTCTTTAACAAAGTGATTGTGCCTTCAAGAAAAAGTATCATACGCTGTAACATCCTGAACTCCATCTGCATCTTTTGCACACATACATAATACAAAAGAGACAACTTTTACTCGTACATATAAAAGAGACAACTTTTGCTCACTTCGTTAACTGAAAAATGTGCTAACGTGTGAAAAAAGCAAGTTTGAACGGTTTTGATTTCCTATCAAAGAAGTACAATTGTTTGTGAAATAACGGATAACATCCTGGTGATCGGTTAGGTCGATGTTGAAAAAAAAAGAAAGAAAGAACAAGCGCAGGAAGTAATCATTAAAAAATTGCACAAGAAGTGTAGACCGGCAGAATGACACGATAAACTTCCTGCATTCTCTGCACAATTTTGTGCAGAAGACTAACAATTTCAGAGACCATGTGTACATCAAGTGCACAAGAAATGTTTTTATACACTGTATATTGTTTTCTCCGCATTTTCCTCATTTAAAAATGGAAATTCAAAATAGTATCTCAGGCAGAGCGATTGCCCAAATTAACGAAAACAAAATAAAATATCATTTTTAAAGTATGAGAGTATAAGTGTCTGTTTATATGGAAGACGTATGCATATATACATGATATGAATACGTGTTGCTCTGTTCATTTATTTGTGTTGCCTGCTAGTATCCTCATGAGAGGAGTTTGTTTGTATAAAGCAAACAGAGAAAACTGTTCTTGATTAGCAAGTTGCAGCTGAGGAAATCAGTCATAGCTGTCAATTTTGACATTGCTCATTATACTGAATGCCTTGAATGTTTCAGCACCCTCGTACGCACGTGTGATAATTTCAATATACTAGGAACGATCTGATGTTCACGGTTCACGTAATATAATTATCGGTTGTGACGCCATAACGGACTTGTCTAAATAGTAGCAATTTGGAATTTTTGTCACAAGAATGTATATGTTTTTACATTTTTTGTCAATAGATATATCACAATTATAGTAATGATTTTCTTTGTTTCATATCACAATATATAAGTCAATTATATTTAGTGCCATTCAAAATGTTCTACAAATACGTTTTAAAAGAAACACATTGTGTATCTTTCAGTCAGTTACAAGATGTGTTAAGTTTTAATTGACTGTTTTTATTTTGACAAAGATGTAAAGTAAAAAAAAAAAACAGTCTATCACTGTCTTTAAATAAGATTAAGTAATCAAAAAAGCGTTAAATACGTTAGCTATTGTGTTTAAATTATCTATGGATACTTGTTTTGCGATTCAATGTATATAACACATGAAACACATACTGTACAAGGAAGGAAAACTGAAGGGTAAGGTAAAAACTATTAAATAATAAAAAAACTAAACTTTTCAGAAATGACAAAAATATGAATAGGCAAGCAACTTCGTTCTTGGACCTTATGTGTAGCTGAAGCATTTTTCTACGCTGTCTTATAGTGAATAGACTAACATCATTCTTGCGCTGACCTCTTCTTCTTATTCTTATTATTATTTTCATTTTTATTTTACTTCTCCTCCGTTTTTTGTTAAATTTAACTCCTGCGGCCAGATAGGGAAGTATATGAAGAGGGATGGAGACACATAGTTTTCTTGGTCAAGTAGTTAGGATTTGATTGTTTTGAAAGATTGTTCATTCAATCTCTGAAGTACTTATATTAATTTTCTGTTACTTGCTAAAAATAATATCTTTAATTATGTTATTCTCTAATACTATTAAATAGGTCATTAATGTAAATAGAAAAGAATTAAGGGGTTAGAACAGAATTTGAACTTGCTGGAATGATTTCAGATTTGGCTTTAGAAGTAGTTCTCTGACAATACGTTAACTTAGATCTGTAGGTAATTTTTACAAATTGGGATCTATTCTAAAGATACGAATTAAATAATTCATTTCATTACCTTTTATTTATTCCTTACTGATAAGTTCCAACTCAAGAAACGAGTAATCGACGAAGTGGAGATTTGTTTGTATCACAAAAGTACTAACAATGTAGTTTTAGAGCTGTCTCCTAATAATTTAGATAAGGCAGCCTCAGATAATTATGCCTAGCGGAGCAGCCGTAGCTCAGTGATACACCATACGTTTTGGATTCTGGTGGTCTTCGGTTCCAGCGACTGACCATACTGTTTGAAGTTATCCCAGAATCCCAACTCCTCAGTCACACAAGGCAAATGTCGGGATGGTATATTGAACTTTGGCCCTAGCCAACTCCTTCTCACATTTTTGCCCTACCCTATTTCTAACGAGAGCAGGAGAAACTGAATAAAGGGCGAAAGAAAGAAGTAGAAGAAAGAAAGAAAAGAGAAGAAGAAGGAAGAGAGAAATAGTGTTATACGCGTTGTGAGGCGAAGAATGGGTCGATATCACTATCGCCTCGCAAATACGAGGCGAGAGTGAAGTTACTTCTCGCTCTCGCAACAGCGAGAAAGACCTCTATTCTTGCCTCACAGGTGCGAAAAAGGACTACCTGCTCGCTCTCGTGAGAATTTCTCGCGATAGTCTCGCTTTCATCTTGCATGTTTATTTTTATGAACAACGTATTTTTAAAAACACCTGAAATTTTTATGAATAAATTAATTTAAATAAAAAAGGCTATTGCATGAAAGGTTCATCAATAATAACAACAATGGAAAAAGTAAGATAAAAGATACAAGGTAAGTATTGTTACGATTGCAATCTTCTTTCACACGTGGAATATTGTCTAGCTTGCAGTGCTATGCCGAGACCTTCCTTCCTCTTGTTTACATAAAAATAATCAAATTATGGAAGTTTCTTTATATTGTTTAATATTCTGCTAGGGACAAAGGGACAGAACAGAATAGATAAATTTCGGTCATCATGAACTTTAATTAGGCGATTTTAATACACTAAGAACTGCTCTAGTACATTAGAACACAATAATTATATTGCCACAGCCCACAGGTGCTCTTTCCGTTTATTTAGTTGTTAGTTGTCTGGTGTTTTCCGCATTTAAAAATATTTTGAAATATCTTCCCTCCCTTCTGCACTGAACCATTTTTTTTATCGAAAACAATGACTAAAGACAAGTAGAGGCCAAATGTGTTTTTTCTCAATTTATTAACCAATCTTAGTCAATCGTTATATCCTTGGTTCGATACCAGTGCTTGACCATCCACACTGAAGTTTTCCAGTTTTTTTTTTCTAAGCCACATCAGACAATCCCGAGATGGTACCCTCAACTTAAGCTCTGGCGGACTTCTTCCGGCATCTTTGCCCTACAGTCTCCCGCCCGGAGCTATAGACGCTTAAATGCCATAAATAAATATAATTCCACTTGTTGTGTACTAATTGTTAACAACCTGTACTCTTTGCGTTTGTACTTTGACCTAGAAGTATCAAACAACATGCATCTAATTACCCACTCCTGGGAGGAGGAGGAGGGGAGACATTCTCACTGGCCACTTTTCAAAGCAGTTTCAGAGACCCTTTGTATCGTTACCTGAACTGCTGGAACTCATTAATGTCAGCTTCACAAAAACAAAATCTCGATTTATCACATGATTTCGCATACAAAATATATATTCGCATTAAATATCACTGTAAACCAATGCTACATTAAATCAAAACATATAATAAACACTAACTCTCACTATTACCCTACACTGACTAAGACAAGAAAGATCACGATTGTATCAGAAATAGTCAGAACGATAACAAATGGCTACTTCAAGGAACACATACTTTGTTTTACGCCTGGAGAAACATAAGTATTAGTGCATGCTGTTAACATACTATTGAAGCTATAAATATCACTCGGAAAACCTTTTGCAGCAACTGCCTTTGTGGTCTTTGGAGAGAGCTTCAGACTAGTATGCTAGTGGAGCCTGGCTTAAATCCCCACCACCGCAATTTTATTTTTGTAAGGAACGATACCTTTTCTTCCTTTCTGCTTTCGATAAATGCTCTGCTTCAATGAAATAGGTTGAAAAAGTCAAGTAATATTATTTTTTCATTATACGCACGGGGAAATTGGTTATACAATTCACAGATGTAGGTTAGAAGATGAAGTAAGATTGTTGTTTGTTTTTATCACAAGCGATACGAACACCAAACATGACGTTACGATATACTGGTATGTCTACATTTGTGCATTCTTGGGTGTGAAAAAATATGCTCACGGCATATACCAATGGTTGGGCGAGCACTAGCGTTAAAACTGAACGGTCAACCACTGTTTGCAGTTGAGCCAATATTGAAATTCTGTTGTAAAATACAACAACTGCCTTGCCAGCTATTATCTGCAGTTGTTCCGAAGTTGTCTCAGCTTTGGCGGGACAACCAACAATTACCCAACCATTCCTACCTTAATATGCAGTTGGGCCAACCGTTTGTGCTGATAGGGTGAGGAGTTTGCTGTTACTAGTAAGTAGAATAACTTATTTGTGATACATAGATAATTTGAAGTCAGTTCTTCAAACAATGAAACGGTAAAGAGTGAGCTATGATTAGCTGCCAGTTTAATATAAAAAAAACTAAATTACTTGAAAGTTGAAATAAGGTGCGAGAAGAAAGAAATAGTCTCACGAAAGTACGCAAGGCTCTCGATTCTCGCATTATTCACTCTCGCCTTGCCTCGCAGTTACATACCACCCTCTCGTCTCGGCTCGCAGTGAAACACTAGAATAAAATAAGAAAGGGAGACAGGCAGGGAGGGAGGAAAGGAAAGAAAGTAGAAGGGAATGAAATTTAAAATGAAGTAAAGAAATGTAAAATGTAAAATGAAAGATAGTAAATAAGAAAGAAAACTAGGAAGGGGTGAAAGAAAATAAGTATGGTACCGAGCCCGAGACTGGTTTCGATCTCGTCTCGGATTCGAGACCAAGACCAAGACTAAGAATAAGGTCTAGAAATCGAAACGAGACCGAAACAACATGCATTGAAACTTTCTCGAGCTGAGACCCAAATCGATCGTGACTAGAACGAGACTTGCGTCTTGAGACTTTCGTCTAGATCGAAACTATAAGTCTTAATTTCAAGAATGTGTATCATATTAATTTAATGCTTTTTTATTATGTTTTATACTAGAAGAAGTCTTGTGACAATTAGTTTCCTTTTGATAAATGTTATTAACATATGACTATAAGTGGTGTAAGTAGTCAAGTCATCAATGCCAAACCATTTCCCGTCGTCTTTTAACAATAATATAAATGAGTTGAAGACTGATTCGGTGAAGGATAAAGGCAGAAATTTATTTTCTTCAGAGAATTTTCACCCCATGCTTTCTCTCTGCTGATAGTATTTTACTTCTGTTGCCTCTCTCTCATTTATATCTGCCTGTACTAGACTGATCCTGTAAAGAGTGTAAAATATACATCAAGAAGTCAAACTGGCTAAATATAAAAAATAGATCCCATTTAGCTTAAAAACTAATTGGAAAGATTTTTGCAATACTAACCGGTACCTTAGAAGAGATGAAGCCAATCTAATGTTTCTCCTTTACATATATTTTTCTACGTATAAGGGAGTTCAGTCGCGTGACCGCCAGATTTCAGCAACGGGTTTCCTATTTGGATGATCTATGCATGCACGAGCTCGCCTCACCGGAACCTTTTTAACATCTCAACCACAAACATAGCTGTAGCCCTAGTACCTCCTAAGTTGGAAGTTAGGGAAAATAGATACCCCCATTTCTCAGCACCCACTCATCCAATCTAGATGATCCATACGGGATTGAACTCGTCTCGCGATATCTTTCTAACGACACCTCAACCACTTTCGTTTGTAGTTCCTGAGTTCAAAATTAGCAGGTGGAAGTGATTCGTTCCCTATCTACGGAATTACTGATCCAATATGGATTATCTATACAGGTTTGAACTCATTTGGACGATATCTTTCCAACCACAACTCAGCTACCTTCGTAGTCCTGATAGTTCCTGAGTTGAAAGTTATCCACAGACAGACATAGAGATTGTATTAAACTTCTCAGCGCTTGTTGCTAAAGGCTAAACGTTGTATAAAGTTTTCCTGTAGGAACTTCGTACTTTATGCAGAGGGAATTCTGCATAAACTACCTCGTAAATATATCTGTATATTCGATAAAAGCAGTATTGTTTTTCTTTTATAAAAAATCAAGTGAGCTGAAGCCCAGTCGTGGGACTGTGCACATCTGTTACCACAAGACTTCAGCAGCGAGAGTCCAATTCGGATTATCTATATGTTGTTTAAGAAATTTCTCCGAGACATTTCGAATGACACCTCAACCACCTTCGTAGCCCTGGTAGTTTCTGAGTCCAAAGTTGTCGACAGACGGACGAACATAGAAGAGATATGAGTGTGCACAAAGTATGCCTTAGGAACAGTAAAGTTACTTTTTATCTATTAAGTTATGTTTTGCTAGAATTGTTAGAATGACATTTTAATCTGATAACACAACTAATTTGAAATACCAATGTGCTTATTTCAGTTTATAATATTTGCTATACGCAGTTATTTGAAAGAGCGCCTACGGGGAACATACTTAACTCCTTTCTTTTAGCTTTAATATATGATGCAGCTGTATTTCATACCTATGAACTCATGAACTAGCCCTTTTAACCAGTGAAGAGTAGTACTGTACACAAATTAATTTGGGTGGAGTTTTCCTTGTTCAAAAGTTGGAAATAAGTAACAATTTTGTCACGTACTGTAAATACATTTCTTTCTATAAATCTACCAGGTAGAAAATTTAAACTACAATATAAATTGTTCCCTTTTAAGGTAACAGTTATTTATTCCATGTAAATATAATTTATAAGTAGCAAAACTTTAATGTTACGTATATACCAATTTCGCAAAATGTGGTATAACATGGATCCATTTACATAGAAAAATGTTCATCTATCTCATTAATTTAATTGGTATTTTATATTTGTTAATTAAAACATTTGTATTACTTCAAAATCTTAATGTTTTTAACTCTATTTCAGAATATAATTTCTAATCTAAACTCCAAATTAACAATGTAAGAAACTATGTTAATATATTAATATTCTAGGTCATGTACTGAGATCGAAAAACCGACGTCAAAGCCTGAGAAAACGATCAAATGAGACAAGGAACGGAAACTTTTAAAGTCTAACGTCTTTCGTTAAAGGAACAGACTGAGACGAAATTGAGGTTTTGGAGGAGGAGAAGGAGGAGGATCATGGCGGGTTGAATTTAGGAGTTTCTGGCTCTTTGCGGTGAGCTGTGATTGAATGGTTGTATAGCGTATGGAAATTGTAAGGGAAAAACTCTCGATAACCCTAGGAATCTGTTTTTAAGAATCAATTGTGATATCTCAAGGTATTGAGGGGATGTTCAAGTGAGGCAAGGTGGTAAAGTTAGTCAGTCAGGCTTAGATGTTAAGATAATTTCCTTCCAGAAAAGTATATGAGTATATGAGTTGTTAGAGACTTAGCTGGGTTGAGGCATTTTATGGTTATGACGGGGAGGTTGGACTGTGCCAAGTTTGTGAAGAATTTGATATGATGATTGTATCATTCGGAGCCAGAATGATCTGCAGTGAGAGTCGATTACATCCTGAAGCATGGGAATTTCCAGGTCTTCATGAAGAATGCTGGTGTCACGTGGATGTTCTGTATAGGCATGGTACCGAGACCGATAACGAGACTAAAGTTCAGGAATCGAGACGAGACCGAGACTCTATGCATCGAGATTTACTCGAGATGAGACCAAGACCGAGACTTATTCCTCGAGACGAGACCGAGACTTACCTCTCGAGACTATCAGCTTTATTTTCATGAATATCGATAACATTAATTTAATGCTTTTGTTCATGTTGTTTCATACTAGAAGTAGTCTCGTGACAATTAGTTTCATTCTGATAAATTTTATTTAGCATGTTATATTATAGTTTTAAAATATTACTATAAGTCACATAAGTAGTCAATTTATCAATGCCGGACTATGTTCTGTTTTCTTTCAATAATAATATAAAAGTGATTCGGGGACAGATAAATACAGACATTAATTTTTTCTGCGAATTTTCATCTCCATGCTTTCTCCCTGCTGATAGTCTTTTACTTCTGTTGACACTCTCCTATTATATCAACGTTTACTAGATTTATCCCGTAAATACTGTAAAGCATACATCAAGAAGCCAAACTGTCTAAATTGTAAATTAGATCTTTTCTTGCAACACTTACTTATATTTTTAAAAATTGAAAGATTTTTGCAATACTAACCGATACCTTGGAAAGATGGAGACAATATATATTTCTTCGTATATGGAAACAAGCAAGTCGGATTTCAGTCGCGGGACACGTCAACAATCTTCGTAGCCCTGGTAGTTTCTGATTTGAAAGTTCTCAACAGACAGACATAGCGATTGTGTAAGACTTCCTAGCACTTGTTGTTGAAGCCTAAATGTTGTATAAAGTTTCCCTTAGGGATTTCTTAGTCAATGCAGAGGAAATTCTGCATAACCTATCGTAAATATACCTATATATTCGATAAAATCAATATTTCTTTTATAAAAATCAAGTGAGGCGGAGTGAGCGTCAAATTTGAAATATCTATATGTCGTTGGTGAAGTTTCGCCAAGACATCCCGAACAACAACTCAACCACTTTCGAGTTGACCTAATAGTTCTGAGTCGAAAGTTGTCGAAAGACGGACATAAAGGGGATATAAGATTGTACATAATATGCCTTAGACACAGTAAACTTATTTTTTTTTTTACCTATTAAGCTATGCTTTGCTAGAATTGTTGGAATGACAGTTGAATCTAATAACACGGCTTATTTCAAATACCAATGGCCGCTGTGGTGGTAGGCCATAGGCCTAAAGGTCCCGGGTTCGAGTCCCGGCAGGGGCATGGGTGTGGATTTTAACACTTAACAGCTAAAGGCGAATCGTGACGGGCCGAAGTCCAAAGTTACTAGACTGGTCTATATAAAAATAAAGTTTTTCAAATACCAATGTGCTTATTTCAGTTTATATGATTCGCAATACGCTGTTATTTGAAAGTAGCGCCTACCGGGAACACACTTCACTATTTTCCTTTTCTTTAATGTATGGACGTGCAGCTGTAACCCATACCTATGAATTGGTTCTTTTAATCAATCAAGAGCAGTATAGTGAACTAACTGATTCGTGTTTGCTGTGAAGTTCGGTAAATGCTACTTTCAATTTCTGTGTCTTTGATTTTTTTTCCTTCTACAAAAGAGGTTCACAATGAGTAAAATTTTTGCCACTGTTAAAAATTTTGTTAACGTTTGTAGGAATTCTAAGGGAAGTTGCGCAGACATTTTAGTGTTTCATGTTGTTTCACTGTAGTTGAGGAAAACTCAGAGACTTTTCTTACGATTATCTGGATATTTCTCGTTTTCAGTTCTGCACGTGCCCAGAATGAGAAAACTGTTTCTTATCGTAGCTGTGCATGCAATGTTGATCAAGAGTTTGCTGCCGCCATTTTGTCAGTTCTTATTTTGATAGAAATGGGAAATATTTTAATTGAATGTTAATTTCGAACACTAATTGACAATTACATAAATGATTAAAATGTGGCGTAAGTCGTGGGATCAATTTAGTTTATATATTCGGGATTCAGCCAACATAACTCTAAGAGTCTATACTGTTTTCTTTTACCTGGAAATTTAGAGCAGTCAGTACGACGCTGGACTTTTGACTAAAGAACTCGTGTTCAAATCTATACACTTTTTTCTTTTGCTCCCAACATTCCTGAGAACTGTGTGATGGATGCATTTTATTAGCCAAATAACTGACAATTCCCAGGTAGCTATTGTTGCCTAACTTTTCTCAGGATTGTTTCGGAAAATCTTTAACGGTATAAATCTATTTATTTCTATAAATCTGGTAGAGAATTTCGACTAATTTCATTTTTAACTTAACAGTTAGTCAGTCAATTTGAGTATAATTTAGAAATAGCAAAACGTAAATGTTACGTATACCAATTCCGCAAGTTGTGGTTTAATGTAGATCCTTTTCCATAATAGAAATATTTGCATGTATCTCACTTATTGGTGTTCTATATATCCTAACTAAAGCTGTATTACTTTAAAATCGTAACGCTTTTCTCTCTATTTCAGAATGTTATTTCTAATCTGAACCCCAAATTAACAATGTAACAAACTATGAATTAATGTTTTTGTTCTTCTACTGAGATCGGAAAGAGTGCGGAGCCATTTCAAACAAGTCATAGGACGGCAACCGTTTAAAGTTAATCGTCTTTCGAGACTCTCGAGACGAGACCGAGACTAAAGTGTCGAGAATCGGTCTCGATTGTAAACCTCAGTCTCGTCTCGGTTTCAAGACCAAGACCAAGACCGGGATTTTCAGATAGAGACGAGACCAAGGCAACCCTGTCCCAAAAAATCGAGACGCGAACGAGACTGATTCTAGTCTCGTCTCGCCTCGATACCATCCCTAGTTCTGTAAATATTTGTGCGGCCTGGTTTTGTACTCTCTGCAGCCATGTGTGATGGATTTTGGCAGCCTACTTCCATGCAGGCTAGGCATAAATGAGTTTAGGACGTATCATCATTTGATAAACATGTAGACGGACTTTGAGCGAAAGACCATTGTCATTTTTTTACAACAAAATATAAGGCGCAGGTACGGTTTGTTGCTTCGGTCGCTGTATTCCTGATATGTTGCTGTTTTCAATCGAGACCGAGACCAAGACCAAGACTAGCACCAAGATCAAGACTATCCTAAAAAAAATCAAGACGAGAACGAGATTAATGTTAGTCTCGTCTCGATATCATCTCTAAAAGAAAATAAAGAAAAGAGGAATGAAAGTTAGAAGGAAATAAATAAAAATAAGAAAGACAGGTAGTAGAAACAAAGACAGATTGATTGAATGAATGAAAGAAGGAAGGAAAGGGAAGAAAGTAGAAAGAACGGAATAAAGAAAAATGTAAAAAGAATGAACGAATGAATGGATGAAGAAAAGAAAGTAAGAAAGAGGGATAGAAAGAAGTTGAGGAAACAAAAGAACGAAACAAGGGGAGAAAGTTAGAAAGAACGAAATAATGGAAATGAAGAAAAATAGACTGAGGGAAGGAAGAAAGGAACAAAAAAAGGAAGGTAGGGTTGAAAGAAAGAAAGATAGATAGAAAGAAAGAAACGAAGAAAAAGGGAGGGAGAGAGAGAGAGAAAAATAAATAAATAAATAAAATGAAATGAAATGAAACGCAATATTGCTTTTACTGTCAATTACAGAAATTTAAGATAAAGTTTCCCAAGTTGTTCTTGATAGCACTAAATCTGTTGAATCATTCTCTCACGCTATTTATAGTATAAATTATTGGCACCGCAAAACTCCGTTGCTAATTAATGGTGGTCAGGCCTTGCGAAATACTCTTCCTGTTCATATCTATTAGGAAATGAACATTATCGTTGTTTGGCTTCTTGGAAATTATCAGACTTCCGTTGAGAATATGTTGCGAGACGTTATATTCTAAGCACATTGTGTCTTTTTCATCGTTTTTAAGTTGTTGTTGTACATGCAAGAGGTACTGGTAAAGGTCGTTCGTTGGTTCATACAGTTTCAATTTTCTTCGAATTGCTACTTTTTACAAGGAAACTGTCTCCGGTGGAACATGAGAATCTGCATGAAACTTCCACAATGCCTTGATGATGTGTTCAAATGAACACTCCTGTAGTACTTCGTTTCGCAAATTCGCGTTACGCGAGTTAAAGGACTTTCAAATTTTCGAAATTTTGCTCCTAAAGCCTGTAAGGTAGGCAACATTTCACATATTTGTGCTGGAGTTATTACATACACTTTTATATAAAAGGTGGCGCTGAAGACAATTTAAATGTTAGATTAAAGTTATCGATGAAATTGGCGTGTAAATTAATTACTCTGATCCCTGCCAAATGCGAATATTAAACAAGGTGACCCAAAAGAAACTTAATGTTATCCTGTTCCAATTGGATTCCAGCCCGTTAACCCATCCGTTAATTTCGTAACCAATTGGGTCTCTGTAGAAATCCCAACACACGCCCCTATTAATTTAAGGATGAATGCACCATTGTGGTGGACAAGCCTTGCATGCTGCGTTTTTCTATTGTGATGTAGTGGCAAAAAGTGAAATTTTCTGAAATGAGAATTTGCGTCGAGTCATAGCATGTCAATGGTCTTTAGTTTCTGTTTACAAAAAGCATGTGATCATTTACTACAATGACTAGTTTCTTTGAACACTTGGAGAGAAATTGCGTTTCGCGCTAATTATATAGTTGCATGTCTTTGATTGAAAACAGTAGACTGGATGTCATTAAAATCGAAAATAGTTTCTCTCAAACCTTTTCTAGACCACAATAGAAAGGGACAGCATGCAAAGTTGCGTATTCACTCTTAAATTAGTAGGAGCGTGTGTCGGGATTCCTACTGGAAATCAATCGCTTACGAAATTAACGGGATGGAATATTTCCTTTGGATCACCCTGTATTTATTTAATACTCGCATTTGGCAGTGATCAGAGTAATTAATTAACACGCCAATTTAATCAATAACTTTAATCAAACATTTAAATTATCTTCAGCGCAACCTTTTATATAAAAGTGTATGTAAAATGTATAACTTCAGCACAAATGTATGAAGTGTTGCCTACCTTGTCCTGTAACGCGGTACTGCGAATCGTCGAAACGTAATACTACAGGACGGTTCATTTGAACACATCATCAAGGCACTGTGGAAGTTTCATGCAGATTCTCTTGTCCCACCGGAGACAGTTTCCTTGTTAGTAAGTGGGTATAATTTATTAAGTTGCTATAGGGATTCCGCCATCACAGAGAAACGCAGAAAGGTAACTAAGGCTTTCGTTCTCCCAAGATTTACACAACGCGGTTGAGTCAGCTAAACCTGTTACTCAATTTCATGTAATTCCAGTGACTTCTAATGATTTCTTTGAATTGAATTAAGCTGTAGATGCACTGTTAACATTGAAGAAATGCAACATTTCCACATGCATAATGCTCAAAATGTGTCATACGCATCCATCACAAGTACATATACTGACAGAGATAATTAAAAACTGTTCGATATACTCAAGAGAGGAAAATCTTTTACTAATATACAACAAAATTTATTACCTCTGATAACTCCGTTTGTCTGCTAAAAAAGAAAGACCTGTCGACCATGTTGTCCCTCCTTCCTAAGCAGCACAAAGAGTTTTATAGAACACTTTCAGCAGATCACTGATTCCATGTAAAAGAATTGAAACCGGGTAGTAAAAATTTTGTCTGCTAATGTATGTATTGATGGAGGAAGAGCTCAATAAAAACTCAATCTGCTACTATCTAATATCATATTAGTGTAACTCTGACCTGGTATAATAAAAAATACAGCGTTGTTCTTCAATAGGCATATCAAGTCAAACATTAAACTGTTGAATGGCACTTGGAACCGAAGATTACTTAGTATGACAGACAGTCTCTTCTTATGTATGCTTTATTTTCATTAACCAGTTTAATTATAGCAATTCTGACGTATACAGCTCACTTCTGTAGTGGAATACACCCGTCTACATTATGTTGGAACGCTATGTGAAACCAAATCTATTCAGTTGTCTACTTCTCTTATAAAATTTCAATTTGGCACTTAGAACATTTAGAATTTCCACTCTTTATATGTAAACCATTTGAACATGACAATACTGTTGATTTTAATCATCTCATCTGTTAGCACGTAGTTGTTTAAATAACTTGACTGAAGCTGATTAGATGGATGATCTTTCTTTCGTAGTAGTGACCAACACTTGCTCATTAGTCAGGTAATCTCATGTTATTTCTCTGAACTATATTTAAAATGCAAAATTTTATATAGAAAATTCTGTGGAAAGTTTTCTGCTTCCCAATATTTTCAGAAACAACGAAGCAGATGTAGTGGGACCAGACGCTAGGAGTCCAGGAGGAAGCTGTGTGATTTACTATTGAGATCACATACCGAGCTCTCAGAGTATCCTACTATATTTCAGAAGAGCGTGGACAATTTCTCATGTTGTTAAAATCATGTCCTTCCAGGGTTAGAGTTTGTTTCTAAAAGATACCTTTAAAGATTTTACTTCAAGCAAAATATATTAGTTTCTTGTCCTTCTGTGTAATTTAATGCGGAAGGACTATACAAATACTTTCGTGATCTGTTTATATGACTTAGCAGTATACAATATTGCGGCACTGAAAAACTCTATGAAATATTATTTGAGATGACGGAAAAGGGTTGAGTTTTATAAAGGACTTGTTTGCATTCAGTAAAATACGTATTATTATAAAGAAATGGAACCTGTTGAAACCAAACATAAATTCAATAGATCTAAACTCTCTTTCTTAAAAAGAAACCACAAAAATATACGAATAAAAATAGAAATTATATCTGTTCGTAAAGTCCTCCGTTTCCTAACACACTACCAATACTCAACTGTTAGTACGGATAGAACACAACTTAATGTAACTTACATTTGTGAACGTCTACTGCCATCTATAAGACATCATATAACCTAGGGATCACTACCTTCGGCGAACATTGTTCGGGGAATGTAGAGTGGCTAGGATGTCATCCAGAGTACAATCTCGACATTTGTATTAGTGAAAATGAATAAAATTCTCGAAAATACGTGTCGATCCAAACTCACGAACGTAGTCACTGGACCACGGGATTTCGACTGACAATGAATATAATCGGAATATTAAACATTTATAAATAATGGAAGCACACTTTTATGTTTTTCGCTAATCTTGATTTCAATTTCCTGATGGTTTGCAGTATGAAATCCACAGTTTGATAAATCAACAGTATTGACACCGAGTTCATTCGAACATTCCATTAGGTGGTCATCCAAACTGAATTATCAGCATAAACAGAAGCTTTGAATGCTGTAATTAACTATAATTTCATTTTTCATAGTTTGAGATATTTTCCGTTCTCTAGAGCCATCTTAATTCAGATATACAGGTTAGACAACAATTTGTTATCAATACTCTAGGAGCAAGAACTTTTCATCAAAATAATAAAACAGGCATCCAGAAACGCTGGAAAATGCAGTATTGAGATTAATATTTACGATACTATTAATAGTAGAGCTCATACGGCATGCTAGCGTCAAAGACTTCCAGACTGGTCTATCAAGAAATTAATATTCCGAAATAGTGCAAGTAATATAACGTTCTCCACTATATGCATCTTAATATCTACTTAGGCCTAATACTATTATAATATAACATTCTTTTTTATTATTGGTATATATTAAGGTATATATATATTTTTATATAATATTACATGGCCCAGCGACTCGAAGGTCCTGGATTCGAATCCCGGCTAGGGCATGGATGTGAATTTTAACTAGCATCGCATTCATAATCGTGACTGACCGAGGTCAAAGTAGCCCATACAAAATAAAGTTTACATGTGAATTGAAAAAAAATTAAAGCGATTGTAAATGAGAGCGCACACCATGTTCTTCCTTTTCGTCATGCATGAATAGAAAATTTATTGAAAAGTAATTTTGTTTAAAACAATATTATCTTGTACTTTTGTACGAATTGTTTTATTTTTTAAAAGAATATTATGCTTTCATTATTTTATTATTATTTCTTCGGATAGTATTGACAACGAACTATTTATAGAAGGAAAAATTGCCTTCCTTCAGCTGCAGTAATGTAGTAATATTTTGTGGAATCGTTCTGGTCTGTTTTCAAAGTGCGTGTTTCGTACAGCTAGAACAAAGTGCTAGAATAAACATTGCGGATAGCTCAGTAACAGATAACAGATGCTTGAGTTTCTGATTGCAGTGTATTATAATTCTAATGATCCTACTTGCTTTGTGGATATTTTTTCTTCTCGTAAATTGAAATAAATAAAACCAGACGTTCCTAACCAACAAAACTTGTTTCCGTTAATTGTATAAAATGTGTAAAAATTGCGTATAACGAAAAAGATATCATCTGAGTACTATCAAGGGACACTTTTTATGTTATTGATTTAGTACGGCAAACCATTCCGCTGTTTTGCCTCAAATGGTAGAAAATCATATTATGAAGTTCACAACACAACATAAAACTTCACAACAAATGGTGTAACGAACGATTATGATGTCGTGATGACGATTTCTATAATTATTGTAAGTACATTATTTAACTTGGCATTATTTCGGGCAGATTAACGCGCTTGTGGAAAGGGTTTCTTTCGTGAACTAACTAAGACGAGAATGTGTATTTGATCCTTTTGCAGAGTAAACCATTTCCAAATATACATATTTGTTCTATTAAAGCTATTATTATTATATTATTTTTTTCTGCTAGAAACTCGTGTATACGTTTTTCTCGTTCCTTTCTCCTTACAACAACAACAACAAAACTTTAGTAAACTTTGTTTTATTTGGTTCAGTCTAGTAACTTTTGACTTCGGTCCGTCACGATAGATCATATACAGTACATCTAGTTAAAGTCAACAAACACCCATGCCGGGACTAGAACGCCGGACCTTCGAGTCGTTGGCCTAACGCCTTAGACCGCACAGCTACCCGGTCGGCTCTTTCTCCTTACAGTAAGAATACTCAACTTCCAATAATGCACATATGTTTTTCATGAACCACAAACTTTACCTCCCTACTTCTCGGAAATATACTCGTTGTTACTTGGTTTGCGTAGATTTTTTAGAAACTAAATATTTCCTAAGTATTAAATAAAGTATTAATTCTAACCTTTTAATCGATTTCTTCAGAAAATTTCAGTTCTTTGTAAAATTGCAAGCAGAATAATAGAGTAATATATCCTTATTTCTAACATATCTTGGGAGTCAGTTGATTGTATCTGGGTTTAGGCGGAAAACTTTACACGTATTAGCATAACATTGAAATTTGTTCTTTGCATTTAGAGCCTAGAAGGTGAATTTGGAAGTATACAAATTACATTTCTTTCCTTACCTAATAGTAATATAAACATGTTGGTTGGATATCTGCTTTCTTAGTTTGTGCACGAACAGTTTCGTGTCTTTCACAACAAAGATTGTATTTAGTTTAAAACTCTAGAAAGAACATGAACTAACAACTGCAGATGTGCATGTGTCTAAGAATAACAATTGACAATCAAACAGAATAAGAATATATTGTTCTAAAAAACGCAAATAGTTATGTACCCAAATTTTCAAATTGCTTTATACGTCATTCAACTTGCCAAATATATGAAATAAATATGAACCCTTATCACTGATATACTTATGCACTTCTTGCTTAAAATTCAGCTGCTTTACGAACGTGATAGTATCTCTTCTTCAGAAAAGAAATCACGGAACACTGTCATGTGTTGGCTAAAATGTGTCCGGGATAAAACTTAAATCCATTGCATGAAAATCTGCTAAAGTGCTTGTTGTCGTGTAGAAATATTTTGAGATGACATGAGAAGTCTTTAAAGGTCTCAAAACTGAGATATTTATCATTAGTTTCTTCAGATTGAGAAGATTATTTCTCTGTAAATTAGAAAAAATAGATACTTGTTTCAATATCCTTGAACTATTGCAGTTATTCTGTTTTTTATGTGTATCCAAAGAGTCAATTACTCAATCCATTCATGTCAGTGTAGTAAATGTTGAAAGATAGATCAGCAGAATTTGATAACGTCACTATTCACACCAAAATTATAGCATGCACAAGTAGTTCTGCATACACTGCATGACTTTCCCGACAAGTACCATAAAAAACACAAATTCATTATTTTCCTGTTTATACATACAATGCTGTCTATTTTGTATCATAAAGCATTAAGTAGTAAAGCAGTGGTTTACCTTTTATTCAGTTAATCCAAAAAGTAATGCATAACTAATAGAAGTTTTCTCACTATTTATAAACATAAGAAACATCGACATAACCATAATACGACGCAAATATATTGACAGCCGTGTTTATAGTGTATCATCGCGGAGTATTCATGGTAAATATCTTTTAATGTCTATGCAGAACAAACAAACAAACAGTCATTCACTTTTGTACATGACCCAACATGATGCAACGAGTTCCTCTTATTCTCACCAGGAAGCAGCATTTTCTGAAACCATAGTGCGTCTAGCATAATTTCATTCTCTCAACAGTAGGTAAATTGAGGCTTAACCTAGGTTTAGTCATTTTTCCGTTTCGTAGCCTATTAGCTTTTCCAACACATATACTAGCTGATTTGGATGCCAATTGGTGCAGAGTCCAGAGGTTTTCTGCGGGGTGTCGAACGGGAAAACTAGGATAGCCGTTGCTAATGAATTGAAAAAAAGGATTTTCATATTTGCCCACAAGGGGTGTAGAACAGTATAGCGTTCAAACAAATAAACACGCAAACACACTGATAGTAAATTTTATATACAGGGTGTTACTAAAATGCACTGCAAAAATTCAAGAGGTGATTGCTGACATCAAAACATGTAAAAGAAAGTTCCCATGAACATGGGTGGAACTCCACTCCGTTTTGAAGATACAGTATTTCAAAATTGGAGTCCAAACTCGACCCCTAATAGTGTGAAGAAAATTAATAATTATCAATAAATCAGAAACGAGGCATTGAATGAAAATTTGTTTCCAACAACATGGTGGCTATCAGAAGTAAAAATACAATGTCAAAGGTTTGTTATTGTTTCCAACGCTGTGTAACGCTTAAATTGTTCAAATGGCGCTACGTTGTGCTGTTTGCTATATGGAATCCCCTGGTGATAATAAACAACATACGTAAAGCACAGACTGCAGTGTTGCAAACTTTGGATGAAATATCCGAGGGAAATACGTAGATTGTATTAGATCGCGAAAAATGTTCTGTCCCATTGATAGTTTGCAACACTGCGGTGTGTGTTTTACCTGTGTTGTTTACCATTACTAGAGCATTACATAAACCCAATAATACGAACATAGTGTCATTTGAAAAATTTCAACGTTACACAGCGTTGGCAACGCTGACAATCTGATAACATCGTGTTTTTACTTCTGATAACCACCATGTTGTTGGAAACAAATTTGTGCAAACGAAGTTTTCATCCAATGCGTCGTTTCTGATTTACTGAAAACTTAATTTTCTTAACATTTAGGGGTCGATTTTGAACTCCAAGTTTGAAACGCTGTATCTCCAAAACGAAGTGGAATTTCACCTATGTTCATAGGATTCTTTTTATTTGCTTTGATGTCAGCAATCACCTCTTAAATTTTTGCCTTGCATTTTAGTAACACTATATGTAGGGTGATTCAAAAGTTGGGGACTATAGGGCATTTCCGTCATGCAGCGATATAGAAAGTTTAAAAAAAATCGTAACAAAATTTTACATGGATATTTCAATTATCGTATTTGGGGAATCAGTGACGTATCGAAAAAACGTGTAACGGGTCAACTTAAAAATTTCAAATCTGAACTCGGGCCAATTATTTTTTAGATGGAAACATTAATTAATTCTAAGCGATTTTCGTAAGATCGCAGCCGTTTGGTAGCTACATTGATTCAAATATTCTGCATTAATAAGTGAATTTTCTTATCGTGCGGAACTCTTGAATCAAATGTAGAAGCGAAACGACTGCAATAATCAAAATGTTTTCCTACGAATATTGTTTAGAATTAAGTAATGTTTACATGTAAATAATAACTGACCTCAGTTTAGATTTACAATTTTCAAGTTGGGTTTATGGCATTCACGTATTTCCGATACGCCACTCGTTCCCCTAAATATGATATATCAATTCTCCATATGAACTGTTATCATTAAAAGGTTTTTTTTTTCATTGCTCTACGCCCATTACTTTTTGAGTTATTGCCCATTGACGACGTTTGTTACGCAATACTGCTCCTGTAACACTGATGTATTGTAGCTCTCAAACAATACAAAAGATAGAGAAATGTTTCCTTGAAAAGTTGTTTTGTTTTCAATAATTATTCCAAAAAATGTAAAAAGTGACTTAAATTTTTATTTGACATTTTTAAGTTGATTCCTATTATACGAGTTTCCGATACGCCACTCATTCCCCCAAAACGATAGTTCAAATCTCCATGTAAACTTTTATCACAATAATTTCTCAACCTTTCTACACCACTGCATAACGAAAGTACCCTATGGTTCCGAACTTTTGAATCACCTTGTATATATTTAAGTTCAAACAAATAACAGTAGACTGCAAGAGGGTGACCGAAACAATCGCTGCCGCACAAACTATTCTTCCGTCGAATTGCTAGTAATTCACAGTACGTAGATTCTTTGAATGGTGTGGAAGGCTTTGGAATACTTCAATTTTATTGACTAGCAACACTGACATCTTGGATGTTTTGGGTAGTTGGTGGGGATCGCCACCTACTTGCTTTCCTACGATGTCGAGGAGTATTCATACCAGTTTGATGGAGATACGTGAAACGGTATAGAAGTTCTTGCAGAAGCTTTGACAAATTCAATTTGCAATTAAGTTTGGCAACACTGACAACGGAAGTACATGGAGATGTACTGTTCCCTACCAACGTATGTATATTATGTAGAAGAAGAATCTTGCAAACTTTGGTGCAGATCCATTTAACAATATAGACGCCATTGCAAAATTACATTTTAAAATAAGGTGGCAACACTGACAATTGGAGTTGCTTGGGAACCCTGACAGTCATTTTTCTGCGGTGCCCAAAAACATTCATTTTAAGTTTGATGCGGATACACCGTCCAGGAAACTTTCTATGTAAAAAGCGCTTAATTTCTGTGAGGCATTATTATAGCTTCCTTGTGATTCATGCAATGCCTTCCTTGGGATATTAGCAACACTTTTCCATACTATGTCAAAACTTCTACAGGCACAGGAGATATGGTAAAATCTCATGTAAAACTTTCGAATCCTAAATTCTTAGAATTACGTAGTTAAGCCGTTCTTTCACAGAACTCCTCAATTGTAGACAAGCAAGATCAGAAGCAGATAAATCTATTTCATTTAGTTACAAAATTCCTATGTGCGAGACAAAGAGTAATCAGTTATACCCATCACAGCTCTGAGAGACTTCGTTTTCCCAATGAGCATGAGCTAAAGAACAGTTTTATGTTTAAATTGGATCTTTGGGAATACAGATCACTTGGATGCTAATTTTGGAATTTGATTACTTAACCTTTTACCTTGGTTTAGATTACTTTATTATCATGAAACACATTGGCTCTATATAAGTATAAAGCTGTAGGAGCTTCAAGGAAATTCAGTTCTGTTAATAGAAAATGTAAATTCATTTGATTTTGGTTGCTGAGCGTATTTTGAATTGACAATTGTTTGTTTACACTATGCGCCTGTATCTCTGCTACAATTTTAATGAAAATAGAAAGCTGAAAGCAAAACTGTAAAAAATAACAAGAGCGAAAAGCAAAAATTGGAGGAAGGGATGTAGTTGCCTGGCTTTCCATATGTTCTATTTCTTATATCTTGAATAAACTATTTCTGAATAAACTATTTCTACTAGAATTTACAAAAGAATATCAATATGCTATTATCTCGGAATGTATTTTTTTTAAATTATTTGGATTTTTCCAGCAACGTTTTAGTTTTTATTTATGTCCGTCAGTTTGATGGAAAATCTCGGAGAAAATGTTATCCGTGTTTTACGCATATTTCTTTTCGGTTCCTGCATCGCTAAGGACTGTAAGAATTGGAAACAAAAAAATGTAAAAAATGACCTGTATTGTGATTTGAGTATAGTTTGTTTCTGAAACTTGAATGGAACTGTGGATACACTGTATTAATTTCTTCTATGAAAACCTTCCTTTGCTTGAAATATGGTAGTAATTGACTAATAAATATAAAAGTTATGAAGGGAAGTTAATTTATTTATTTAACAAAGTCAAACTACAGCCCAAATATTTTTTTCACATTCAATACAATACATTAGCAAAGGAAAGGATTTGGGAAGGTACTAGCTCTTGATTATCAAAGTACCACACAGCATTTGCCTGGCCTGATACGACAAACAAAACTAGATAAACCTTAGTTAGAATGGCAGTCGCTCGGCTCGAACCAACAACTTCCCAATAGAAAATACGAAGTCAACGTTTTACCAACTCGACTAAGGCTGCTCGGTAACGGATTGAGGGTTAGACGAAATCCTATAACTTTTCTCTTCTTTTAAGACGAAAGTAGGGTAATGAAGGAACTTGGATCTGAAAGTAAACTCTACTTAAAATAATGAATCTCATCTCAAGTAATCTATCGCTCAGAGTGAAATGAATGATATCTGAACATTCCTATGTTTGTGTTGTAATTTCTTCCTCTGAAATCCACATTTATTGATTTCTAACTCTTAGAACAGGCTCAACATATGATCCATGGAGAGTTGTGGGTCGTCGGACAATTAAATGTACCCGCCAACTTTAGTAAATTTCAATTTATTTATTCCCACGTATGTATGGCTCAGGTCTAGCCGGCAACTTGAAGTTGCGAATAATGATTTATGACAACAAATTAGGAATATGAGATGAAGTATTAATTGTACTGTTAGCAACATATACTGTATTTTCAAATAAGATAATATGTATTTTCAAAATTTTGTGTTCAGAACCACATACCCTGTCACTAGGCCTTTGTTTGTCTGGACTAAAGTATAGTTATCGCAATAAAGTTACCTGGAAGAAGGGATGCAGTTCCCTCAATGGTTCATACACGCAAATTTCTTCAAAATATTAAACTACAAAGAACTCAAGAGAGGATTTATGCAGCTGTCTTTAAGAGTATTTAAACTCTAATAGCTTATGATTATAAAAGAACTTAATGTAAAATTAAATATCGACGGTAAAAGTAAAGTGTCTTCGTTTCCATTCCCACAACATGCTATTAATATTTCTTAATTAAAAAAAATACTTCTCTTGCGTTTCAACGGTACGTTATTGAATTGAGTTGTATTTATTTGGACTTAAGCCGTCAATGGTAATTTATATCGTCAATATTAGACTGTATTAGTGTATCTGTTGACATTTGAATTAGGAACATTTGTTCTACTAAAATTAAAAAAAAAAAAAACTGGATATCAGCTCTTTACCTTTCATAGATTGGAAGAGAAACGTATTTACAGATGGCAAACAAGGTGTATTCAGGTTCAAAATTTCCTGGTTCGATGGGAAAATATTATCATTTAACTTTCTACAAAATATTCTCTATGACGGAAATGTTTCAGAAAATTAATTACAGTTTGTTTGAATTAATGAAAAATAGATTGTTAAATGCTATATACACCTAATGTGATTTCCTGAGTATTATGGTATCGGTTCATTTATCAGATCGAAGGTTCTTCCACAGACGAGAAGAAGAGGAACATCCTCCTTTTCGCAGTCAGTTCATACAAAAACTTGACTGTGATTGATTTACGACCAAAGAATTGAAGGAAATGTATGAGAAATTTTTCGAACAGTTTTAATTAAAACCTTCCTGGTTAGCCTCTTCTACCATTTTCAAGGCTTGTATAATTACTTGCTAATGTCGTTCTATAAGCAACATTGATTCCATACATAGCTTTGTCTCCGTAAGATAACTATCCCAAGGCGATCAGCGACTCCTCCCTAGCTAGACTATCAGTGATTGAACAAATACAGACTAATCTAAATTGTTTTACTCATTTATTGTAAACCTTTGAATATTGACATTTAATTATAATAGTCAACATATATTTTGAAGTGATAGGCTAGATATTGTTGAATCAACCTTCTTCAAAACATGTAATACAATAGCAAGTAAAAGCATATTTAGTTAAATATTACAGCAAAATACTTTTTCACTGATGTGATTGTGTGTTTATAGTGGGTCGTGATAAGACCTGTAAAACTTTATGGAATATTTTACCGGTATGGTTAGAACATTATTATAACCTTTATAGTTTAAAACGCAAGAACAAATAATACATTGTTACATTTACTTTTTAGGTAGATTTCGAAGAAAAATATACCTATTGAGATCGGTAGGATATGAAAGTATATATTTATATATTAACACGCTAGCGGCCATAATTTTGAAGATATTTGAACCAAATATTTATATGTTGTTTCTAGGCTTAATAGCTCGGTTAAGTTCGTTAATGAGCAATCGGTCGCCATCTTGGATCCAAAATGGCCGCCGAACTCATTGTTGTATAGAATACACAGCCTAAACGGCTGCTGCTAGAAATATCAAATTTGGTAACACTATACATTATCATTTGTATGTTACTAAAATATTACATGATGTATCCAAAGACGCCATCTTGAATAGAAAATGACGGACCTAAAAATCCATTTTGCACACCGTTCGAGCTAGAGATACGAAATTTGGCATAAAGGTGCATTATGACGAGTAGTTTAGGGAAATATCACAACATTTGGGAATAGTCGCCATCTGGATCCAAAATGACCGCCCAAAATCCCATTTTGCACACCATTTGAGTTGGATAAATGAAATTTTACTTGAAGTTGTACCATCACAGGTAGGTCACGACAATATAAGAAAACTTTCAAAAAGTCATCAACTTGGATCCAAAATGGCCACCCCCAAAACCCAATTTCCAAATCATTGAAGGTAGAGAAACGAAATTTTCTTTGAAGTTGTATGACCAAGAGTAGGTTACAATAAATGGGGCAAACCTTCATTTTGGGGAGGGTGCAGATGGATACCATGGTGGTGTAGTGCTGCAGGGAGATTTTGGTTAAGATAAAGGAGGCGCATCCTTTCAAAAGCACTTAAGTTGAGAGGCGAACCCCGGCTCCCAGCGAAACAAAGCGAGTATATATATATATATATATATATATACGTCTTGTGTGGTATCGTTGAACAGCTCTTGATGAATATTCTACAAATCAATAAATAGTTTCTCGATAGTTCTCATATAAGGCGAGATTTGAATTTTTGAAAATAAAAAAAAAACTTTGAGATATACCTCAGCCTGTAGGCCTACTGTAAGGGAATTTTTTTAACTTTGAATTTGTATGCGACTAATTTATTTATTTTTGGTAAACATATATTTATGAAGACGCTTGAACGAACCAAATAAACAAGTTATTTAAAAGAAAATAGTTTTACTGTCAAAGTGAGTACAAAATACTTCTTTGTCACATGGAAGACTTAACGTTACTTGGATGGGGCTACATTTATTAACTAACCGATAACGTTTTGAACATGCTCAATATCTCAACTACCTCTGACTACTATCCAGCTAATAATACATAACCATTTACAGATACATTTTCGATTTTTAGTGTGCTCAGAAGCATGCTGGGAAGATTGTGTGTGTGTGTTGGGGGAGGAGGGGTTATAATGAACTTTATACAAATTTGCTGTTTCAGGAAGAAATATTTATTTATTCTGATTTGTATTCTTGTACACACGAAGCTTTTTCTTAACCTTTAGCTGGAGGTCGATCATTACGGATCAGCACTAGTGAAACAATTAACTTTTAATCCTCTATCATCGCCTATCCAGAAGAAGATTTTCCCAGATTACTCTAAAGAACACCAAGCGATGGGTCTTTGAATTAAGACCAGACTACAAATTCCCAATTTCCTCTTCTCTCACGGAAGGAGCAGAATTTTATGATAGATTCTACAGATTTTCTAGATGATTTTAAGACATATTGTCCTTCAAAATGGTGGAAAAGAATGTAGTTTCTCCTTACTTACATGATGCAAATAAAAGACTTAAAAGATAAATATGATTATCATAATCAAAATGAAATTATCTGTGTTCCATTAGCATTTCATGGTGTAATCGAACGGGTATTGTGATGTTCCAATACGGAGAATTGCTATTCGCACCAAATGTTGTACAATTTTTGCAGAAAATATTTATCCCGGAAGTGTTAATCTTGCATAAAGGCACGTTGTGTGTATCAAGTTATTTAGAAATAAATTGTTGAAACGTGCAATGTCCGCACTGAATCCTGCCTCCATCTTGCGGTTCCCGATCTATGGAACCTTGAGTAATATGCGTTGAAGGTCATATTAACATACAGGCTTCGGCAGATGAACTTTAGGTGAAGGTATTATAGGGTGTGTTCCAGTACCTGCCCTATATATTGGATTAAAACCGAGTGATTAGTTAGGATAGTCTGTTCCACTAGTCCAAACAAGGATATTAGGGAGCAGAAACATATCGTACTATGGTAGCGGCACAGGCGTACTCACCTTTGCAACGTACAACATCGCTGGTTTGAAACATTTCGTGCAGGGGACCAAAGTCTTGAAAATGAAGAGGAAACATATCTAGGATGAATAACGCCGCGTTAAGGACATATGTAGAAACAAACTCAGGAACCTTTCCAACAGTTTAACATTTCAGTCCAATCATTTTCGATAACCTTTAGCAAATAAGGAAAGCGAGAAAATAGGTAACTGGATACTGCATGAACTGACGGAACATAGCGAAAGGAAATGGGTGGACATATGTATTTAGCTCTTTAGTCGTCACTACAACGAGTCGGTACTCGATCGTATTGATATCTGTTGATGAGAAGTGGATCTTGTACGATAATCGCAAGAGAAATTAGGAGTGATTGAATGTTGGTGAAACCCCGCAACACTTTCCCTAGCCAAAGTTGACGCCATAAAAGTTTGGCTGTTGGTGTGACAGATAGTATTGGGTGTTGTCCTCCTGGTTAAACCATTTGCTCTGTCGTGTACTGTACAGAAACTGACAATATTCACAGGCAGCTGTTGTGTTAAAGGCAGACGTCGTTGATCAAGAAAGTTTCTATCATCTCCTATTACTAGACACGCTACCCCCCATGACAAAATCATTAAAAGATAGCTTAGATGGAAAGATGTGACCTGAGATATAATGTTTTATTGCAGCCCCACGTTCCCCTGCCTTAGCACTAACAGGTCATATGTTATGAATGTAAGTCACTTCCTAATAGATGAGGTATTCATAAAAAAGTGGCCATCCGATATTTCTTTTCATCACAGAAACCACGTTTCTTTAGAGGGTCTTGTGAATTATTGGCATATATGTCGTTGCATTAAAATTACTTTGAATCAAACAGATGTGTTTACTCCATTACAAAAGTAAGCAGTACTGTGACTTACGAAAACGGGCATTTATCTCCGAAAAATCGGATATTGTAAGTTAAACTGTGAGATCAAAAAAGTTTGGGTTTCAAAATTTAAGTCTTGTTGATATAACAACAAACATGATGGGGAATAGTCCGTAGCTCACATGAACATAAGAGTGAGTTGAGTGATGTCTGTTTTAGGAAGTGAGATTAACTCAATTTCTGTAGCGTCGGTTTAGGTTGAGCTGCTGTCATTTTAACGTGAATTTACTCAACCCTAAGTTTATTGTAAAACAGCAAAATGTTACAATGATGCTCTGGCACACACTGGGAAAAGTGTAACATAAAATAAAATAAAGCCATCAACCCAAGTTTGCAAGAGCGGGTTTTCACACCAAAATACCTATAGATTAGTACCCTACAATTCGTTTTCGCATTTGCTAATACTAGGGGCAAATAGAGACATTGTTAGCAGCATATTATTATACTTTTTAAAAATAAAATAAATGTGTTTCGTATCTAATTTTATCTTATTTTTTAAGTACATAGTTAAATAGTAACAACCAACCTTATAGTACCCTGGGACTTAGTGTATCCTGGGACCTATGTTGGTTTTCAAAGGTACGTTGTTGTATATGAAAATTTTCATTTCTCTTGCGCAATCATTATTGAATAAATAGTGCAAAAAAACTTCAGTTTTTTATTTACTTAGACATAATACAGAAAAGCTCTACCGAGCATTATTTGACGAATGTCTTTGCCTAAAAGTATATGCATGCCAACTCATTAACACACCAAATGAAGTATGTAATGTTTTTAATAACTATTTTACAGAGTTAACTACAAATGAGGTATCTTTTCGCAGTACTCTGTCAATGCAAAATATTTGTAATATTGATAATATTGTTGAATTCCCTATACTCCAAATAATAGATCATATCAATGTTTTAATTGATAACTTCAAGAATAAACATTCAGCTGGTTTGGATGAATTTTCTCCATTTTTGCTAAAGGCGTATAAATTAGAATTGGTACCTATATTGACTCCCTTGATGAATTGTACCTATATAGATGGAGTATTTCCTAGTATTCTTAAACTTTCAGTAATTAGACCAATACACAAGAAAGGTACCAAAGAAAAAGTAGAGAATTACAAACCAATATCGCTCACATCCACTTTTAGTAAATTAATCGAAAATATTCTTCTTCAATAATAAGAATATTCTTCAATATTCTTCAATTCTTCATTCTACACCTCGAAGATTCTACGTGACTTTCAGCACGGATTTAGAGCTGGTAGGAGTACGATAACAGCAGTGACAAAATTTTATCATAAAGCGTTACATAAAATGGATAAAGGATGTAAGATTGCGGGCTTGTATCTTGACCTCTCTAAGGCGTTTAACAGAGTGCATCATGAAATTATGTTGTCAATATTAAATAAATATGGAGTCATGGGAAAATTATACAATATTGTAGAATCGTATTTAAGGGGAAGGAAGCATTGTACTGAGATAATAGGTGAAGAAAAAATGTAATAAGAAGAAGAAGGTCACATAGAAAAAAAAGGTTGGTTTAGGTGTTCCACAAGGCTCAATCTTGGGTACATTCTTATTTATATGATATGTTAATGATTTTCCTTGTTCTGACAGATATCTTGTCAAAATGTATGCAGATGATACTTCTAGCCTACTGTAGTCTCATAACGTAAGAGATTTTGAAAAATAGATAGAGAATTTTACGAATATATTCATGAATTATTTTAAGCAAAACGATCTACATTATTTTCTCACGTTTATTATTTTAAAAATTAATAATGCTTACAAGGAATTTCTTTTGGCAACCAACTTATATAATTAGATTAGTACATATAATATTTTTGAGGTTACACACTTTAACTTCTAACTCAATTTCATGTTGTTTTTTTTTCAAATACATTTTGTTTTGATTTCGAGTTTACACATTTTTTTGAATAAATTCTATTTTCTAAGAAACTAAGTTTCTTATCTGCATCCTACCTATTCATTTTTATAATAGTAAAAAAGAAGGCCAGACTCTCACTGCTTACGATATTTGAGTGTTTAATGAGATATATTAAATCAGACTTCTATTAGTAAACCATTCAATATCACTCAAACTTCGTTGAGAACGTCATAAGCTCAAAAATACTTTATTATTTCGAATTAATAATTGTTTCGTTGCATTCATCCCTCCAAGAAACATATGATTTCACATGAAATAGAAGCAAGTTTTACTATTTGGAAGTGTTTGTACAAAAACGACTTTTCTCCACCGCTATACACCATTGATTAAGTAGCACCTCGTGTGTACCACCCAGATGGAAAGCATTTCTGAAATAAATTATATCGTTCTAGTTTGATTTCATTCGATAATATTTCTAAGTACTCAAGACCAAGTCGATAAAATAATTGATTAATGTTGTCCGCTGACTGCTTATATGATCCTGCCCATTTTGATGCAAGCAAGTCCTGTAGGATTGATGTAAACTAAAATTACTAAGAGCTTCTTCAGGCGTTCATCCGTTATATTATTTGCCATACATACTTCGTATGCCATTAGTTAGTTGGGTGGAAACAATTTATCTTATCCTGTCAGAACCGATAATAATTAGCTTTGACTATTTCAATAGCAATACATATATGCATTATGCGTACGATAGTATATAATATTGTAATTGCATATACTTTTACTACCGTATATTTAATCCTTCGACAATGTAACTCATCTCTCTATTCATTTTCCTTCTCTCCCTTTCTTCCTCCTTCCGTCTTATCTATAAATTTATCTAACATCTGTTAATCCATCTAAATGCTAATCCACTTAATGGAGGAACAAAACAAATATAAAACGCAGTACTTAATAAGCAACTTTTGAGGATGATAGACCACAGAGAAGCAATAACATCAACAGAAAAAGTACTGATGAGGTATACGATTTCATGTTCTTCTGGGGTCACTATGAATGGTTTTATCACAACCCAGCAGATTACTGTTGGAATAGTATGGACTAGTACTGCCATTTGCTAATTAGTTGTTAAATCTCCCGCTGAAAAAAATCACCGGTTTTGAAGGCAAACAACTTGGTCGCAGCTCGTCGCACGCCATCCTCATTTTGCAGCATTTTCCCGGAAACGTGCCTGGTTTAATGTATTTCGAAAATAATAAGAACCAGGCAAACGAACAGACTTCGTGTCTTTTTCTCTTTTCTGCAAAAGGAAAAGAAAAACAGCAATTTGTTAACTTTACATACGACTTTTTACAGATCCACACTTTGTTAAATTTTACACTTTAATTCCTTAAGTCCCTAAATTTGCGAACATTTAACTTTAAAACAATTGAAATAGTATAAAACACAGCAACAATATATCTTTTGACATATGCAGAAAGGAAGGGTGCCTTTAAGACGCTACTAGACCACAAAATGCTAATAATAAAAGTTGCAATACTAATAACTTTGTTAATATATCTAAAGCTACCTGATGGTCTTTAGTTTCAAAACTTAATATATTTCTGATTTTTGTAAGTTTTGTTAGAATAACAAAATCCAGATAAATTGTCAAATTCTTTGTTCACAATTAATAATTTAATGATATCTATAGAAATTGCAGACTCATCGCCTGAGAGCAATGCTATTTTCATTCAATGGGTTATAGGTGACAAAAAGGCATATATTATGTTTTGAAAAAGAAAGAATTATAATGACGTCTTGCCATTAAACTTTGAAATGCCCTGCTTTATTGGAGCTACACGTAACTTCATTTTATGTTCCTCTAATCCAGACTGCGCATCAACTGTATCAATGTATGTGTCACTTTGACATATTATAATAATATATCCACTCAATATCTTATGGTATGTTTGAAGGGTAAAATTGCTTCTACCATGCTCTCCTATTCAAACTTGAAATTTTATGATTTTAATGCTGGATTGGCAACATCATTTTAGTAATATACATAGGATTTTCTCTGTCATTTGAATTCTTCCAACACTTCAGCCCTTTCCCACTCCTATAAATATAGTTTTTAACCATTGATCTGTATGTGTTATGACTCACTCGACCCATTTGTAAAACTTTTATGCTATACTGTTCTAATGGATGTTTTCCTAAAACAAAACAGGCGAATTTTTGAAGATTGTTTATAGATTGTTTATGGAAAGAGGCACACCTTTCTCAATTGCTTTATCTGTGGCGCTTCCATGTCATGTGGAAATTTATTAACGTATTTAAAATATTTCTAACTCAAACATAGTTATTACGAGGTGAAATAAATTCCCAAAATGAAAGCAAATTGGACCATCTCAGAAAAATCTCTAAAATATGATTCATAGATAGATTGATAGAGCTTCTCATTTTTATGACTTTCATCAGAAAATAAGTGCCGAATCTGATTGAAATGTGATTTTTTTTTGTTTCTTTCTTGCATTTTATTTCCGAAGCCTCTCTTCCGATAATCGACAGTTCACAGACTAGGCAACGTGAAAGGAATAGGTGAAAAGAATTTTAGTTTCCTCTGATGGACAACGGAAAAGGAGTGTTATATTCTTGATAATGTTTCAACTGATTTTTGGGTAAATTTGCATGGGCATATGGGGAAATGAGATACAGAATGTCACTGGAGCTTCATAATATATATTTCTAGCTGCATGTCTTCCCCATCAACTGCCGCACTCGTAGGAAACATGGCGGTTTATTTTACCATTATATCTCAGTCGTTGAAGAATGTTTAAAAGACAAAGGAAACCAGGGTTACAATTTTCACGAACTGGTCCTGGATTTTCAACATGGACGCTTCAAACATTCAATGCAAAACAACAAGCCCAAAGAAATCACATTTAAAACAGATTCTTGCAATTTCCTTCTGATAAAAGGCACCATAGAAACGAGGAAGTGGACCATCAATTGAATTTCAGAAATGTTTTGAGAAGGATGAATTTGTTTTTATCTTGGACATTTTCCTACTTATGTTTTAATTTTTTTATCATAAAAGGTTCAAAATCGTGATACACAAGAAGAATCGTGATACACATAGTGGGATCACTGAAATTCCCTTTTTCTAAAAATAAATACAAATTTAAATTTTTGCAATTTCACTTCATTTCACCACATCTACTGAAACAATGTAACGTAGAGGTCACATATGTCCAGTGAGAGTCCAGTATCTATAAACACGTATGTCCAGTGAGTATTATATGTGTGTTTGTGTGCTCACGTTACTGTACGGGCCTATATTAAAATTAGAGGTCACAAACTTTCTAACATTTATGATAAGATGAATTCCAATATCATTGTAATTTCCTCTTTTCAGTCGTTTTCCATTTTCCCCTTTGAAACTTTCAAATATCATAGTAAATGGTAGGAACTAGTCTCATATTTTAAAATAACTTTTGTGTTCAGTAACCCAAAGATTCATGAGTCAATTAGAAAAGCTGTATACAAAACTGACATTTCTGTAAAGAAAGTGATACTCAATTTAGCGTAGGAAGTACTCACGAAGGTAGAAAGTGTGTCAATTTCTGGGTATCGTGAAACGTTAAGATTCCTACTTTGAACTTTAATATATTCTCTATTTAAATGGAAGATGACAGCTTACGTATTTTATCTGCAAAAACAAAATAATAAATTTTAGGCTACTTAGTATTTTTACACATAATTTTACACAGTTAAAACTACTAAAACGTCCTGTATCAATTATTATACATCGGTACTTGGAATGATGCCTTGGAAGTTTATATAACAAATTGTTGCTTTTTCGTAGAGTACTCAGGAATATTCATAATTTTACATTTGGAGAAAACCTGGGATAAGCTTCATTTTGCGTCAAATATTTGCTAAACCCTTTTCTCAATGTTTGAGAGAATTTTCGTATTGAAGCTTTCGTAATTCTTTTGTAAAGATACTGTACATAGGCTGTACACAGGTTTCTATAATTTACTAAAATGACACATAATTGTATGGAAATCTTATTTTAAAGATGCTATGTAAGTAGCTTACGCTTCGTGGAAACCATTTGTGATATAACTTCAAACGCTTCCTTTCTTTCTATATATCTAGTGTTAATAATTAAGATGGTCGTGGAAGTCTTTAAACATTATTCTCAACTTCTCAAGACGAATAGAGTGTAAAAAAAATAGTTTAGCATGGCTCTGAGGATACACCTTGAACATGTGAACATCTACTACATAAATAGAAGATAATAATGAAGAGATAATATATCGAACTATTAATAATTAATTTTTATGATCGCATTTTATTCTACGTTTATTGAACTTTATTTGAATCATTTAAAATACAATTTTTTATCCTTATTTTCCCTTATTTTGCAACCTGCGGTTTCTCAAAATAAGTTAAGAACATAATCCAAAGAAAAGAAAGTACCCGAGGTAGAAACAATAATTTAATTATAAGTATGCATTTACAAGTGACCACCAGCATAGATATCGTAAGCGTTCACAGCAAGCTAGAAAGATTGCATTAAAGTGCACTGACTACAGCTAATGATCGTTTTAGGGCACGTTGTCTTCTCCATAGTAGTTGAAAATGGGGCATACTGTTAAGTGGACTAACTTTGGGCACTAAATTTTTATTTTCTGATGTCATATTTTTATTTATCATATTAAGTTACATTTTTTATCTCTCATACCATATTATATACTTTATAATGATGTAATGGTACCTCTGAATCCCTGTGGGGAATACGAAAAATTAACTCCCGGAAAATGGGGTAACTGGGCAAAATGCTTTGCTTAAGACTGCATAATTATGTTGGTAGAGGTTGCACTGGACACATGAAACGTAAGGTCAGTTTGCCACCTTTCATTTGATGGCTAAATCATAAAAGAACGGGCATATGGAACAGAATTATTATTAGAATTTTACCGTACTAACTTTAAGGTAAAATTTTATTGAAAATACAGAATCGCTGATAGAGAAGTTGCTGTATTGGATAAATCTAAATGTCTTCAAATGTCAATAAGGTAGGCCCTTGAGAGAAACGTTTCTAAGAGAAAATATAATGCAAAGTATTTGGAACTTATGGTAGTAACTTTGTAATCACAATTTATGTTGAAGCTAACTAGAAAGAACTAAATAAACCGAGCAATACCAAATTCAGATAATTAAAAAAATAAGCAAATTAACGTGATAAACTTCAGTATTGTTCATTAGGAATGAAACAGAAGTAAATACAAATTTAGTATGATGTTGCTCTTTCACAGCTGAAATGTGAAATGAATTAAAATGGAGAAAGAAAAATCCAAAAGAACATTTCAACCAATGTATACAGAAATATAACGGCATGGTGAGCCATTGAACGCAGTTTCCATAAAAAAGGATTCTAGTAAAATTTTGATAAAAAAGGCCAAACAATTGTTTACATGGTCGGACTTTCGCATGTTCTACCACAATAAAATTGTATATCAAACTTCCTATTTTGGCATTACAGGGTCACATGGTACTTCCGATATTGAAAACCGTTTTAACTGATCAAATTGTACTTTACAAATATTTATATTATGCAATTTACAACCATATGAATAAACACCAATATATCAATATTCAATTAACTTCATACATCCTACATTGACACAAAAGCCCACACTTGTGTCATTTACAAAACAAAGAACTTATTTAATCTTTGTTGTTCAAGTTATGCGTAAAGTTCTACACTACCCAAAGTTATTACAGGTGATGTTATAGTGATTGACGGAATACTGTTGGTCAAATTTCTACACTGATTACATTTGTTCACTTCCTTCACAAAAATAAACGTCTGATATGTCATATTCTGCAATATTCATTTTCTTTATAATTAAAAGTTGATGTGAAATAAAGATTGCAAAGGTACTTAAACTTGTAAGTAATCCTAGTTCAGGGTTTATTTCGTATGTCCCATTTTTTTACCAGAAATTATGAGTTTTCTTTTCTTTTGTTGTTGATAGTTTAGAACAAACTATTTTACATAGGTGATTGTAACTGCTGAAATAATTAGATACAAATACATAATTCAGAGACGTAGGTCAAATCGCTAAGTAGGGGAAACAGCGGGAAATTAAGAAGAAAACCAGAATATGATTTTTGTTTTCAAACAAATTCATGTAATGTGACTTCAATCTTGCAAAATATCGTCTAACTCATTAATTTCACACTAAACAAAAATATGTTACTTTTAATAATGTTGAATGAAGTATGTTTCCAAAGCATAAATTAATGATATTAGTATAATTATGTATTTACTAATATGAAAAGGAAATTAAATATATATTCTTTGTTGCTACAGCAGAAAGAAATCTAAATACAAGCAGAACAGATTCAACTTTACATTGTAATATCATCTTTCTAAGTGTTAGCTTCAAGTAGTATTGCTTGAGTTAAAATAAGTCTCAGAAGATACACATATTTTTCTTCTTGAAGTAGAAAGTAAAAATGAAACGCATGACATATCAGAATGAGGTTCAGACTAATCAGAAATTGCATAAAGAATTTCATACAGATTTAACACCATCTTTAAATGGCGACAGTCCTGATGTTGTAAACAAACAAACAAATATCGCGTGGTAATTATCACCAAGAGATAACACTTGTTACGATTACTACTAATAAATCTATATCTGCTAGAGGACGAAATAGGCTTTAAACTAGAGTGAGAAATGTAAAAGATTCTGACCAAATTGATAATGATAGTGAATATAGTAATAGAACATGAGTACAGATAGTTCATTACCTATAAGTGTTGTGTGTCTGTTTGCTTCTAAGTAGATGAAGAAATATATAAAGAAGTGACGGATGAAAGGTGGAACAGGAGCAACAATAACGTACTACAGTACTAACAGTACACTAGTGGCTATGCTGATTCCAATTATTTTCGCAGCTCATAATGTGTGTGGGTGTACCAGGTACGCTGAGCGTAAAGCATCCACTGCAATGTCAGGAAGATAACAGGGAACAGCTATAGTTAAATCAAGTGACTTTAAACGTGGCCGTATAGTGACGCTCCGAGAGATCGGTTGGAAATTCTGCACAATTCCCAGTCACGTGGTTGTAATCTATCGGTGTTGGAGAATATGGGAAAGAGAGACACCTCCCGCAGTGCGCTACGATGCACGGATGCACACCTCAACAGCTGGATTGTGAGGGACGTGCTGACTGACCGGACGGCGACCGTTTAAACGAACAGTATAATAAAAGAGATCGTGCTTCCTCCTGTGTGTCCGCACGAACAATCAGTTGGTAGCGGTAAATGTACACAACCGCTTATATCTCATACGTTTACGGTTTACCCCTAACACCTGCTCATCACTGAGAACATCCCCGGTGGTGTCGGAAAAGATACTACGAAACAAGCTATTTTACATACGTGATTCATTCTTTGATCAAACTGCTGAAATATTGAGAAACAAATGCGTAATTCAGAGACGTAGGTCAAATTGGTGAGTAGAGGAGAAAGGGGAAATTAAGAAGAAAACCAGAATAGTGATTTTCTCTTACTTCCTCATATGACTTGAGAGAGGCAAATGCTAAAAGGTGACATTCAGCTGTGTGTCTCTGACAAATTGACCTCCATGTATATGTCTTTAGACGAGCGTGTATTTCCATCGTATGTTCACAGTCCCCATTCAGAACTTACATCTGAACTGAAGTTATAAAGGGAAATAGGCTAATCATCCTGATTACCGCTGGTATTAGTTGAGCGGATATTGGCAAGTGCATTGCGCATCTGTAAAGTTGTCAGTCAATCCGGTCTTCCGGCAACATCTGGTCACTTTGTGTGATCCACTTTTGCAGCAGGATAACATGCGTTCATATACCGCTAGGAAAACTCGTGTGCTCTACACGGTGTATGACTTCCACCCTGGGCTACTACGTCAACAGAACTAAACTTCCAACTACAATGGATGGGACGTGATTTTAGGCACCTGACTACCTCAGCAACAACCATTGCCCAGCTAAGCCAAGATATAAACGTGCGTGTCGATGCCATAAACCAAAGGAACATTCAGTATTTTACAGTTACATGCGAGAGTAGCTGCTTATGTGGCTACGTTGGGTGGTTACATCCGTTAATAAGGTATGTTAGATTAGTTTTTTACTACCCTATATATGCTGTTGTATATACCTCTCCGACTCCATGTTACGATCAATACTAGTTATCATATCCTTTTTCTTGTGTATCAGTTTTGGAACAACTACGTGAATTCCTTTCGGGTGTTCTTCAAATCATTTCCAACAGTGTAGATATCATGAACATGCCTTAATTTACATCAAAATCAGCTCTATTAGTTCTCATAGTAACTCATTATTATATCCATAAAGCAAATTAAAATAATCCGAACTTTATCACAGTAGTACATCAGGAAAATGGCCCTAGCCAACTTCCTCCCAATACCATCTCCCCTTACATGTCCCGGCATGAGACAATGTTTCCTAAAGGCCACAAAAGAGTTTAAATTAAATATAATTTATATTTTTCTTAAAATGTTAAATATGATGTATTTTTGAAGGAACTATCACGCCTTATCAGCAAAATTTTGTTATGCAATTAAATTGACTGAGAATACTACAATTTTTTTCCGTCCTATCAATTAACTAACGGTAGGCTATAACTGCATCGAATAGCGATATTACATATGATTTTATACCTCCCCTGCAATTTCCTCATATACATACTCCATACATCAATCTATTTATATAGTAGAAAAACTTTTGAAAATATCTACCATCACTGGAATACCTAAGAGTCCAAAGCTATGACGAACTTTGTGGTTATGAGTCTGTGGTTATTCCACAGCATAACGTGGTGTAGATTCATTATTTACAAACATTCACTTTATTTACAGAGTTGGTTTTGAAACTTCTGTCTATACACCTGTGTCTTTTTGTTTGAAAATTATTTCAGCATAATAATTTTCAGATGAAAGCTTCATCCGCTTAACCAGAAAACCCATATCAAATGTTCTGTGAGGGTTCAAATAACATAAATTCTGTATTAAGCTTTATTTTGCAAACATTGTCGTGTTTGAATCAGATTATTAAACATAAAAACTAATAGTTCAAATCTAAAAAATATATTTTGAAGTGGTTTTCATTGTTGTTGGAATTAATTTACATAACGTCATATAAACAACACTTTGAAATAGCTTGTCTCTCTTACGAAATTACTTTGTAATAAATATTTATCAAAGCTTCCATCTGATAAACTGGAAACGTTGTAGGTTAAGTTCTTGTAACTGGCTATTTATATACATTATTTGTCCTATTAGTTTTCTTTCAAAGGAGTCGAAATTGTTGTTTCTGCAAATCTTTTATGTACACGTCCAGATCTGTAAACTAAATTTAGCGAAATTAATCATTTAGCGAAAGTTTTCTTAAATGATATGTATGGATATTGAAATTTTAATTTATCGAAAGCACAACTTGGACCATAATGGCGATCGTGTTACAAATGGTATATGCTATTGGGCGAATTTTCTTCTTTAGTAAAGAAGCCTCTTGCGTTCGAACATACAAGATGGTCATTCTGTTTTAACACTTTAGATTTTTTGCTGTACCTTAGTATCTCTGATTTTAATAATCAATAGTAGACTAGTGTTCACATATATTAATTGCTTATATTAATATATTTCATTTTATTTCAAAACGTAGAATGAAACGAACATTTTTCATTAACATATGAGTTTGATATTAATATTAGTAGCATAAAGAATCGAAATTATTATCGTACTGAATTAATAAAAAAAATCGCCGGTTCAAAGGCAGATATTACCTACTATACTAAACAAGTTGGCACTAAATTATCTATGATAACGTAGGAATTAAGTTAAGGCCAACTACTATAGCCCTATATATGATTATGGAATGTGAGTTATTTCTTTCTATTGTTTTCTAGAATTTTGTATCTGTTACATTCACTAATCATGAATAGTGAACTCATATTTTATGACGGTTCTTGGTAAGTGAAGAATTCCTTCCTCCCGGAGTACCAATCCGTACAATAATTTACCGGGCAGTAATTAAACGTGTACGTCCCACTTCTCTTGAAAAGAGCGCCGCGGGATAATATAGCTTCCGTGATAACGAGCGAGGACAAAGGCAACCCTACTGCTCACCCTTGGGGTCCTGTATAATACTTCCAAACCAGTAAGCCAGTGAATTCCGGAGACAAAGGTTGGTGGAACGGTAATACCGATAATAGGTCCTCTGAGCCCCGAAATACTGTAAAAACGCACAAAAATCAACAAGTCGATGAATGTGTGCAAATGGCGGGAAACGTTCGCAAAGTGCGTGACGAATGTTGAAACGCTTGAAAATGGGTGGAAAACACTGTATTTAGGCGGAAAACCACGTTTTTAGTATTTGGAGCCCCGACTCAAAAATCCACACCACTTCTACTGACTCCGACCAAAATATTGAAAAATGTCACTTTTGGTGAAACTTCACGAAATACCTTAGTAGAAATGTTTTCTTCAGTATTCCAATAAATACTAACACTTTTCACACCATTTAGAGTACTTTATTACTATTTTCAGAAATCGAACTTTTTCCGGAATTATGGTATTCCGTCGGTATAAAACGTAAAACATACACAAAAACGCCAATAAGTTGATATGTTACTACAAAGCAATGAATATATTTAATATTTGACCTGATTACAGGGCACACACGCGATTATTCTTTTGAGTGTGCGTTTACTTCTGTAGGCACGTGATAATTTTACCAAAAATTGAGTGCGTTTGAATGTGTCAAAACAGGAGTAACATACACAATAATGCACTCTACTAATAACGAAACGATCAAAAATGAATAAAGTTTATCTGAATGCTTTTGACATAAATTATAAGAGATTATCGTTAATGAAAATGTTTATCGGCCGGGTACCCGTAAAGCGTTGAGCCCAACGTTACACAATTTTTACTTAATTCTGCAACTATATTTTCCTTACGCTCTTACGACGTTTACGTACACCTGTGCTCCATGAACATTCGAGTCCGATGAAGTATATTTTATACTTAACATGCACAACAATCTTTATTTTTCATTAACAAATAACAAGGTTGTACTTCACATTAGTTGACGGAGTACAATTAAATTTCTCGACATTCAGCTTTAATCTCTGAACGTGCTTTGTTGACATATACCCGATAGGCACTGATCAAGAATTGTTATATTATATTTCAAGTGTCGCTTTAACAGACGTCCTGACAGTTTGAAGAAATTGTATGCGACTTATATCACAATCTTTAATAGTATTATCTTTACTTTTACGAGTTAGGTTTTCTCTAATATTACTTCAGTTCCATGTACTTGCAGCGCGCGAGTAATTTTATTGTATCACAGTATTACATAATTTACGCTATTAGTATCTTTTTTTATAATACAGGAGTTTTAAACAGGAGTTTTGTATATATAAGTAATTACACTTGTATAAGAACAGTTTTTTGTCGCTGACGCACACTTAATGTTTCCTCTCCGGTGCAGCGCGCAATGTCTTCTGCTGTATCGCTCGATGCAATGTTGCCAACTCTCTCGGGCAGAATTGTCCAGCACCAACACAGACATACGCCGGGCGTTGACTCAAGCGTCTCTTCATGCATGCGACGATATCAAAGCGTGTCGGAATATAAAAAAATACTTTAATAATATCCAACTGCACTAAATATTGTTATAATCATGTGAGGGCGAATTACCTGTCCGTCACATATGGCGCTCGATATGGGACCGAATCCTCAGTTGTCCGACAACGAGGTCACGAATTCAAATCACCACAAAGCAAATGACTTACCACTAACAATATTTATCTACAAAACACTGAATGTTATTCACTTTTTTTCTTGCAAGGATCTTGCACCCTAACTACTAGTGGGCATATATATATTTTTTTTAATCCCTAGCTTGTGGGCTATTTCACACAATTACATATACATTAATATAAAATACACTTGAAAAATGACTTACCACTTATGATACACTTTTTACCAAATGAATGTATTTCTCAGTAACAGACTTTTTCATAAGAAAGGTCCACTCCTTCTTCAAAGTCGGCGATGGAGTCCATAGTTTACAATGCTCCGTCGATTGTTTTCCAATTATGGTACCATCCATGGGATCCATTAACACAACTACCTTGTCACTGGGTTTCTCGACACACATATACGGTCCAAGAAATAGATGGAACATCTTCTTTATCACTCCACTGTCTCCTTCACTTCGGGGATGGTTTCGGATAAAGACAAGGTCGCCAACAGAGACGTTTCTGCGAGGACTTAGTTGCTTATTCCTCTTATTGTTCCGTCTGTCAAGGATATCCTGTTTCCTATCACTAACCATGACCAATTTATCGGCCCATGATGGATGATCTTTCGTGTTAATAAGGTCTACCAGTCCCAAATGCTTCTTTAACGGTAAATTCGGATCTGTGTTTAAGAAGATGCTTGTAGGAGACAACCCTAGGCTGTCTGAAATTGTATTATTTAGTAAATGAACAATGTTTTTTAAGTGATCTATCCACTGTCGATGAGAATGAGCGCAGAATACTCGCCAAAGCCGATTCATCTCCTGGTGAATCCGCTCCACTGGGTTAGACTTAGGATGATAGGGGGTTGCATGCATCACTTTTATTCCTCTGCTTCCTAGGTACTTGTTGTACTTTGAAACAAAACAAGGTCCATTATCAGATAATATTGCCATAGGCATTCCTAAGTGGGCAAAATACTGATCTAAGCATTTAAGGACGGCATTGGTGGTTGGTTTTCTTATCGCATAAGCGACTAGGTATCTTGAAAAAACGTCAAGACACGTACAAACATAATTTTTCTGGTCTCTCGAGGTAGGTAATTTTCCAATGAGGTCAATAGAAAGAATTTGCCTCGGTGCAGTAGTCGATACCAAATGCATGGGATTGGCCAGAGGATGACGATCAGGCTTAGTTTGCTTACACAGAATACAATCCTTGATGTAATTCCGTATGTCACTTCGCATCGTCTCCCAAAAGAAATTATCAATAATCAAGGTGTATGTCTTGTTGTAACCAAAATGGCCTCGTAAATCATGTATACTCCTCAGGACAATAGGAACCAGAGATTTTGGAACCATTACTCTCCATTGATCCGTCAGATGAAAATTTCTCTTCAACAAAATTCCGTTGTCTAATTTATAATATTCCAATGTGTTCTTACTGAGTGGTGTTAACCCTTCCAGTTGATCTAAATACTTCTTTACCAGAGGATCTTCATGTTGTTGTTTCCGCCACTCTTCAGGCTGTATATCACCTAATTGACCGGGTATGAGACTGACTTGTTGGACATGAAAAGTTTGTTGTTCTGCATCCTGATATATCCGTGACAAAGTATCTGCAGCGATGTTCTCCACGCCGGGAACATGGCGGATATCCATATCGATGTCCTGGATTTCAAGACTCCACCTATGCAGACGACTATTCCAGTGCTTAATACTATTAAAATAAGTTAAAGCCTGGTGGTCAGTAAACACAATCACTTTGTGTCCTAATAACAAAGTCCTCCACTTACGAATAGCCTGTACCAACGCCAACAGCTCGGTCTCTGTAATGGAGTAACGAGATTCACAGGGTTTAAGCGCTCTGCCACCAAAACCAATGAGTTGAATTTCTTCCCCATTGCGTTGATAGAGGATGGAAGCAGTTCTAACCGTTGACCCGTCAACGACGGTGTAGAAATCTTGATCAAGTTTGGGGTGGTATAGCATAATGTTAGACAACATTTCTTGTTTTAGCTGTTCTAGACACTCAGTATGTCGATCTTCCCACTTCCATT
>JAGDQP010000161.1:138554-159516 GCA_022664845.1 Lepisma saccharinum
GATCGTAAATCTGCTAGGCGAACCTTGACTCTCCTTTCCGGAACTTGTGTCTCTGATTCACTCTCTTCGAATTCCAAACGCCTCTGCCTTACTTCTCTCTGACGGGCATTGGATCTTCTTCCTAGTTCTCGTCGATGGTGTCGAGTCCTACACTCCGTGAAGCTTCTCCGGCGTTGAATTCCAGTCGTACCATCCTCTGCTGACCTTGGTGGGCTGTCTTGTTCAGAATATCCGCTTTCTGGTCCTGTACTTGATTCTTCACACTTCACACATCGATTTACATTTACCCTTCCGACATCTTTGATAGCTAAGTTGGGAGAACACTGAGATATAACTTTTTCTGGGGTATCAATAACACCTGAACGCTGTGGAGGTAATCCTTTATTCACATCAAAGCATTGACCCGACACACATTCATCTAAGTAATATCGCAACGCAATTTTGGTACTATTTGAACCTAAACCTGGATAGGATGTGGGTGCCTTACCAATATGATCCTCTAGCTGTCGTTCAACTCGTTCCAGTCTTACTTGGTGTTCATCCATGGTCCTACGTGTAGTAACTTCCCATTCCTCCAACTGCTCTGCCACCAGTGTTGCCTGCTCGTTGATTTCACGGCGAGTCTCTTGTCGATGTTCCTCGAATTCCTCTCGTGTCTTCTGTTGTTCTGTCACCAATTGGAATTGTTCGTTGACTTCATTGCGTATCTCCTGAGGTTGTGCACGCATTTCTTCTCTCAATTCCTTGACATCTTGTTGGAGCTCCTGTCTCTGGGCCTCAAATTCTTCCCGAATTTTCTGTTGATTTTTAAGGATCTCTTCCCGCAATTTCTGCTGCTGTTCGTTCATCTCCTGAAATTGTTCATTGATTTCATTACGTATCTTCAGCGGCTGTTCCTTTAGTTCATCACTCAGCTTCCGGATGTCTTCATGTGTTTCCTTCATTTGTCCCTGGATCTCTTGACGCTGTTCTTTCATTTGTTCTAACATCTGTAGTAATAATGATCCAAAGCTCTCTTCTTTTTGTTCCTTAGATTCGGGTGATTGCGCTTCTGTACACTGAGAACAGATCCACGACTTGGTCAGCGTAACGCCTGGGTCAGACTGCTCCTTCTTGACGCAAGAACTATCGCCCTGCCAACGCATTCAACATGATAAATCTTACGACACCGGAAACATGTAATAGTGCCACTGTCCGGTCGATTCTGTCCGCAACATAACCTAATTGCCTCACGTTCATCAATACCGGTAATACCAGTAGATTCAACGAGTTGCGTTTCACTTTTTATTGGCTTCATGGTGTGGTCCTCCATAGTTCGTACGCAACAACCGTTAGTGCCTACGAGTTCTAATGCAATGGTGAAAGTATTATGTCCAAGATGAACACACGAAAAAGTATGCTGATCAACTTCGTTACACGTTAATCCTCTTCTTCGTCCCGGGTTTCGGCACCAAATTAATATGACGGTTCTTGGTAAGTGAAGAATTCCTTCCTCCCGGAGTACCAATCCGTACAATAATTTACGGGGCAGTAATTAAACGTGTACGTCCCACTTCTCTTGAAAAGAGCGCCGCGGGATAATATAGCTTCCGTGATAACAAGCGAGGACAAAGGCAACCCTACTGCTCACCCTTGGGGTCCTGTATAATACTTCCAAACCAGTAAGCCAGTGAATTCCGGAGACAAAGGTTGGTGGAACGGTAATACCGATAATAGGTCCCATGCGCCCCGAAATACTGTAAAAACGCACAAAAATCAACAAGTCGATGAATGTGTGCAAATGGCGGGAAACGTTCGCAAAGTGCGTGACGAATGTTGAAACGCTTGAAAATGGGTGGAAAACACTGTATTTAGGCGGAAAACCACGTTTTTAGTATTTGGAGCCCCGACTCAAAAATCCACACCACTTCTACTGACTCCGACCAAAATATTGAAAAATGTCACTTTTGGTGAAACTTCACGAAATACCTTAGTAGAAATGTTTTCTTCAGTATTCCAATAAATACTAACACTTTTCACACCATTTAGAGTACTTTATTACTATTTTCAGAAATCGAACTTTTTCCGGAATTATGGTATTCCGTCGGTATAAAACGTAAAACATACACAAAAACGCCAATAAGTTGATATGTTACTACAAAGCAATGAATATATTTAATATTTGACCTGATTACAGGGCACACACGCGATTATTCTTTTGTGTGTGCGTTTACTTCTGTAGGCACGTGATAATTTTACCAAAAATTGAGTGCGTTTGAATGTGTCAAAACAGGAGTAACATACACAATAATGCACTCTACTAATAACGAAACGATCAAAAATGAATAAAGTTTATCTGAATGCTTTTGACATAAATTATAAGAGATTATCGTTAATGAAAATGTTTATCGGCCGGGTACCCGTAAAGCGTTGAGCCCAACGTTACACAATTTTTACTTAATTCTGCAACTATATTTTCCTTACGCTCTTACGACGTTTACGTACACCTGTGCTCCATGAACATTCGAGTCCGATGAAGTATATTTTATACTTAACATGCACAACAATCTTTATTTTTCATTAACAAGTAACAAGGTTGTACTTCACATTAGTTGACGGAGTACAATTAAATTTCTCGACATTCGGCTTTAATCTCTGAACGTGCTTTGTTGACATATACCCGATAGGCACTGATCAAGAATTGTTATATTATATTTCAAGTGTCGCTTTAACAGACGTCCTGACAGTTTGAAGAAATTGTATGCGACTTATATCACAATCTTTAATAGTATTATCTTTACTTTTACGAGTTAGGTTTTCTCTAATATTACTTCAGTTCCATGTACTTGTAGCGCGCGAGTAATTTTATTGTATCACAGTATTACATAATTTACGCTATTAGTATCTTTTTTTATAATACAGGAGTTTTGAACTGACTACTTAGGTTCCGTACAAAACTTTTTTTTTTCTTACAATTCTTGTGTTTGCATTGATTTTTTATTTATTTGCTTTCGAGTCCAATGAATGCTAGCAAGTTACGACTTACTTTATTTCATACTCTAATGATGCATTCGAGTTTATTATAATGAATAATGTTGTCTAGATTTGCTCTACTATTTTGTAATTCAACAACATAACACAAGTAAACCGTACTACTACTACGACTCAAAACTAAATATACCAAAAGAATAATAGGATCCTTTATTTAGTTGAATTGTATTTCTTTAGTTATTGCCCACAGAAAAACTATCTAAACGAAGGCAAGGTAGAAACGCATATCGGATAATCGACAACGACATTAACAATAGCGTCCCGAGCATCAACAATCCGCGTTTAATCACGTGACTTCTTTTTTTGTTTTCAAGAGCACTGTTGACGATATGTAACTGATGCAACGATGCTACACATAATCCGATGTCATTTCACTCGACACAATAAAATCTATTCCTTTCTTAAGCTTGCAAATAGTCACTGCAAATATGTAATTAGATTTCAACAGGTTGTCTATAATTAAGAGAAACGAAAGAGGTTACCTTCAGTGCTGCATACAAGTCGTCCAGCAAAACGAGGTATACGTTACTTATTCCTTTGCGATAAGTATCCCAGCTTTTCGTCCTGTTTTTGTGTTCCTGTAAATCCTTGGAACTTACTGATCCTTTTGCACTATAAGTTTTGTATATATAAGTAATTACACTTGTATAAGAACAGTTTTTTGTCGCTGACGCACACTTAATGTTTCCTCTCCGGTGCAGCGCGCAATGTCTTCTGCTGTATCGCTCGATGCAATGTTGCCAACTCTCTCGGGCAGAATTGTCCAGCACCAACACAGACATACGCCGGGCGTTGACTCAAGCGTCTCTTCATGCATGCGACGATATCAAAGCGTGTCGGAATATAAAAAATTACTTTAAGAATATCCAACTGCACTAAATGTTGTTATAATCATGTGAGGGCGAATTACCTGTCCGTCACAATTTAGCTAAGATATTCGCCCATTACAATGATCATAATGCATAAGATCTTGCAAAAGGTATAAGAGGAAATAAAAATAATATTACTATATACTACACAGTTAATCCAAGATACAGCTTAGTTATTATATTTAATGTTCTTAGATTGGTGGCAAAGATTAATAGAATTCGAATCAGTATTACGAAACGTAGGAGAAAATAAATTCTGCTGACGTAGGCCATCACTATGATCATCTAGAGCTTCCTTCGGTTCTACCAGGTGAATACTAGAATTTAAAGAAACTAAGACCCATTTTGTCACCTTATTCTAGTCGTACTTCGTGCCCGCTCCCCAGACAACACACGGACATCGCATGGATATCCTTAGAATCTCCTTGGCGGACATGTCGGATGTCCATAGGATGTCCGAAAAAGGTCCTGCGGATGTCCAATGGATGTCCGTAGGACATCCATACGCAACTCCTGTAGACATCCGACGGATGTCCTTTTAGGTACGAAAGGGACATTTATAGGAGATGTAGGTATGTCCATCGGACATCCGTACGCAAGATTTTAGGACATTCTACGGACGTCCTTTTTAGATCCGCAACGGACATTTGAAGGACAAATATGGATAACCATCGGACATCCGTACGCAAGGCTTTTGGACATTCTATGGACGTCCTTTTTAGGTCAGCAAAGGGCATTTAAAGGACAAATACGGATGTCGTCGGACATCCGTAAGCACGACTTTCCGACATTCTACGGATGCCCTTTTAGGTCTGCAACGTACATTTATAGGAATTGTATAGAGATGTCCACCGGACAGCAACGAATTCATAATTTCTTTAAATGTCCCATCCAGGCCCGGTAACGGAGTAACAGTACTGCGAAAATGACATGAAAAGTTCTATCCCCAAATTGTTTCACGGACACCAGAAGAGTTCCTGTCATTAAAAAAAGTATATTCACAATGCTACTTTGAAGACGTTTACTCGGTCGGTGTTTATTACTTACTCAGATAGCTTCTATCACCGGATAAATATAGTATGACCGGATAAATAAATACAGTACAGCGAATTGGAACATACGACCCCTTGAATTCAATGCAATGTGATCAACACAATATTACAAATCATAAAAGACACGGTATACGCTAAACGTTATTTATCCTACAGAGCATGTGTGGACTTAAAACATAAGTTGGCGTCTAACTCACTCTCATTGTCTTAAACACAAATGAATAATTTATATCTTAAGAGGAATAGCAGTGCAAGAGATGAAATACTGCAAACCCATCACAATGTAGTAATTTTTTTATATTTTACAGATAGTTCAGTTGCAGGCCAGTTTCGTAAATCGGAAAAATTCTTACAAAAATGAACGCCTATTAAATATGACTTGCATTGTATAGTGTACCAGGGATAATGTAACCTAACCTAACCTGAACCAACCTAACCTAAACTAACCTAATCTATTCTAACTTAATCTAACCTACAGAACCTAACCTGAATTAACCTAACTTAAATCTATCCTAAACTAACCTAATATAACCTAAACTAACCTAACCTGAGATAACCTAACCTAAACTAACCATACCTCACCTCATTTAACCTAAGCACACGTAACCACACTAACCTTATGTCAGTCAAATGTGTAGAATTTTAAATGACAAGTTTAAAAAACAATCTGACTTTTCTAGCCTAACGTAGCCCTATGTCATTGAAATGTCTAGAATTTCAAAAAGCATAAATGCTACGGCGTAAGAGAGATCGTTAGCGAAGATTCCAAGTGGGAAAAGCAATTAAAAGTGATGCGTAGAGTGATTTTCATATGGGTGTTGGAGTGCGTATATAGTGAAGCAATACCGGTAAAATGCGTTTGTCGTCGTAGCGCTTTAAGTTGTGAGGTAAGGGGGAGAAAAGGAACAAACGTTGCAAGCTTCAACATTCTAGCACTATCTAGCACACTCTAGCACAACATTCCGTCTTACGCCCAGTTGCATCTGCACGTCTATGGAACTTAAAAGCGGCCTTGCCGGTAACGTTCTATAGATAATTCGCTCACCCGGTATAATAGAGTAGGCAACGGGTACTCTTACGGTCAATAATGAAAGCCGAAAATAAGAAAAGACACTGTTTTTTTTAAAGTTCTTTGTAAATTCAGTAGCGTGTACTGCACTGTATTGTACTTTAACATTACAGTGGTAGGCCTATGTTTGAAAAATTGTTTATTTTAAAATAAGTTGCTCTTTTAACGTGTTGTACAATACCAAACTACAGTATGTCAATCACTATGTTTCTAGCCTAACCGAATTTTCGTTTAACCGAATCACTCTTGGACCCATCAGATTTAGTTAAATGAAACTCAAGTGAATATAAGCAATTTCCTATAAACTAATATCGTCACTGCAATTCTTCAGTTTTTCTTAAAATAAAAACGTTACACGAAATATATAAACCTACTCCCTCGGCTGGAATAAACAAAAACAAATGAAAGCGCATTTCCCATTCACCAATAACGTTTCAACAAATGACGATCAGATTCCGTTTCTGATAGCTACTTTCCTAAAATCCCAATAGGCAAATTGATTTTAGGTTTCGCAAAAAATTTACAGGTTCCTTGCCAAATATCTTTCCAAGCCTGCAGTTAAAAATAGCATTTCATACACATAAATCACCAAAATAACTCTAGTCCACACATATTTATCTGAAGTTTTATATTAGCATCTGAAAATTGACCTTAATTAAGGAATAACAGGGAAGCGACTCCATCATTAATCGAGAACCACCACGTACTTTGAAGGACTGCCGAAAACTGGAAAATCTCAGCCCAGGTGGACGTGAAGTTCCTGACTTAAACTCGGAACCTTCTGAATGTGAAGCAAACTCACGCGCATGAAACACCAACTCTCTCTATTAATAAAATAGGAGTATTTTAGACAATATTAAATAGCAGATTTTCCCAGATTATTAGTTCTACCACAATGCTCAGAGAGCACATCCAGTAAAGGTAGTACATATTTTCTCCAATTTCCCAACATTATTTCTTTTCGTCTCTGAGTCTATCTTCACACTTATATCTGGAAGGAAAATACTGGACATTGTAGGACATAATGAGAATATCCGAGGGATATCCGGGATGGATATAATTTGAACGTCCTGTTTCGGATGTCCAGCGGACATCCCATGGATGTCCCATGATATCCCGGATCTCTTCGGACATTCGGGACGTATTTTGGACATCCGACGGACGTCCGGTGATGTGTGGGTCGTTGAAGCCAACCCTTAGATTTACAAGCTGAAGCCATAGGAACCTGTTCAGATCAGAAAATGTAAATTAGATCTGATTTTTTTGGTATTTATTTGTATATAAGGGGATACATTTGAGCAGTTTTATATGGCTGTATAACTTCTGACACGCATAAGGAAGCTGCTGTAATGTCATAGAAATAGCGCCTATTAAACGACAAAACCTGCTATTTCTCTGCTAATCCTTGTCCGATTTGAATGATTCTTTCACCATTTTTATTACTTTTATTTCACAAATTAATAGTGTGTTCTGCTGAAAGCGAAAGGTTCATCAATTCAAGCTGAGCCCTCTCCATTCATCTTGATTTTGCGCTTTTCTTTTTATCACAGCATACGATTTATCTTCTTTCATATATTCTGCAGTGAAGCAGTTGAATACATCTTCTTTCTCTTCAAATTTTTCTCTCAACCTGTAGCGAACTTTGTTTTATATCGCTACAAAACTTTTGTTTGATACGCCTCCCACCATATTTTTGGATTCTGATTGCTGATGATTGTATTGGAGACATGCTAATATTGATAGACTGTAGCGCCATTTGCTGTCAGCGGTGGTTTTGGAAGGTTACCCCTCAAATCCAAGGTGGTAATGGACATGGTTATAATATGAAAAAATAATTCTAACTCGTTTAAAAAAAGTTGGTAAAAGTTCACGTGTCCAAGTCTTTGAAAGCAAAGAGAAAGTAGGAAGTTATTTTCATGTATGATTTGTGAATTTTCTTGATCAGTTTGGTCTGGTAAAACAAATGAGTCTGATTTCGTGTTCCGATCGGATGAAAGGAAGGAAGATGAAGGTGAAATGAAGAAAAGGGTAAACAAAATTAAATCACTAAAGTAAAGGATTAGCAACGATTCTATGAAGGAAAAATTAACGATTAACGATTTAAACTTGTAAAAGAATAATTAAACTAAAATTCTAAAATAAGGTAAGTGCGGAAATAACACTAATTTTTAAAATTGCTTTACAGCCTAAAGAGTTGAAAATTTCCAAAGTAGATTTTTGCTAGATTTCCTTAATGCCAAATTAAAACCGTGTAAAATCAGATATTATTATAAATTAAAGTTGGTAATAAATTAACGTTTCGGGATTTTTGTATCTTTGTAAAAATAATTATTGTTTTGAAATAATGCATGTTATTTTTTGATGACATCACGAGGTGAATGTGTGATTCAAGAGGGAATCTGTGTTAAGCAAGTCTTGGAAGCAGTTATTTAAACTTCTTGCCTTGAACTCGAGGTTTTGTAAGACATTGTCTTTGGGTAATATTGGGACCTTGAAAAAGTCAGGTTAAGTCGCTGGTCAATTAATGGTATCCAAGTTGCGTGATCAGATTTTTGAACTAAGTGCCGTATTTATATGTTATTGGTTTGTGATGTTGTCAAGGGTTTCAAATTAAAGGCATTTTATATGAAGGAGTTGTCTAAAGTCAGGGATGATTGAGTTCTTCTATTGAGTTGAAACCAGGTTGCGAAGGTTGTTGTTTATTGAGTTAAAAACAACCCTCTAGCTGATTTAGTGTCAAAGTTTGCTAGCAAATTGCTATTTGAGTAATTTTGTATGGAATGTTGATGCATTTCCGACAGTTTCGTGCAATTAATCATAAGACAAATATGGTAAGCTGTTGTTAGCCTAGGGTGTACCAGAAAAAGTTTGTGGTGTTAATTATCTGAAGGTGGATATTTATCTTGCTCCGTATTTCAATAGAATCGTACTTGTCGTTGGTAGGAATTTGGTCCAAGTGATGTCCGGTCTTGTTGAGTTTTTGTCAAGGGAGCGGTGCCTGGTCAAGGTTGTTTTGTCGGAATTCTGCGTTTTGGAAAAATGGTTTTAAAGATTATATTTGGTCGTGAGTCTTGGTGACAAAACAAAATTGTGTGTGTGTGGAGCGAGCGAAAGCGGGTTTTTGAGTTTAGGATTCATAATGGTTACTGTCCGTATGTTTGTTGGTTTGAGGTTGGTTGGTTTCTGGGAACGTTTTTGTAGAACCTGTACAGCATGTTGAGTGAGTTATATCTTTTCTGGTGTGAGCTAATAGTTAAAAATGGAGATTGTTTTCCCTTTCTTTTTCTTGAATTTTGTTTTTTTGCTAGATTTCATTTTTTTGTATTGAAATGAGTCACGGCTATGGTTTTGTGTGCCTGTTGGATCTGTTAGGGTTTAAACTTCTTTGAATTAAATGTTTGGGTGGCTATTCCCATTTGTTGGAGCAATTATGAATTTTGGTCTGGAATTGTATCTATATCAAATTAATATTTTATTTTTTAAAAAAAATTAAAAGTGTCGATGATAATCTAATGTTTGTTAAGTATTCCATGCGTCAGTTTTAGAATTTAAAAGGATAGGAACTGGTTGGAAAAGGCTAAAATTTAAACCAGAAATTTAATAAAGCGTAGCTTGCATTACAATAATTGAACGATTTGAGGTAAACAAAGAAATCTAATTCAAAATCGAAAGGTGTACGCTACTTTTGATTATTGTGATTTATTTTTCTGTTGAAGTTGATTTGATTTATGAATATTTTTCTGTAGAAACTGGAAATTTGTGCAAGCGCTGGATTCATTATCTAGAAAAAAGAAAGAACATGATGCTCGCTGCGTTAGTTTCTTCTATTTGATTTATCTTTAATTGAGGAAAGTGCTCTTAAAATAATTCTGAAAAAAGTAAGTTGGATTGTTTTACAAGTTTGATATGTTGTTTTGAGATTACACAGGACCAATTGATGTCATTGTATAAGCGCCTGATATTACATTAATTTTAGAAATCGACTGATTAATAAATGAATGAGTTTTTTTTTATTTTCTATTTTCATTTGAAAAATAGTTGTGCTTAGATTGTGATGATATTTGCTCATGAGAAAGTTAGTAATAAATTGATATTTTTGGAGCCTGGGGTTTTGTTTAAGTTACAAGAGTAGAATTTTACTGCTTTTTCAGTTCCATTTAACCCTATTAGAAGTACCTTGAGCGCGGCCTTGCCTTATCCATACCTTATTAGCTTTGCTCAACGAAACGGAAGCTATTGCTACAAACCATATCTTCAATTGGAACTCTTAGTAGCAAAGGTAATAAAGAAGCTAAAGAAATAGGTAATGCTTAAGTTGCATAAAATTATTAATTTTCAAATATCAGTTCTTAATATCTCTGTGCTTCTTGTGTTTTTCCTTGATAGTTATTCAAATGACATGAAAATATAGATGTTATAAAATTGTAGATAATGTCAAAACACAGTGTATTATTCAACTTGAGACAAAACGTTAAACCGTGTATCATATGTAAGTATAGTGTTGATAGTGTCTTAACTACTGAAAATAATCAGGGCAGTTGCAAGCGTGAGAAATGCCAATGTTCCTAACCGTTTGAACTCAAGTGCGGCAGCAATGTTTTATTAGCATATGAAATGCATGTTACATACAATATTTTCAGAAAATGTCTCCTTTTAAACGTTCAAAGTAAGAAAGAGTGAATAAAAAATAATAATAGAGCGCGTACTTCCCAACTGAATGAACAATAAAATCTTAGAAGTATTAAAAGAAAGCCAACACGATTGCTTATACCTAAATTCTTTTAATTTTATTTAGAAACTTCAGGCATCTAAGGCACATGGCCCTTAGTCCTCAAGCAAGAGTTACTTCAGATATATGCTCTTTATATGTTATCTGTAACCAGCGCACTTAACATAAATATAGAATAAGTGAGTGATGAAGAGATGAGTATTTTTTAAAGCAATTTTGCAGTTATAAGATTATGCTTTCACTAGTCCTTGTGACCGTCAAAGTGTCTCAAGCGATTTTAGTGCCTATCTATTGTGTCATAATAGTTGAATTAATATGTATTTAGAAAAATACGAAGGAAACTTCAGGTCTGCAAAAGTCAAAAGTACGTATTAACTGCCAAAAATGTTGTTACTGTTTTTTTTTGTGTGTGTGTATCTAATGATATTAAATCTGGATTAGATAAAGGTTATGGATACACCTTCAGTTGTATTATAAATCAGTTTAACACACAAAATTAAGACATCAAAATCAGCAACAAGGAACTGAAACTGACGTTCTGTATTACCTTGAAAGTAGAATTAACTTTTCAAAACCTACAGAGGCTAACAAACCACTCTTGTTTTCTACGTAAACCTTCCAACAGAAGAAGTATCAGATGTCACAAGAAGTTATAATTCTATTGCAGAATGTGCCACTACTATCAAGAGAAATATTATAGAAGCTAGACCGTGATCTCGATGATAATTGATAAATTCGATGATGCCCAAGACTTGGAAATATCTTGGACTGATTAGTAAAATGCCTAATGTGTTCAAAACTTCTTTAATTCACTATTTAATGTAGACCCAATTTTCATTGAAGAATGTGTTATACTTGAAACTGAATATGAAGAATTGGAAATATAGAGGCATTCCAAAAAGTGAAATCTTAAGGCACAAACATTATTACAAATAATGTACTATAACATCTATAGTAGACCTAAGAACACACCATTACATATGATGATAAAGTAATCAATAGATGAGAAATGTAAAACTTGGATTTTCAGCCTAAATCATACACGGCAGTGTGTTAGTTACCCTAAACTATTCGTCCTCACCACTAGGAATCTCTCAAAAAGTCTCCTAGTGCAGTTTCAATCGCATGTCTTATCAAGATTGATTCATACATGATTGGAGTGTTCGACCACGAGCAAGTAACCTTGACTGATGTAGGAAGTTCTCACAAAATTGTGGGTGTACTCTTCCAAGAGAAACTACTAGAACTACCAGTTAAGCTATGCTTATCAAAGCTCGTGTCATTAAGGTATGAAAGCAATTCAAGAGCTCCTTCCACGCCGAAAGTTACAGCGTTATTTCAAAGCAGCAAAACGCCCTTATATCCCAGCGATTTCGAAGTTGTCTCACATGTTTTGAGGATGAATATAGATAAAAATAATAGGTACAAATATTTGGACATGTTATATCAGTTTTCCAGAGTAGCACATTACATTCAATGTATTTATAAGGTTTCTACTCTAAACGAAAACCTCGAACAGCGTGTATCATCATGGAGTTCTTTCAACGTGCTTTGTTCAACTCCCTTAAACAAGTTGAACTCGTACCATTGATCCAGTATCCAGTAAAGCAGCATGCTACTATTTATACAACACATTGAATTTCAATATTTCTCTGAACCAACTGGTCCAAAACTGTTTCCTAATCTACGCCATGCCATGTAGAATTCAGACTGACTGATCCCAGCTAACTGATCCAGAAAAGTTCCAAAATATTATTCTTGTTCTGGAGCTATTGACATGGCATAAATTTGTTCATTGAATGTGCCGTGTTTGGAATAAACGTAATTACATCTCTTTTGCGAGAGAGGAAAGGAGTGAAAGGGATGCTTACGTTAAGAGACATCATGTTCAGATGGGAGATGAAGTTATTTCTGAAAGAATACTACAATAAGGATTATGGCGCAGAGTCGGAAGAGTTATTTCAAATTCAACAGACTATTTCGTAAGCAAGGGGAAAATAGAGCATGAAGATCTCGACGTCAATATGCAGAAACTCCTCACAGATTTGGCGAAATATGTTGACTGCGGAAGTCAAACATTACAACAACTTAAAGTAAGTACTTTTTGTGTGGACATCCGCCACCTGGTAGATTTGCATGCTATGACGTCATCAAAAATGGCGACTACTAAATCACGAAATTTAACATATCTCTGGTAATCATGGAAAATGATCAATTTGTTGAATAACATATTTCTATGGCTTAAAAAGTATAATAACATATGGTTTTCATTTATATTTTTACAATTTTTAACTTATTGCGGGCAATTTTATTTTAGAATTAATCAAGTTATTTTGTTTTTAAAAAAACTGAAAGCATAAAAGAGTGATTGTTTACATTTTTTCTCAGGTGCTCATACAATAAAATATAATTACTCCAGATTAACGATTTTCCCTAATTATCATAAATCTAATAAATCATAGAATCAATGTCGCTAATGATCACCTCTGGTTATTATTCTTCAAACTTTGTTGAATCATCTTCCATAATTTATCATATAACAAACCGGAAAAAATACATAATCACACGTTGCCTTCTTTCCAGCAACTGTACCAAATCATAACAATACTACGAGACAGCCCACCCATCCACAATCTGACATGCAGCACAACGTTTTGGAATCATAGTGGAAGGTTTGGGGTTAGAAAATAACATGAAAACAAAATATGTCATAAAGAAGAAAACGCAACATCCGTGCTCAAGTGATTACTATTATGCCACAAGTTTGAGTTAGGTTCACGCCAGCCACAACAGCTGATGCTTTCGTAGTTACTTTTCATTCCTGCTATCTGGAAGAGTAGCCACCGACAAAGGATAACATAAATAAGTTACCATCTATTAGAGATTGAAACAAGAAATGTAAATTTTTGCTGAATAACAAAAGGAAAGATATATAATATTTCAGGAAATAAATTGTTAATAGGTTTTAATTTGTTACTGAACTTGTTAGTATCAATTCCTCAGTTTATTTTGTGATCTCTTAGGAAAAATCTAAAGCTCCTCCATGAAGAAAGTCAATAATTTTATTAGATTCTTCAACATCAGGCAAAATATTTCTGTCACATTATAGTCACAAAATTGTTTCACCTTTAAAGTATTTTGTCGAAGTTAACAAATATAGAAGAGTAACTGTTTGAAAAAACCCAGGAGATACTGTTCGGAGCAGGGAATATATCTTTTTTCTCTCCCCTAAAATATTTCATTCATCTTTGTGTGTCTGTAAAAAAAAGGAGGGCTTTCATTGGTTACTCTGTATAAGTTCACATGACAGAAATAGAAGCATTATGTTTTTCAAATGCAACAGAACAAGATTTCTCACACTCTCTACTTTTGAGAATGAAGGATTAAAAGTGTTTCCTCAATCTTCAAGAAAAAAATATTTTGCATTTGTACTATTCTAAGTTATAATATACAAAGTTGTATTTGGAACCGAGTAATAATAAAAATGAAATTAATAGTGGAATTGATGTAAATAAGATGTGGGAGGCAATTCGTGATACAGTCAAGGCGCAGGGAAGGAGTGTTTAGGTGAGAAGAAACAACAGAAAAACAAGCCTTGGTTTCATGCAGAATACCTTAATCGTCATGAGGAACAAAAACAAGTAAGGCAGCGATGGATAAGTAATAAAAGCGAAGCAAATACCAACCAATACAGTAACCCGAAACGCAATGTCACACGCGAGTTCAGAAACATAAAGCCAGAATATATGACGCAGAAGATTCAGGAGATATAGAAAAACGGGAAGGCAAATAACATACGAGATCTACACAAAGGGGTAAACTCGTTAAGAAAAGGTTACCATCCGAAGTTAGAGCTGATTAGAAATGAACGTGGAGATCTTCAAGCGGATTCGACTAAGATTGTCGATTTGTGGAAAAGTTATTTCTACAAACTTCTTGACGTACACAGCAGATAACAAATAGAGGAATTTGAAAGCTATACCGCAGAACCGTCCATACCCGAATCTAGCGAGATCGAGATCGAAATGTCGATAAAGATTTTCTTTTAAATCAAATCAACGGGAATAGACAATATTTCAGCAGAATTAATTAAAGCGGGAGGAACGGCACTAATCAAGGAATTGAATTGCATAAATTGAAAAACGCTATATGGAGAAAGGAGGAGCTTCCAAAGGAATGGAAAACCTCAATAATAATTTCGGTTTATAAAAAAAGGCGATAAATCGGACTGCAATAATTACCGTGCATTTTCGTTACTCCCAACATGTTACAAAGTATTAAGTAATATACTGCTAACTCTCCTAAGCGTATACGTAGATGAAATAATTGGAGATCACCAACGTGGATTTAGAAAAAAGATATCCACATTGGACCAGGTTTTCGAATTGAGACAAATCTCGGAGAAGAAATGGGAATACAATCGGAGTGTTCACCACTTATTCATTGATTTTAAGATGGCATGTGTCTCAGAGACCACATAAGCAGAATACGGGTAGGTAATAATAATATATAGTTTCAAGATTCGCAACGGACTGAAACAAAGTGATGCCCTATCACCAGTACTGTTTAACTTTGCTTTAGAATGTGCGATTTTAAAAATAAAAGAGGACGAAAAGGGACTAACGTAGAATGACTTGAATCAAGTGTTCGTGTACGCGCATGATGTAGATTTAATAGGGGAAGATAAGCACTACAAAGTAACCCCGATGTCTTAGTTGAAGCGTGCGATGAGATAGGTCTACGGGTAAACATAGAGAAAACATGATACATGATAACAAGTCGAAACACAGAGAATAACTGAAATAGGTACGTGACAATTAAGAATGAGAACACAGAGAAGTAAACACAATTAAATACTTGCGAGCATACATAACAAAGATAAACGAAGTAACGAAATAAGTAAAATGTGGTTTAGTATCGGCAACGCATGTTTCTATTCACTCCAGAAACTCCTAACCTCGCGATTAATATCAAGGAAGTTGAAATTGAAAATATACAGAACGGTTATTCTGCCTGTAATACTTTACGGTTGCGAAAGTTGCAGTACGACCCTAGCAAATTAATATAAAGTAAAAGTGTTTGAAAATTAAGTATTGAGAAAGATATACGAGCCGAAACGGGACGAGCTGACTGGAAAATGGAGGAAACTGCATAACAAAGAACCTCACACACTATACGACTCACCCGATTTTGTAAGACTAATGAAATCGTGACGACCATGATGGGCAAGTCATGTAGCTCGGACGGGAGAAAAACGAAAATTATTTTCCTTCCTGGTTGGAAAGCCGGAGGAAAAAGACCATTGGGAGGACAATATTAGAAGGGATCTTCGAGAAGTAGGTGATAAAACTATCTTGATCTTGCCTAGGATAGATCCCGATGGCGAAAGTTTGTTACTATGTCGGAGAACTTGCGAGTTCCGTAAACCATAGAGTAAGTAAGTAAGTAACTATTGAAAGTTATACGAAAGGTTTCGGAAAAAAGATGCAAGTAACATTGACAAATATAAATAATTAAGTCCAATGTTTATATATAACGCGAAATATATGTGGTATAAAATACTGATATTTTACAAAAGGTACATTGACCGTACTATCTTTATACACAATATAAACATTTTATTTCCTATAAAGAAACTCCAACTTATTTATTTTTATTGGCATTTTAATCCTTTTGATTCTGAGCCTCTAATATATGATATAGTGATGAATAGGCGATTCTACATCAGACGAATTGAATTTTTATTTAATTTGAATATGTATATGGGCATACGTAATTTAAGCATGCTGGTATGCAATATGTTTTATATACACACTGAGAGGAAGATACCTATCAGCGGAAAATGTCTATGGTAATGTAATTCCGTAACTACGACCGTAGAAAACTTGTGTGATGTAAAAGAACTAGTCAGTAAGCTATTTAAGGGACTGAAGTAAATGTGTCGTAATCTTTCACTTGGAGACGAAGTAAGTAATTTGAAAATAACAACCTTTGGTTTTCAGCCTACAAATAGTTTATTCTAATCAGTAAACAGTTTAAGATCGGGCTAAGTTCCATGACAGAGCAGAAAGTACACTTGAATAATGTAGTTTTGACTTTAAAGTACTTGCTTTGTGTGGCGTGAAATATGTGAAGTGGCGTCTTGCCCCAAATGTGGGCATAGATGACCACTACCTAGATTTACTACATCAGATTAGTCTGTTTTTATTATTTTCAGGTAAGACACTTATTTCTTTAAACTATTCTTGAATACCATGTAGTCATACAAGAACATTTGTAATTGGTAGTATACGTACGTATTCATTTCTACTCTACCCAACACGAAGCTAACGCTACGGTACATGTTTTAAGAGAATGTACGCAATACGTTAAAGAACTATTTTTTTCATTGCACACAAAAAGTAAAGTAAATTCTGCATTAAATTGGTGTATGTTCCATTATCACATAAGGGAGGGAAATCTGCGCTTTCAAGCAGATGTCGTCAAGGACTGTAACAAATACTTTCTGAAGTGGTGGAAATATATCCATACTTGCTCGTGTACTTTAGTCGTATTATAGATAATGCACATATGAAGTTTCACAATTACATTTTTACATTTCACTATTATTGTCACATACCTTAATTATAATGTATTAGTCATCTTACCCCAAATGATTGGGTATCTTATACTGATGTGTTGGGTAAGATGGCTATTTTCAGCTGTCAGTTTAAAGGTTCATATATCCATTTAACTTGATGTATTTCCGTCAGTTATGAGCATTAATGTTCAATTGTGCAAAATCTTGCTCTTTTGTTTCTTTTAATTACTTCACAATAATTACTTACTTTACAATGGCTTCTAGACCAAAATATGTTGCATGCTCCCTCAATTCCTACCTATTATTGAATGAGTTTCTAGAGATATAATAGTAACAGAAGTGAGCTTGGATCATTTTTAGAGAAGACTGTGAAAACAAGAACGATGTATGATGTGATCGAATTCTACGTGACGTTGCCAAATGTTTAAAGAGTGTTCGGCCATATCAGTTTATTGCTTCTGCGGATAATTGAAGTAACATAATTTTAAGTAAATATATAATTACACTTACTATCTGCAAGATAATATAAAGTTACTATGAAGTAAAATTTAGAGTTAACGTTCGATAAACAACCACTACTTTCGTTAAATTATTCGATAAATAACTAAGTTTATTCAGACATTTCACGATGATCACAATTTATTTATTATCTGAATTAAAGTCTCAAAAAGGATTCCAACAGCCATGCGAGGGCTGTTCACTTTGTACTAAAAGGGATGATGATTTCGTGGTTCTGGAAACGATAACAAGCGCTCTTTTACACATATTCCACATAAGAAGAATGATAAGTACAAAACAAAAATAAATATGACAGGAAGTAAAAATCCTCCCCCCCCCCACTTGGATTACTATCAAAGGCTTATTTCCAAAGATCCTTATCTCGATTGAAAATATAGGTTCTAGAACAATGCTTTTATTAATTCTTAGCTTAATAATTTCAAATAAAGGTTTTCTTATCAATTAATTTCATAGTAACTTATAATATCTTATAATGCTAACCATGTTTGAAAATGTCTAGCTGAAAATTTAAAAGAAAATCTGTTTTCTGGAGCCTATTTTCTCATGGAGATAAAAGCGCTTTGGAAAATACCTCTTCATTAAGATATATTCTCAGCATAAATTAAAAGATTCATCCAATTTTCACTTGCTTTCATATTAAGTCCCTATATTTCTTTCCGAGCATGGAAAAAACGGGTCAAATGTTTAAACATTTCTAAAACGATTTCAGTATTATATTGATTTCAATGCCAATTGGACCTTAATTTACAAGATCGTAGACATTACGTTTGACATGAATTAATGGTTATGTTACCAATTTAAGAGTTTCGTTTACTTTTAATTTTATTTTTCCTGTTTGAAGTTTTTGCTTCTCAATTTTTCAATAATAATTTCTTCACCTAGTAAACGTCAATTAATCATTGTTTCAGTGGTTACCATCAATACGATAAGATTATTATAGTATCGTGACTAGTTTTTCTGAGACCTCTGTCTGTCAAAATACATGGTGGTATCACTTAAATCATAGGAGCAGTTCTTAGCAAATTAGGCAGTGAAGCGAATTGTTGGTCTCCTATAATGACACACAAGAGCTTTTGTAAGACTGGGCATGTGTATTTCACGCTGTATAAGCACCAGGTTGAATTCGTGTCTTGTTTTTCCTTCACGTAAATCCATATACCATACATTATCTACCAAAAAGTAATTGGTCGCCTTTCTGAAATGTTTGATGGACGTCCTTACTCTACCAAAACCTGGTGGCGCCACCTCTGCGGCATGATTTCAACCAGATTATGACGGACGTTCTCTGAAATTACTTTTGTTACCTGCTGGTCCAACTCACTCCACTTTTCTCGAAACCTCACCTGCTGGTCCAACTCACTCCAAAGGTGTTCTATGGGATTGAGGTCGGGGTTCTGGGCATTTCATTTAATCAGTAATATAAATCAGTGAAAATTGGTTTAATCTTTCCCTTAACTAATATTTAGTTTATTTGTTATTTGATTTTGTAATCCAACAATCATTGTAATATAACTATTCCTCCGCAAAGACACGACGGGACATGTGACTCGGGTAGAATGTAACAAAGTGATTGTACCACGTTGCTGAAAATAAGCTAGTCAGGTACAATAGTCAGTTGTATTTCTTTTGAAATATTTATCTGATGAATTGCCCGAGAGACATACTTCTTTCGACAATTCAACTAACTTAATCCCACTGAAACATTCTACCAGCTAAATCTATATCTATGAACCAAAATCAGGTAAAGGGGAACAAAGAAGACTGAAGACTTCGACAATCAATAACTTTATTCTAGTTTTCTGCAGCACTTGTGTAAACACTTAGCTGCAATAACGTGTTTAATCTGTCTATTTCCTCCTCCTCCAGTTAAACAATTGCTCTTTTTCACAAATGTTGAAAATAGAATTGTGGATTTGTTTTTGCATTAATAAAATTCCTTCGTTTGACAATGCATACCGAAAAATTCACTTCAGATTAAAGCTAAACTGCAGATAGAAAATTCAAATAGATTATTTTTAGAAAGGTAATAATACAACTAGCGTTAAATCACATAATTCCGGGAGATACCGAATATTGTCCGGGGGGGCAGGAGACTCCCGGCTATTCCGGGAGGGATGTTAAGCCTAACATACGTCCATCTGATCGTAACAGTGTGAGTCTCGGCTTGTAACTCCACAGAACCGATTTCCATGCTCCAATATCCAGTTGCAATGACACAGTTGATTGGGGCCCGAGCTTTTCCCTGCTTGGCAACCAATCAACATTCCACTATTACACCCTTATGGAAATCCGGCAACTCTGCAGGACGTGCTGTGTCCTTCAAAATTAATTATCTTCTGAAATAATCAGACATGGTTCAGGTTAAATAACGAATAAATGAGACCAACCACTTACCGTCGTACCTTTTGGTGAATAATATGCATATTTAAGAAAATAAACGAGAGGTGTACGCCTTCCTATAGTACCAATACTGCGTACGTGTGTGTGATAGAGTGAGAGTTTTCATATTTTTAAAGATACTGGACAAATGACAACCAATAATGAAATTTTGGAAAGCGGCTCTAACAATACATTGTTTATTTTAGCTGAGAAATTAGAATTCCCGCATTTGAAGACGTAATACGCCTACATAATTACGGGAATTCTAATTTATCATCTAAAATAAACAATGTATTATTGCGGCCGCTTTCCAAAATTTAATTATTGGTTGCCATTTGTCCAGTATTTTTAAAAATATGACCCCCCCCCAACACACACACACACGCAGCGTAGCTGCGAAGGCCTCTTAACTGAAAAATTCTCCTGTACATCAAATTCCAAATGTCTTCAGTGAGATAACATAATCCGAACAAAAACACCAGAGGTGCAAAAAGTGGAGCCAAGTTCTTTAGCCCTAAAAAGGTGTGAAATGGGAGACGGATGAGCCAAGTTCCATGGTGACAGCATGTAACAGGAACAAAGGAACTTGGCGCGAGCTGGCAACAGCCTTAAGGTTGGTGGCGGTGGACGTAGTGGGTTTTAGGATCCCCACCACCCTTATAGCTTGAGGATCATGAACCTTGCCACTTCGCGCCAAGTTCCTTTGTTCCTGTTACATGCTGTCACCAAGGAACT